>JANAVB010029816.1:8056182-8261516 GCA_029216955.1 Iris pallida | reverse complement strand
TACACATTAATTCCATGACAGTTATACCCTTAAGCCAATTTCCATATAGACTACTTTAATTTGGCTTAATTATTTAGATAGCCCAAACACAATTAATTTTACATGTGTGGCCCCATAATTATTGAATAATTCCAACAATCTTCCACTGGGCCACATATGTAACCTTATAATTTTGTTAACCTTAGTGAGCTCATAAATCGCTATCTTAATCTTTAGGGTATATCCAGACAATCTCGTCCATTAACCATATCAACATAGGATCAAAGCGGCCTTCATCATATATAGCGTAACTAAACCATCAATGGTCACATATACCAATATAGCTAAACGACATAGATCAATCATGGATGCGTAGCATGAAAATTACACGCAATGTGATCAATACATGTCTATTTCCAACTGGTCCTCCTTAACTTTAATGAGATCAATACTTTAACATAATGAAAACAGAATGAACTGAATTTCCATATATCTGATCAGATAAATATCCAAAATACTTTAATACATAAATGTGTCCAAAACCAAATAGCACCCAAATACATAAAATATAAACTCCCACTATATTGCCATATTCTTAATTAACACCCATATGAGCAGTATGCTCATGAAAGACCCTGGGTGATAATGCTTTTGTGAGCGGATCCGCTAACATGGAGTTTGTCCTAATGTGCTATATGGACACTATAACCATTCTGAATTCTTTCCTTCACAACTAGAAACTTTATGTCAATATCCTTTACTTATACAAGTTTCTGTTGTTTTTGGAATACATTACTGCTGATTTATTGTCACACCATAATTTAAGTGGTCTTTCAACACCGTCTGTAGGCGCAGCCTTGTGACAATTTCGCAACCATATTCCCTGAATAGATACCCCACAGCATGTTATAAACCTTGCTTTCATGGTGGAAGAAATTATGAGTGCATGTTTGACACTCACCCAAATATACCTCCATTAGTCAGCATAACCTGATGTGGATCTCCTGCTGTGTTGGCATCCAACAAATCGGAGTCGGAATACCTTATGATCTCCAGAATTATCCGATCTCCTACAAAGAGCATATAATTTCATGTTCTCTATTAATTACTTAAGTAGTTGGCTGCTATCCAATGATCCATCCATATTTGCTTAAATATCTGCCTAACATCCTAATATATATGCAATATCCTGACGTGTACATACTTGAGTATACATTAGACTCCCAACAACTCATTATGAAGGAAAAATCTATTGTATTTTCTTAATTTTAAGGCTAACATTAGGGCACTTGTTTGAGACTGAATTTGCCTCCTTTAACGAGAGGTGTCACCTGGTTTGCATTAAATACTTCAATTAATATATAAAATCAGAAAATTATTTCTACTCCCACTGAACTTGTGATACACACAATCTTCAACAGTGTTCATCTCAAAACCAAACGAGATAGTCACTTGTTAAAACTCAAAGTGTCTTTGACGAGAAGTCTGCTTGAGTCCATAAATAGATTATGTCAGTTTGCAAACTATATTCGTTGGATCTTCTGACACAAAGTTTTCTGGTTGCACCATATAAATTATTTCGTCAATGTTACCATTGAGAAATATATTTTTGACATCCATTTGATATAACTCAATATTAAAATATACAACAAGTACTATGATTGGTTTAAAAGAGTCTTTCAAAGAAAACCGAAGAGAAAGTCTCTTTAAAAAACAATCCCTTCCTCTTCTCTTGAGGTTGTTGAGTTTGTTCCTCAGAAACAATTACCTTATCTTGAATGGGGGGTACCTTTATGTTGTCTTGTTGAGGTAGCTCAACATTGACTTATAGAGGTAATTCGACATTGTCTTATTGAGGCTCTGAATTCACTTCTTGATCAATGACAGGTACAAAATCTTGCACATCGTCAAAAGTGATAGTAGAAATTGCAATCGATTCCTCCTCAAAGACAATGTCATTGACTTATTTCTCCCCCAAACTCAACATCCTCAAAAAAAAATATATATTACACTTCTCGTCTAAAAAAATTCTTTATTTTTGTGTTTTAGTACCACGTGGTTCCATATGCAAGGTTTCTTTATAGGACGCAATAGTTTCAAGTGATAATAGCATGTCACGAACATTTAAAATAAAAATAATACCAACATTATTTTGAATTTAAAGATAGATCAAACTTTATTGTTCCCAAATGAACAATGATAAATAAGATTGTCAAACAAGAAAACTGAAACTAAATTTCGTCTAAAAGACGGTACAATAAAGCTTTAGATAAAATTGTCTATCAAATCCAATAATAACTAATATCCAAAATTTGTCCTATTGCATCCACTTCTACCGACTTGCCGTCTCCCACATAGATGTGTCTTTCACCATCAATTGGCTTTCGGTAGATCTGGCAACCCTTTCTTTACACGCCAAGCGTGGTACTTTGTGCATTCCTTCTTTACGTGTCCCGGTTTGCCACAAAAGAAACAACCATTAGCCTCAGTTGTTGTTTCTTTTGCACTGGACCCTTAGTAGCTTCTGTATTCTTTCGCTTAGTGCCCTTATACTTGTCTTTAGGGGTGGTAGCCAAATTAACACTTTCAGTTTTATCTTGCTTCAATCTCTCTTCTTCTTGTACACAGTACGAAATGAGCTCATTTAGAGTCCATTTTTTCTTTTGACAGTTGTAACTGACCTTGAACTGATTGTACTGTGTAGGAAGTGAGAGCAATACCAAATAAACGAGCAAGTCCTCCGACAAGTCGAGCTTAAGTGCCTTAAGTTTTGAAGCAATATGAGACATCTCCTATGATGTACTCCCTTATGTTACCTTTGCCTTTATACTTCATGGTAATCAAGCGCAACAAAAGTGTGCTTGTTTTCGCCTTATCATTCTTTGCAAATCGTTCTCGATTTCAGCAAGGAATTGTTTGGCATTAGTAACCTCATCAGATACTGCACCCCTGAATGCCTCTGAAATACCGCATTTTATGATCATTAGACTCATGCGGTTTGAGCGTTCCCACTTCTCGAAGTTCGTTCTGTCACCAGATGAACTGTCATCCTTAGGAGTAGTGGGACGCTCAATCCTAAGTGCAAGGTCTAGATCCATGCAGCCGAGAACAATATATATGTTCTCTTTCCAGTCCTTGAAGTTTGTCCCATTAAGCATTGGAATTGAGTTCAGATTAGCAGATATTGTAGCAACACTAGCTGAAAAGAGAACAAAAAATAAATAAATAAATATGCTCTAATTAATAACCAAAGAATAAAGATAATCAAACAAATTCAAATAATGGTGAACCCCATCTCAAGATACCTAGTGCATCATTAATATCAAGTCTTTGGATAGTGATATTAACTGCAAGTGGTACTCTTGGTGTAGTGATCAAATGTTGACAATAAGTCATGTTAAATAGTAAGCCTATCTTTGGATCGGATTATTATTCATATGTAAACAGTATAATGTCACACATTTATCACCACAAGTATGTGTGCAATTCGGCCAACTATTAACCTTCCTTTGGGCTGGCTAATACCCGCATGAATGTACACACACAAATATCCGACATCCCTCATAGACTATCTACGCAAGAGAGGTCACTTTGGCGACATCTTGTTTCAATGAGTCTACTTAGAATATTGGACAATATTGCTAGTCATAAAAGGCACCAAAAAAAAATTAAATGTTGACTAAATTTTACAAAACTGAATTATGTCCAAAACTTTATATACATGCATATTCATAAGATTATTACTCAAATAAAGTAATCAAAAGCATAATCATGAATTTTAATTTGACAAAATTGGATATTATCAATATAACAAAATTCATGAAATAATCTACGGAGGATATGCATCCAAAAATAATATCAAATAATGCATAAGGATTACTTAAATAGAATAATCTATAGAAAACCAAATATATATACATCAACAGATTACATCAGATAATCTTTAAAGATTATACCAAAATTGGTCTATTGTATCAAAAGTATATGAATCTTGTGCATGATTTAAATCACAAATAAATCACTTTAAATAAAAGAACATTCAAATATTCTTTTAATATAAAAAAAACATGCATCATAAAAAATTATATCAAAAGAACTAGAACCAAATTCTAGTTGTAGAGCCAAACAAGGCAAGGGACTCCTGATTTCCTTTTATAATCCTCACTTTTTCTTAAACCCAAAATCCTCGATCCAAGGAGGAGGGAAATAATCTACTAAGTCTAAACACAAGAAGAAGTAGGAATATGACACCATATAAAGTTCTCGACTACAGCAAATACAGAGAAGTCCAAAGCAATGCAACTTCGATACCTATATTCCCACACTCACGTCCAAAATAATTCCATAAATAAGTCAAATATATATATATATATATATATATAAGTCAAAAAAAATATATATATATATATATATATATATATATATATATATATATATATATATATATATATATATATATATATATATACAATAAATAAGGTAAGAGGTCTCCTACTTCTTGATTACAGCAGCCAAACAAAGCAAGCTGATACAGACTCAAACACAAGAACATCTAAAACAAGTTAAATATGTTGTAGCCAACTCAAAAGATCAAAGCAACGGAACTAAAAATTGAAGCTAGTGAGTACCTCAATAAAGAACAATATTAAAAAAAAATATAAGAAGAGCAACTTCAACACGTCCATACCAATTTAAGAAACTCATCAAGAAGAAATAGCTTCTCCAACCAAATCCTTTTAATATAATCAAACAATTTTTGCTAAACCGAAATCTTAGTACGATTTAAATTAGGGAACCGAAACCTTAGTACATGCAAATCATCTGATTCCAACAAAAATAAATAAATAAATAAAACTCAATCGACGGATCATAAAACTTTGATCGAGCAATGGAAACCCCTAAATTAAATTAGATCAAACGATCTAGGGTTTCTGAACACCAATAAAATTGAATCTGAAACTTCAAACTCATCAATCAAACTGGAAGGCTCTGATACCACTTGTTAGGAAATTTGTTGTGTCATGTCGATTCATGAGATGAAGAACATAAATTAAATTGATTGCGGAAGCGTACCTGAATCCATTATCTTTGCTTGACGGATCTTGAAGCAGACGTTTTTCTTTGTGGGATTTGATCTTCCAACCCGCTACGACCCTTAATAATAAAGATTAAATCTTTATTCCTCTCTTTGTTGATGGGGATACAGAAGAGAATAGAGAAACCCTCTCTTTGGTGGCCGTATGAGTTGGGGACCATAACCCTAATGAATACACATATATATAGATATGTGTGATGTGATATTTCTAATTTGGCCCCTCATCAAATTAGAATTATCTCCGGTATCTACACATTAATTCTATGACAATTATACCCTTAAGCAAATTTCCATATAGACCACTTTAATTTGGCTTAATTATTTAGATAGCCCAAACACAATTAATTTTACATGTGTGGCCCCATAATTATTGAATAATTCCAACAAGTTCCACATGCTCAAACCTTGGTTTCGGTTTCGATTTTAGCTATCCGGTTTCGATTTGGCTTTTAAGAAATTTTGATTTATTCGATTTTTACTAGTTAGGTTCAGTTGAAACTGTATAAGCCGAATGCTCAACCCTTGTAGGAACTACTTATTGAGGGAGCACCTCTATAGATGAGTCATGAGTGTCGCAGAACTACTCATAGTTCCACATGACTCAAGTGAATTATTTGCTAGTTAGTAAGGATAACACTTCTCATTCTCTCATAGGAGATATATATGGTTGATCGTGGATGCTACATGTGGCATCCAACAATAGACATGGTTCATCAGCAACCGTTCAGTCGGTTTGGTAATGATGGCACGAAAACTATAGTGTTTTGCGGTGAAGAAGCATCAAGGCACGGGGGTCGCGACACACGGGATAGTTCTATAGAACTTATTTGTCATATTTGCCTATTACTTCTATATATTGTATAATATGCTATCTTTATATATATATATATATATATATATATATATATATATATATATATATATATATATATATATATATATATATATATATATATATATGCTTCAGATTAACCTCCACGTGTAATTGTTGCTTTGAGCGCCATCCCGAAACAGCAGATCATATCCTCTCGTCTGGTGACTTGGCCTCTGCAGTGTGGCTCAGGTTTGCTAGTTCTGACCTCCCAAAACCGACTGATGGGCGCCTTAACGATCTCCTAGCCACTTGGGACAATGCCTTTCACGGATATCAGTTCGTTGCTGCTGCCATCACGTGGATCATCTGGAAGAACCGTAGCAAGTACAGCTACGAAGGTGACTAAGCTTTGCTAGTGAGGCACAGAAATTCCTTAATGAGATTTTTATCCCAATTTTCATCCTATATAGCGGTGATATAGGATAAAAAGTTTATATGGGCATAGAAGCGCTCTTAGAAACTCTCCCACTCTCATATCAATTAATATTGGTCCCACTAAATTGATGTTTTATTTTTTGTCAAGTAGGATAGTAAAGAAGAACCATTGGAGAGTATTTGTGTGTGTGTGTGTACAATTTCTATATTGAAACTCTACCAACTATGATACAAATTTTCTCAGCGTATAATGACAAATAGATTAGAAACTCAATTTTAGAAATCCCCATTGGAGATGGCCTGAGTGGTAGAGAATTTCTATAAATTTTTCTATATATAGAAACCCTCGTATTAACTCTTCATCCTCGTAACATTATAGAAATTGAGATAAAAAACTAAGGAGAATTTTTTATAAATTGATTCTAAATTGAATTTCTAGATAATAGAAATCTCCATAGGAGGGAGATGGCCTTAGTTACTACAAACAAATAATGTGGATTAATTAATTATGCTTTGCTCTAGCCTCTACTACATCTCTGGTCCAATATAACTATACATCAATGGTAGCAATATGTATATTCTCTAGCTAGCTAGTAGCCTAGTCCTGTCCTGTCCTGAGTCCTGACCGATCGAGAATGCATCCTCTCTTCTTCCCACTTGTCATTCTCCTCCTCTCCACGTCCGACTCTACACTGCAGCTTACTACGGCGTCGTCACGCCCACTTCTCAAAGACGCCAATAATTCTGCTGCTGCTGCTGAGTACTTCGAAGACGGTCACGTTTCCCCACAGCCACAAGCAGCTATTGTCGACTTTCCCATGAGCCTCCGTCATCATCATCCTCTTGTTTGTAAAAACCACGTATGTTGGTTGATTATCATTGCATTCTGTTGTTAATTAATGGTTGGTTGCATGGTTCGTGTCAAGCTAAGATATCTATATACATATATGTAAGAAATAATAATGTCTTGTTCTCATTGATGAGGGCTATTTACAATATATATAGTGTCTACACGATTGGACTTGGACTTATGGGCCATATTAACATTAGTTACAAATATAATCTAACACTCCCCCTCAAGTTGGAGCATACAAGTCACAAATGTCCAACTTGGGAAGGAAAGAATCAAACACATGCTTTCCAAGGGGCTAGGTGAAGATGTCAGCCAGTTGAGAAGACGTAGGAACATGCGAGGCTATTACGGTGCCATCTCTAATAGCATCGCGAACAAAATGTAAATCCCTCAATATGCTTACTGTGCTCATGAAATACCGGGTTCTGAGCCAGGTGTAGGGCAGACCGACTGTCACAATACACCGACATAGCAGACTCCTGGCGAACGCCCAAACACACCAATAACTCCTTCAACCATTTCAACTCACAAACAAGCGCAGCAAGAGATCGGTATTCAGCTTCAGTGGAAGATCGGGAAACAGTTGGTTGCTTCTTGGTCTTCCAAGAAATAGGAGACCCCCCCAGAAACACCAACCAGCCTGTAACAGAGTGGCGAGTCAAGGGACAACTGGCCCAGTCGGAATCACACCAACCAGAAAGACGGAGATCACAATCAGCTTTCAAAAGAATACTGTAATGCCCGTATTTCGGAATACGTATTTTGATTAGGCTTATATGTATTTCAGACCTGTATTTTATTTTCTCGAATTTTTGCCGGTAATTGTAATTTGGCTCGACTTGCGGATTTTGGTTTTCTCGTAAATTAGGTTTTTGGAACTGGCGTGGTTTTATTCTTTGTAGGGAGAATTTGGTTTGGTTTGCTTTGGACTACCTTAGTTAACCTCCACCCTCAACACAACACACCATCCCTCATTAAAATCCCACCTAACTTTTCTCTCTCCTCATTACTCTTCCATTAATTTTCTCCATCTTCTTCTTCCTTCCTCCACACAACACCCAACCTCCATAGGCAAGTGCACCTTGCCACCAAATAGGAACCCTATTTTATTTGTTCATTAGTTAGATTAGGCCATGGTGAATCACATTAGAACTTGACATTTTGTGATTTGGAGTCTCCATTTTTCTAGATCTAAGTTTTAACCATTTTCGGATTTTCTTGGTTTTGATCTATTAAACTTAGATTTTTGCTTGTTTTGAGGCGTCCATGTGGAAGAGAATTCAATTTTACACAAGATAGAACTTTGAAAATCTAAATTTTGTTTTGATTTGGCCAAGTTATGAAGTTTGGAAATTTTGGTGTTCTTGGGTTTTCTCTCTCGGCCTGCTGGAGAAGAAGACTTCGGCCAGCGCTCTTTAGCGCTGGGCTGAACCGCGCCAACCCTTCCTCGGCCAACGCCCTTTAGCGCTGGGCTGACCCGCGCTCGGCGCCCTTTAGCGAACCGCGCTCACTTCCCAGCGCCCTTTGACCCAGTGCCCTTTGAACCCCAGCGCAATCCGACCCTAGTGCAACTCGACCCCAGCGTAATTCGACCCCAACGCAACTCGACCCCAGCACAATCCGACCCTAGCGTAACTCGACCTCAGCGCAATTCACTCCTCCAGCGCAGTTCATATCCCTAGCACAGTTCATTCGCCCTGTGCAGTTCATTACCCTAGCGCAATCAGACCCTAGCGCAATCCGACCCCAGAAACCCCTGCGTAACCTATTTGCCCATGGTGGTTTGGTTTTATTTTCCTTGGGATTGGCATCTCTTTTGTGGATTGGAGCTCTGAGATCTTGTTTCACACAATACGACTGTCTTGACCCAACACGAGTAGCACGATTTTCGGTGTTTTGCTTAGGACTAGTACGGTTTTCGTAATTTCTGTGATTTATGATCCTAGTACTTTCTGATCTTCTTAGTAGTGACCCGATGAGGGTGCACTCTTAACTTGTAACCTGTGATTTATAATTAATCTTTGTACTGGATAACTTGATAGTGGCCCGTGGCGGCGCACTCCTGACTTGTAACTTGACTTGACTTGATGCTGTTGCGATGGCTAACTTGACTCATATAATCAACTCTGACTCCGTGGGTGTCCATTCTTGTTGTTTCGTACAATCCACTTGTCTTGTCTTGTCTTACATCATGTCTAGGACGTGACTCCCTGGTTACCACGGTCAAGGATTCGCACTGAATATGGATTAGGCTAATTGCTAGATCAAACTATAGTTCATGGAGAATTTCCAGTCACAGGCGATCTCGTTATCTGTGCGCTTTAAATGGACTTGTAGCCTGTCGACGAGTAGGACACATTTCCAGCACACTGTCATGTGTTGCACCCTCTAAGTCACCTAAGGGTACATTGTCTCCTGGGCAATGTGCCCAACCATACTCTCAATCCGCGGAAGGATAACTGGATAGTCTGCAGGGCTTGGGACTGGGAATTTCTCATTTGCACCTTGTTAGTAATTAGGCATATGATAACCCTAGTTAGTTAAGTAGTAAGCCGTAGTATTTGCTTGGCCGCTTACGAATGGATGGTGTCCAGCCTTGTCTAAGTCTCGTCTAGTCCCAATACCTGGTACTCCTGAACATGATTGTTTTACTTATCTTTAACAATAAATGGGTAGAGATAAGGTGCTATTCAGGCAAAAGGTACAACCCCGGTCCTTGTTTGGTTAAGGGTTGTAACCTGGTTCCCGAAATGGTTCCACGTCCCTAGTCGTTTATTGTCCTGTTGTACTCTTTATTAATGGTACTTTTCTTCTATTTTCTTATGATCTGATATGCTAGTTTTCATTCTTATTTCATGGCCTCCTTTGTGGCACTTGCTCTTTCTGGGGTTTGACCCAGCTGGTTTTGTGTGGCCAGATTTCGGAGCAGCTCCCGAAGATCTACCGAACTTCCAGCCCAATGGTGACAACTAGACGGAACCCCGGGCTACGAGTGGGTTTTCCTTTTTGATTTGCTCACTACATTGTAAAATTATTCTTTTGAGGCGTTAGCCGACGAGCACCTGTTAGCTCGATGCATATTTACTTACTGTCTGCCTACGGGCTGTAACCTGATCAACAAATCCTAGGGTTGATCATGTATGACTGAACTCTTGCTAGTCTTGACATTTTGTACGACTAGCTTCATGATCATCCAATATGTAATGTATGGGACGCCTTGCTATTATATATTTGATGTTCTGACATATTGTAATTATTATTGCTTGCTTGAGATTGAGACAATAGGCTTGTTCATGACCATAGAAGACTGTTGGCTTGTAGTTAAACCCTCAAATATCTAGACAGCCGTGACCGTATAGCGAGGTAGATTCCATTTTAATATACGTAGCTGGCTATGTACGCCCCCGCTCTCCAGTATTCTGGTTCTGGGGCGTCACATGGTTTAAGTGGTGGCCCATGCAGGTCTTGTAAATCAAGATATGTGAGGGTTTAACGGATAGATGTCTCAATCAGTACTCATCCTTGATCTCTGTTTATATCCTCTGAATCCCTGGATTCTTGCCCTGATCATGTGCTTGTATCGTTGATCTGTCCTGGTCCTTCCTTATTGTTCCCTATGTCGTCTTCTTCAGCGGCACTGTACCTGACCCCGCCGATCAGCGAGGTGGAGCACTTCCCGTGGACCAGCTGTAACCCGGAGATCAAGCCCAGCATTCCGGAGTGGCCTCCAGAGTTGTACCTACTGGAGGAGAGCCCCCAGTTCAGCCCGTTCGACCTGCCGAGCCTGATGATGGCACCTTGGTAGGTCTCATCAGGACCTTGATAGCTTCCCAGGATCGTAGAGAAGACGCCTTGCATCAGGCAGTGGCAGATGCTTTGACCAGAGGCGGTCATCCAGGGAACAGCGTGGCCAACAGCTTCAAGCGCTTGAATCCTCCATTCTTCGACGGCAGCGAAGATGCGATTGCCGCGGACGCTTGGCTTCAGGATACCGAGGTGGTTCTGAAAGCAGCTAGGACACCTGAGAATGAGAAGGTGGCATTGGTACGCCTACAGTTGCTGGACTTAGCTCGCAGTTGGTGGACGGCGCAGGCCGAGGGATTAGCGACGCCAGTTACTTGGACGGTGTTTAGAGAAAGATTCCAGACGAAGTATTTTGATGCTGTAGCTCGATACGACCTACAGACGAGATTTACCAACTTGAAGCAAGGAGGCAGGACGGTCGACGGTTATGTATCTAAGTTTTCTAGACTTAGTAGGTTTGCCCCCACCTTGGTGGCGACCGAGTTTGATAGGGCCCAACGGTTCTAACAGGGGCTGCATTTGGAGATCTTGTTGGCAGTTGAGCAGTTCGAGCACCAGACGTTCGATGCAGTATTGAGGGCATCTAGGAGGCACGAGTACACCTCCCAGAGGATCGTGGATCGGACCGGAGGTAGGAAACGGTCCCACAATCAGATGCACCAATCATCAGCTCCAACCCTGGCAGCTAGGGGTTTGACCATTAGAACTTCGAGGCGGGCGACCTTAGTGACGTCGGTTCAACATTCAATCCCGACGTATCCGCAGCAGCAGAAGCAGAAGCAGACTTCCGCGATGGGATGTTCTCATTACGGAAAGCCAGGGCACGTGGTGGCAGATTATCGCAGGGCGCAGGGATTGTGTCTGGCTTGTGGAGCGACAGATCACAAGATAGGAGCCAGCCCGAATAGAGGTAGTTCGTCCTCTTCCAACCTAACCAGTCCTTCGGTTAGGGGACCAGCACCTATGCAGCAGCAGCAGTACCCGAGGCCATTGTTGCATGTCACCCCCATTTCCTGTATTTCGTATTTGTACTCGTAATTTGATTTTGGCACGTATTTTATTTTCTCGACTTGCAGATTTTGGTTTCTCGTAAATGGGTTTGGACCATGGCTTGGTTTTATTTTATGGAATTGGTTTGGTTTGATTAGGGTTGGTTTAATATGAATTGGTACACTTTAACCTACACTCTACCATCAATACAACACACCTACCCTCATTATATCTCCACCAACCTTTCTCTCTCCTCTTTATTCTCCATTAACTTCTCCATCTTCTTCCTTCTTCCACACAACTCCCTAACCCATAGGCAAGTGCACCTTGCCATCAAATAAGCACCACTTTTTATTTGTCCATTAACTAGATTAGGCCATGGAGAACAACTTTAGAACTTGATATTTTGTGATTTGGAGCTTTCATTCTTCTAGATCTAGGTTTTAACTATTTTCGAAAATCCTTGGTTTTGATCTATTAAACTTTGATTTTTGCTTGTTTTGATGCTTCCATGTGGAAGAGAATTCGATTTTACTCAAGTTAGAACTTTGAAAATCTAGATTTGGTTTTGATTTGACAAAGTTATGAAGAATTGAAGTTCTTGGTGTTCTTGGACCTGCTCTCGGCCAGGAAGAACATCCCTCTGCCTTGCGATCTTTAGCGCATGGCCGATTGCGCACCCCCGGCCTGTGCTCTTTAGCACAGGGCCGATTGCGTATGACCTCAGCCAGTGCTTTGCACTGCGCTGGATTGCGCTGGCGCAAGCCATCCATGCGCAAGCCAGCCATGCGCAAAGTAACCCCTGCGTAACCCACCCATGCGCAGTTGACTTCTGCGCAGTCTGTTCCTGCGCAATCCACCCATGCGCAGTTCACTTCTGCGTAGTATGTTCATGCGCAATCTGCCCCTGTGCCCTGTGCCCCTGCGCACTTGGCACCCTGCGCAACTGACACCTGCACAATCCAACTCCCTGACCCCCCTTGCGCAATCCATTGGCTTTTGGAGTTTTGTTTATTTCTTTAAGCTTGGCTCTTCTATAGTCCTATATATATTGGTATTTTATTAGATATTTTACGTCCATTTTATATCCTTACGCCTTTTGTCATGAACTTGATTTTACTTATTACGTTTGGATTGACTATTGTACACGGTATGGTATGACAAGGAACTAGCATAACCTGACAGTGACCCATAGTGGTGCACTCCTGACATGACCAACCTGACATGACAGTGACCCGTAATGGTGCACTCCTGACAGTACCCTGACATGATTTATCTTGATAACTTGATAGTGGCCCGTGGCGGCGCACTCCTGACTTGACTTGACTTGTAACTTGTAACTTGACTCCTATAATCAACTTGACACCGTGGGTGCTCCTGCTTGCTTGCTTGTACAATCCACTTGTCTTGTCTTGCATCATGTCTAGGACGTGACTTCCTGGGTACCACGGCCAGGGACTCGCGCTAAATTGGATTAGGCTAATGATTAGATCAAACTAGAACATGGCGAATTTCCAGTCACAGGCAATCTCGTTATCTGGGCGCTTTAATGGACTTGTAGCTTGCCGACGAGTAGAGCACATTTCCAGCACACTGTCATGTGTTGCACCCTCTAAGTCATCTAAGGGTACATTTGTCTCCCGGGCAATGTACCCACCTATAACTCTCAACCCGCGGAAGGATAACTGGATAGTCTGCAGGGCTTAGGACTGGAATTCTCACTTGCATCTTGTTAGTAATTAGGTTTGTGATAACCCTAGTTAGTTAAAGTAGTAAGCCGTAGTATTTGTTTGGCCGATTGCGAATGGATGGTGTCCAGCCTTGTCTAAGTCTTGTCTAGCCCCTGTACCTGGAACTCTTGATCATGATTGTTTTACTTATCTCTAACGATAAATGGGTAGAGACAGTGAGCTATTCAGGCGAAGGGGTACAATCCCGGTCCTTGTTTGGTTTAAGGATTGTAACCTGGCTCCCGGAATGGTTCCACGTCCCTAGTCGTTTATCGCCCTGTGTACTTTACTACTTGTACTTCTTTTATTCTTATGTTCTGATATGCTGGCTTTCGTTCTTATTTGTGGCCTCCTTTGTGGCACTTGCTCTTTCTGGGGTTTGACCCAGCTGGTTTTGTGTGGCCAGATTTCGGAGCAGCTCCCGAGGATCTACCGAGCTTCCAGCCCAATGGTGACAACTAGACGGAACCCGGGCCAAGAGTGGGTTTTCCTTTTTGTTTCACCCACTTATATGTAAATTTATTCTTTTGAGGCGTTTAGCCGACGAGCACCTGTTAGCTCGATACACATTTACTTACTGTCTGCCTACGGGCTGTAAACATGATTAACAAATCCTAGGGTTGATCATGTATGACTGAACTCTTGCTAGTCCCATCATTTTGTACGACTAGCTTCATGATCATCCAATATGTAATATTTGGGACGCCTTATATATATATATTTGATGCTCTAATATCTTGTAACTCTGTTAATTGCTTGAGATTGAGACAATAGGCTTGACCTTAAGAGACTGCTGGCTTGTAGTAAACCCTCATATCTAGACAGCCGTGACCGTATAGTTGAGATGTATTCTATTTCAATATACGTAGCTGGCTATGTCTGCCCCCGCTCTCCAGTATTCTGGTTCTGGGGCGTGACATGGTTTAAGTGGTGGCCCATGCAGGTCTTGGTATTCAAGAAATGTGAGGGTTTACCGAATAGATGTCTCAATCAATATTCGTCCTTGATCTCTGCTCGTATCTTCAAATCCCTGAGAATCTCGACCTGATCACATGCTTGTATCATTGATCCTTCCTGGTCCTTCCTTATTATTTCCCTATGTCGTCTTCTTCAGCGGCACTACTCCCGGACCTGCCAACCAGCCAGGGGAAGCTCGACAAGCACCCCAGCGCCAGGAAGATCAAGCTCAGCACTCTGGAGTAGCCTCCCGAGTTATGCTTTTCGGAGGCTCAGAACCTCCAGTTCAGGCAGCTCCGCCCGCTCAACCAGCTAGACAGGATGAGGGACCTTTGGTAGGGCTTATCAGAGAACTGCTTGCATCCCAAGATCGTCGAGGCGACGCCTTGCACCAGGAAGTTCATGATGTACTAAACCGAGGAGGTCCCCAAGGGAATCAGGCGGCCAACAGTTTCAAGCACTTGAACCCTCCCTTCTTTGACGGCAGTGAAGATGCGATTGCCGCGGACGCTTGGCTTCAGGATACCGAGGTGGTTCTAGAAGCAGCTAGAACACCTGAAAATGAGAAGGTGGCGGTGGTACGCCTACAGTTGTTAGACTTGGCTGGCGATTGGTGGGCAGCTCAGGCCATGGGGTTAGTGGCACCAGTCACTTGGGCGACGTTCAGAGAGAGGTTCCAGACAAAGTACTTCGATGCGGTGGCACGGTACGACTTGCAGACCAGATTCACCAACTTGAAGCAAGGAGGCAGGACGGTCGATGGCTATACGACCGAGTTTTCTAGGCTGAGTAGGTTCGCCCCCACCTTGGTGGCAACCGAGTTCGATAGGGCTCAGCGGTTCCAGCAAGGGCTGCATTTAGAGATATTATTGGCTGTCGAACAGTTCGAGCACCAGACGTTCGATGCAGTGTTGAAGGCAGCAAGGAGGCATGAGTATACCTCCCAGAGAATTGTGGACAGGACCGGAGGCAGGAAGCGGTCCCACAACCAGATGCACCAATCTTCAGCTCCAGCCCCGGCAGCTAGGGGTATAACCATTGGAACTCCGAGGCGGGCGGCCTCAGTGACGTCGGTTCAGCATTCGACCCCGACGTACCCGCAGCAGCAGAAGCAGAAGCAGTCTTCCGCGGTGGGATGTTTTCATTGCGGGAAGCCGGGCCATGTAGTGGCAGAGTGTCGTATGGCACAGGGATTGTGCCTGGCTTGTGGAGGAGCAGACCACCAGATAAGGACCTGCCCGAATAGGGGAGGTCCATCATCATCCAACCTTTCTAGTTCTTCGGTGAGAGGACCAGCCCCAGTTCCAGTTCAGCAGCAGCAACTGCAGTACCCGAGGCCATTGTTGCCTCAGGCCCAGGCCTTTCAGCAGCAGAACCAGCAGCAGTTCACCCAGGCTCCAGCACAGAACCGATCGAGGGGTTTCCAGCAGAGAGGACCCGCAGCTAGAGGTCAGGCTATGATGATGACCATGGAAGAAGAAGTTGCACCAGGTGAGGTAGTGGCAGGTACTATTCTCGTCAACACTTTTTCAGCATCTGTATTATTTGATTCTGGTGCATCGCATTCATTCATGTCTGCACGATTCGCGACACGGATAGGATTGGAGCCCGAGTCATTATCAGTGAGGCTCAATATACTTACTGGTAATGGTCTTGTGGGAGTAGATCGAGTATTTTCCTCGTGTCGGATCGTAGTTAGCGGTAGAGAGTTCCCCGCTAGGCTCATAGAGTTCCCTATGGCAGACTATGATGTAGTCCTAGGCATGGATTGGTTGAGGAACCATTATGCTAGGATAGACTGCCATGTTGGCAGAGTTGTCTTTAGTATTTCCGGAGAGCCAGAGTTTTCATTTTCCAGAGGCGCTGTGGAACCTTCTCCCCCAGTATTGCGGATGGCAGTAGCAGCAGTGCAGTTGCCCCGGATAGTTAAAGAGTTTCCAGATGTCTTCCCAGAGGAACTTCCAGGGATGCCACCAGAGCGAGAGATCGAGTTCACCATCGACTTGATTCCCGGGACAGCACCAGTATCAGAGCGAGTCTACAGAATGGCGCCTTCAGAGTTGGAGATTTTGTACAAGATGATTGAAGAACTCAGGACCAAAGGATTCATTCGTGCAAGTGGATCGCCTTGGGGAGCCCCGATGCTTCTCGTGAAAAAGAAGGATGGTACGTCCAGGCTATGTGTTGATTATCGTACCTTGAACTCAGTGACAATCAAGAACAGATACCCTCTTCCAAGGATAGATGACTTGTTTGATCAACTCAAAGGGGTTTCAGTTTTCTCGAAGATAGACTTGCGGTCAAGATACCACCAGATCAGAGTCAGAGAGCAGGACATCCCGAAGACGGCGTTCAGATCTAGGTACGGGCATTGGGAGTTTCTAGTTATGCCCTTTGGAGCGACCAATGTACCGGCAGTGTTCATGGACCTCATGAACCGTATTTTCATGCCATACTTGGATCAGTTTGTGATAGTGTTCCTTGATGACATCCTGGTCTACAGCAAGAGTGAAGCAGAGCACGAGCAGCATCTCAGAGTTGTTCTCCAGATTCTCAGAGAGCACCAGTTGTACGCCAAGTTCCGTAAATGCGAGTTCTGGCTCGATTGCATTTCTTACTTGGGTCACATCATTACCAGAGGAGGAGTGAAAGTGGATCCCCAGAAGATTATGGCTATCGAGGCATGGCCAGTACCCAGCTCAGTGGCAGAAGTTCGCAGCTTTCTTGGATTGGCCGGCTACTACCGGCGGTTCGTCTCTGATTTTGTAAGGATTTCAGCGCCGATGACCCAATTGACCCGCAAGGATGTGCCATTCGTTTGGACAGCAGAATGCCAGGAATTATTTGAGAAGTTGAAGCGAGGTTTGATAACGGCTCCCATTCTCACCCTTCCAGATGGGACCGGAGGATTCACAGTTTATTGTGACGCTTCAGACAGAGGATTGGGATGTGTTTTGATACAGCATAGGAAGGTAATTGTTTATGCGTCACGTTAACTCTGTGATCATGAGAAGAATTATCCGACCCACGACTTGGAGCTAGCAGCAGTAGTGTTTGCACTTAAGTTGTGGAGGCACTACTTGTACGGAGATAGAGTGGATATATTTACTGATCATAAGAGCCTGAAGTATGTTTTCATCCAGAAGGATCTTAATATGCGGCAGAGAAGATGGCTCGAGCTACTGGTAGACTACGATGTGGATTTGCAGTATCATCCAGGGAAGGCCAACGTTGTAGCAGATGCGTTGAGCCGGAGAGCCGGAGTTTATTTCCTGACGGTGCAACCAGAGTTATTGTCGGATCTTTAGAAGATAGGAATTGAAGTGGTTCTTCCTTCCAATATGGCCTTGATGGCCAGCCTACAGATTCAGTCCACCATAGTTGAGAGGATCCGGACAGCACAGTTAACAGATTCCAAGATTCAGCGGCTCAGAGCAGAGTGTGAAGCAGAAAGAAGGCCAGAGTTATGTATTCATGAGGATGGTACACTTTGACACGGCACGCGTCTTTGTGTACCCAGTAGAGATATCAGACAGGAAGTCATGGCAGAGGCTCACAGTTCGCAGTATTCCATCCACCCAGGCAGCACGAAGATGTACCGAGATATTCGTCAACACTTTTGGTGGAATGGTATGAAGAGGGAGATAGTCCGGTATGTCTCTCGATGTTTGGTTTGCCAACAGGTCAACGCTGAACATCAGAGGCCAGCTGGACTTCTTCAACCTTTACCGATCCCAGAATGGAAATGGGAGCACATAACCATGGATTTCGTGACTGGGTTACCCAGATCTCCGGCAGGTAGAGATGCTATTTGGGTCATTGTAGACAGGCTTACCAAGGTGGCACACTTTCTTCCATTTAGAGTTGGACAGTCGACGGCGCAGCTAGCAGAGATGTATCTCAGGCAGATCGTCCGACTTCACGGAGTGCCAGTCAGCATAGTATCAGACAGGGATACGAGATTCACATCGTACTTCTGGCGCAGTCTTCATCAAAGTTTGGGGACTCGTCTCAAGTTTAGCTCAGCGTATCATCCGCAGACAGATGGACAGTCAGAGCGTACTATACAAACTCTCGAAGATATGTTGCGGTCATGTACCCTTGACTTCGGTGGTTCGTGGGAGGATCACCTGCACCTGGTAGAATTCTCGTACAACAATAGTTTCCAGGCCAGTATCCAGATGGCACCCTTCGAGGCTCTGTATGGTAGGAAGTGCAGATCCCCGTTAGCATGGGACGATGTCGGAGAGAGGCATATGCTCGGTCCAGAACTGATTTCTCAGACGGTTGAAGTGGTCAGGAAAGTCAGAGATCACCTCCGAGTTGCTCAGGATCGCCAGCGCCATTGGGCCGATGCTCATCGGCGTCCCTTAGAATTTTTCGTCGGTGACCATGTATTCCTTAGGATCTCGCCTACCCGCGGCGTCATTCGTTTTGGCGTGCGGGGAAAGCTTAGTCCTAGGTATATAGGGCCGTTCGATATTCTGGAGCGAGTAGGCGATGTGTCCTATCGTCTCGCTCTTCCGCCGTCGCTAAGTGAGGTACATGATGTATTCCATGTATCCCAATTAAGACGGTACATCCCGGACCCTAGCCATATCCTAGATCTACCAACCTTTCGTATGAGGAGAGGCCCGTGTCTATATTGGACCGGAGAGAAAAGACGCTCAAGAACAAGACTATTAACTTAGTCCGTGTTGCTTGGGGTCATCACTCTCTAGGTGAGTCAACGTGGGAGCGTGAGGACGACAACCGATCGCGATATCCTTACCTGTTTGACTCGTGAGGTATAATGTCTTTCTTATGCCTTACGCTTTCCCTTTCCTTGCTTGCATTGTATGATTGTATGATTGAACTGCTTAGTGTAGCTTGCCTATGCTTAGTATAGCTTGTCGTGGCAATCTCTAGCTCCTTGATTAAATTCCGAGGACAGAATTCTTTGAAGGTGGGTAGAGTTGTCACCCCCATTTCCTGTATTTCGTATTTGTACTCGTAATTTGATTTTGGCACGTATTTTATTTTCTCGACTTGCGGATTTTAGTTTCTCGTAAATGGGTTTGGACCATGGCTTGGTTTTATTTTGTGGAATTGGTTTGGTTTGATTAGGGTTGGTTTAATATGAATTGGTACACTTTAACCTACACTCTACCATCAACACAACACACCCACCCTCATTATATCTCCACCAACCTTTCTCTCTCCTCTTTATTCTCCATTAACTTCTCCATCTTCTTTCTTCTTCCACACAACTCCCCAACCCATAGGCAAGTGCACCTTGCTATCAAATAAGCACCACTTTTTATTTGTCCATTAACTAGATTAGGCCATGGAGAATAACTTTATAACTTGACATTTTGTGATTTGGAGCTTTCATTCTTCTAGATCTAGGTTTTAACCATTTTCGAAAATCCTTGGTTTTGATCTATTAAACTTTAATTTTTGCTTGTTTTGATGCTTCCATGTGGAAGAGAATTCGATTTTACTCAAGTTAGAACTTTGAAAATCTAGATTTGGTTTTGATTTGATAAAGTTATGAAGAATTGAAGTTCTTGGTGTTCTTGGACCTGCTCTCGGCCAGGAAGAACATCCCTCTGCCTTGCGCTCTTTAGCGCATGGCCGATTGCGCACCCCCGGCCTGTGCTCTTTAGCGCAGGGCCGATTGCGCATGACCGCAGCCAGTGCTTTGCGCTGCGCTGGATTGCGCTGGCGCAAGCCATCCATGCGCAAGCCAGCCATGCGCAAAGTAACCCCTGCGCAATCCACCCAAGCGCAGTTGACTTCTGCGCAGTCTGTTCCTGCACAATCCACCCATGCGCAGTTCACTTCTGCGTAGTATGTTCATGCGCAATCTGCCCCTGTGCCCTGTGCCCCTGCGCACTTGGCACCCTGCGCAACTGACACCTGCGCAATCCAACTCCCTGACCCCCCTTGCGCAATCCATTGGCTTTTGGAGTTTTGTTTATTTCTTTAAGCTTGGCTCTTCTATAGTCCTATATATATTGGTATTTTATTAGATATTTTACGTCCATTTTATATCCTTACGCCTTTTGTCATGAACTTGATTTTACTTATTACGTTTGGATTGACTATTGTACACGGCATGGTATGACAAGGAACTAGCATAACCTGACAGTGATCCGTAGTGGTGCACTCCTGACATGACCAACCTGACATGACAGTGACCCGTAATGGTGCACTCCTGACAGTACCCTGACATGATTTATCTTGATAACTTGATAGTGGCCCGTGGCGGCGCACTCCTGACTTGACTTGACTTGTAACTTGTAACTTGACTCCTATAATCAACTTGACACCGTGGGTGCTCCTGCTTGCTTGCTTGTACAATCCACTTGTCTTGTCTTGTATCATGTCTAGGACGTGACTTCCTGGGTACCACGGCCAGGGACTCGCGCTAAATTGGATTAGGCTAATGATTAGATCAAACTAGAACATGGAGAATTCCCAGTCACAGGCAATCTCGTTATCTGGGCGCTTTAATGGACTTGTAGCTTGCCGACGAGTAGAGCACATTTCTAGCACACTGTCATGTGTTGCACCCTCTAAGTCACCTAAGGGTACATTTGTCTCCCGGGCAATGTACCCACCTATAACTCTCAACCCGCGGAAGGATAACTGGATAGTCTGCAGGGCTTGGGACTGGAATTCTCACTTGCATCTTGTTAGTAATTAGGTTTGTGATAACCCTAGTTAGTTAAAGTAGTAAGCCGTAGTATTTGTTTGGCCGATTGCGAATGGATGGTGTCCAGCCTTGTCTAAGTCTTGTCTAGCCCCTGTACCTGGAACTCTTGATCATGATTGTTTTACTTATCTCTAACGATAAATAGATAGAGACAGTGAGCTATTCAGGCGAAGGGGTACAATCCCGGTCCTTGTTTGGTTTAAGGATTGTAACCTGGCTCCCGGAATGGTTCCACGTCCCTAGTCGTTTATCGCCCTGTGTACTTTACTACTTGTACTTCTTTTATTCTTATGTTCTGATATGCTGGCTTTCGTTCTTATTTGTGGCCTCCTTTATGGCATTTGCTCTTTCTGGGGTTTGACCCAGCTGGTTTTGTGTGGCCAGATTTTGGAGCAGCTTCCGAGGATCTACCGAGCTTCCAGCCCAATGGTGACAACTAGACGGAACCCGGGCCAAGAGTGGGTTTTCCTTTTTGTTTCACCCACTTATATGTAAATTTATTCTTTTGAGGCATTTAGCCGACGAGCACCTGTTAGCTCGATGCACATTTACTTACTGTCTGCCTACGGACTGTAAACATGATTAACAAATCCTAGGGTTGATCATGTATGACTGAACTCTTGCTAGTCCCATCATTTTGTACGACTAGCTTCATGATCATCCAATATGTAATATTTGGGATGCCTTATATATATATATTTGATGCTCTAATATCTTGTAACTCTGTTAATTGTTTGAGATTGAGACAATAGGCTTGACCTTAAGAGACTGCTGGCTTGTAGTAAACCCTCATATCTAGACAGCCGTGACCGTATAGTTGAGATGTATTCTATTTCAATATACGTAGCTGGCTATGTCTGCCCCCGCTCTCCAGTATTCTGGTTCTGGGGCGTGACATTGCCTCAGGCCCAGGCGTTTCAGCAGCAGAACCAGCAGCAGTACACCCAGACTCAAGTGCAGAGTAGGCAGAGAGGTTTCCAGCAGAGAGGACCCGCAGCCAGAGGACAAGGTTAGGCAATGATGATGACTATGTAAGAAGAAGTTGCACCAGGTGAAGTTGTGGCAGGTACTATCCTCGTCAACTTCTCTCCAGCATCGGTATTATTTGATTCTGGTGCATCGCATTCATTCATGTCTGCATGATTCACGACACGGATAGGATTGGAGCCTGAGTCATTATCAGTGAGGCTCAATATACTTACTGGTAATGGTCTTGTGGGAGTAGATCTAGTGTTTTCCTCGTGTCGGGTCGTAGTTAGAGGTAGAGAGTTCCCTGCTAGATTTATAGAGTTTCCTATGGCAGACTATGATGTAGTCTTAGGCATGGATTGGTTGAGGAACCAGTATGCTAGGATAGACTGCCATGTTGGCAGGGTTGTCTTTAGTATTCCAGGCGAGCCAGAGTTTTCATTTTCCAGAGGCGCAGTGGAGCCACCTCCCCCAGTATTGCGGATGGCAGTAGCAGCAGTATAGTTACCCCGAATAGTTGAAGAGTTTCCAGATGTCTTCCCAGAGAAACTTCCACGGATGCCGCCAGAAAGAGAGATCGAGTTCACTATAGACTTGATCCCCGGGACGGCACCAGTATCAGAGCGAGTCTACAGGATGGCGCCTTCAGAATTGGAGATTTTGTACAAGATGATTGAAGAACTGAGGACCAAGGAATTCATTCGTGCAAGTGGATCGCCTTGGGGAGTCCCGATGCTTTTTGTGAAGAAGAAGGATGGTACGTCCAGATTATGTGTAGATTATCGTACATTGAACTCAGTGACAATCAAGAACAGATACCCTCTCCCGAGGATAGATGACTTGTTTGATCAACTCAAGGGGGCTTCAGTGTTCTCGAAGATAGACTTGCGGTCAAGATACCACCATATCAGAGTCAGAGAGCAGGACATCTCGAAGACAGCGTTCAGATCAAGATATGGGCATTGGGAGTTTCTTGTTATGCCATTTGGAGCAACCAATGCGCCAGCCGTATTCATGGACCTCATGAATCACATTTTCATGCCTTACTTGGATTAATTCGTGATCGTGTTTCTAGATGACATCCTGGTCTACAGCAAGAGCGAAGCAGAGCACGAGCAGCATCTCAGAATCGTCCTTCAGACGCTTAGAGAGCACCAGTTGTACGCCAAGTTCAGTAAATACGAGTTCTGGCTCGATCGCATTTCATACTTGGGACACATCATTACCCGAGGAGGGGTAGAAGTGGATCCCCAGAAGATTGTGGCTATCGAATCATACCCAGTACCTAGCTCAGTGGCAGAGGTTCGCAGCTTCCTTGGATTGGCCGGCTACTACCGGCGATTCGTTTCAGATTTTGCAAGGATTTTGGCACCGATGACCCAGTTGACCCACAAGGATGTGCCGTTCGTATGGACAGCAGAGTGCCAGGAATCATTTAAGAAGTTGAAGCGAGGTTTGGTAACGGCTTCCATTCTCACACTTCCAGATGGGACCGGAGGATTCACAGTTTATTGCGATGCTTCAGGCAGAGGGTTGGGGTGTGTCTTGATGCAGCATGGGAAGGTAATAGCTTATGCATCACTTCAACTTCGTAATCATGAGAAGAACTATCCGACCCACGACTTGGAACTGGCGGCGGTAGTGTTTGCGCTTAAGCTTTGGCGGCACTACTTGTACGGAAATAGAGTGGAGATATTTACTGATCACAAGAGCCTGAAGTATATTTTCACCCAGAAGGACCTTAACATGCGGCAGAGAAGATGGCTCGAGCTACTGGTGGACTATAATGTGGATTTGCAGTATCACCCAGGGAAGGCCAACGTTGTAGCAGATGCGTTGAGCCGGAGAGCCGGAGTTTACTTCTTAACGGCGCAACCAGAGTTATTGGCAGATCTTCAGAAGATGGGAATTGAAGTGGTTCTTCCTACCAACATGGCGTTGATGGCCAGTCTACAGGTTCAGTCCAGCATAGTTGAGAGGATCTGGAGAGCACAGTCAGCAGATTCCAAGATTCAGCGACTCAGAGTAGAGTATGAGGTAGGAAGAAGGCCAGAGTTGTGCATTCATGAAGATGGTACACTTCGACACGGCACTCGTCTTTGTGTACCTAGTGGAGATATCAGACAGGAGGTCATGGCAGAAGCTCACAGATTACAGTATTCTATTCATCCCGGTGGCACGAAGATGTATAGAGATATTCGTCAGCATTTTTGGTGGAATGGCATGAAGAGGGAGATAGCCCGGTTTGTCTTTCGGTGTTTGGTTTGCCAATAGGTTAAAGCGGAACATCAGAGGCCCGCTGGACTTCTTCAGCCCTTGCCGATTCCAGAATGGAAGTGGGAACATGTAACCATGGATTTTGTGACTGGATTGCCTAGATCTCCAGCTGGTCGAGATGTTATTTGGGTTATGGTTGACAGGCTCACGAAAGTGGCTCACTTTCTTCCATTCAGAGTTGGACAGTCTACGGCTCAACTAGCAGAAATGTACCTCAGGCAGATTGTCAGGCTTCATGGTGTGCCCGTTAGTATCACCTCGGACAGGGATTCAAGATTTACATCACACTTTTGACGTAGCCCGCAAGAGAGTTTGGGAACTTACCTTCAGTTTAGCTCAGCTTATCACCCGCAGACAGATGGCCAGTCGGAACGCACAATCCAGACTCTTGAAGATATGTTGAGATCTTGTACCATTGACTTCGGTGGTTCATGGGAGGATCACCTGCACCTGGTAGAATTCTCGTACAACAATAGTTTCTAGGCCAGTATTCAAATGGCCCCGTTCGAGGCACTGTATGGTAGGAAGTGCAGATCCCCGTTAGCCTGGGATGATGTTGGAGAAAGGCAGATACTTGGTCCAAAAATGATTGCCCAGACAGTTAAAGTGGTCAGAAGAATCAGAGATCGTCTTTGAGTGGCCCAAGATCGCCAGCGCCATTGGGCCGATGCTCATCGACGTCCCTTAGAGTTTGCTATCGGCGACCATGTATTCCTTAGGATCTCGCCTAACCGCGGCGTCATTCACTTTGGCGTACGAAAAAAGCTTAGTCCTAGGTATATAGGGCCGTTCGATATCCTGGAGCGAGTAGGAGGTGTATCATATCGTCTCGCTCTTCCGCCGTCGCTAAGTGAGGTGCATGATGTATTCCATGTGTCCCAATTACGACGGTACATTCCGGACCCGAGCCATATTCTGGACCATTCAGAATTGGTTGTTGGTACCAACCTTTCGTATGAGGAGAGGCCCGTATCTATATTGGACCGGAGAGAAAAGATACTCAAGAACAAGACTATTAGCTTAGTCCGTGTTGCTTGGGGTCATCACTCTCTAGGTGAGTCAACGTGGGAGCGTGAGGACGACATCCGATCGCGATATCCCGACTTGTTTGACTCATAAGGTATAATGTCTTCCTTATGCCTTATGCTTTCCATCCCTTGCTTGCATGTATGATTGTTTGATTGTTTGCTTAGTGTAGCTTATTTGTGAAATAGTATAGCTGGCTCTTACATCTCTAAGCATCTTGATTTAAATTCCGAGGATGGAATTCTTTTAAGATGGGTAGAGTTTTAATGCCCGTATTTCAGAATACGTATTTTGATTAGGCTTATATGTATTTCAGACCTGTATTTTATTTTCTTGGATTTTGGCCTGTAATTATAATTTGGCTCGACTTGCGAATTTTGGTTTTCTCGTAAATTGGGTTTTTGGACCTGGCGTGGTTTTATTCTTTGTAGGGAGAATTTGGTTTGGTTTGCTTTGGACTACCTTAGTTAACCTCCACCCTCAACACAACACACCATCCCTCATTAAAACCCCACCTAACTTTTCTCTCTCCTCATTACTCTTTCATTAATTTTCTCCATCTTCTTCTTCCTTCCTCCACACAACACCCAACCTCCATAGGCAAGTGCACCTTGCCACCAAATAGGAACCCTATTTTATTTGTCCATTAGTTAGATTAGGCCATGGTGTATCACATTAGAACTTGGCATTTTATGATTTGGAGTCTCCATTTTTTTAGATCTAAGTTTTAACCATTTTCGGATTTTCTTGGTTTTGATCTATTAAACATAGATTTTTGCTTGTTTTGAGGCTTCCATGTGGAAGAGAATTCAATTTTACACAAGATAGAACTTTGAAAATCTAAATTTTGTTTTGATTTGGCCAAGTTATGAAGTTTGGAAATTTTGGTGTTCTTGGATTTTCTCCCTCGGCCTGCTGGAGAAGAAGACTTCGGCCAGCGCTCTTTAGCGCGGGGCTGACCCGCGCTCGGCGCCCTTTGGCGAACCGCGCTCACTTCCCAGCGCCCTTTGACCCAGCGCCCTTTGAACCCCAGCGCAATCCGACCCTAGCGCAACTCGACCCCAGTACAATTCGACCCTAGCGCAACCCGACCTCAGCGCAGTTCACTCCTCCAGCGCTGTTCATTTCCCCAGCGCAGTTCATTCCCCCTGCGCAGTTCATTCCCCTAGCGCAATCAGACCCTAGCGCAACCCGACCCCAGGAACCCCTGTGCAACCTATTTGCCCATGGTGGTTTGGTTTTATTTTCCTTGGGATTGGCATCTCTTTTGTGGATTGGAGCTCTGAGATCTTGTTTCACACAACACGACTGTCTTGACCCAACACGACCTAGCATGGTTTTCGATGTTTTGCTTATGACTAGTACGGTTTTCGATGTTTTGCTTATGACTAGTACGGTTTTCGTGATTTCTGTGATTTATGATCCTAGTACTTTCTGATCTTCTTAGTAGTGACCCGATGAGGGTGCGCTCTTAACTTGTAACCTGTGATTTATAATTAATCTTTGTACTGGATAACTTGATAGTGGCCCGTGGCGGCGCACTCCAGACTTGTAACTTGACTTGACTTGATGCTGTTGCGATGGCTAACTTGACTCATATAATCAACTCTGACTCCGTGGGTGTCCATTCTTGTTGCTTCGTGCAATCCACTTGTCTTGTCTTGCATCATGTCTAGGACGTGACTCCCTGGTTACCACGGTCAAGAATTCGCACTTAATATGGATTAGGCTAATTACTAGATCAAACTACAGTTCATGGAGAATTCCCACTCACAGGCGATCTCGTTATCTGGGCGCTTTAAATGGACTTGTAGCATGCTGACGAGTAGGGCACATTTCCAGCACACTGTCATGTGTTACACCCTCTAAGTCACCTAAGGGTACATTGTCTCCTGGGCAATGTGCCCAACCATACTCTCAACCCGCGAAAGGATAACTGGATAGTCTGCAGGGCTTGGGACTGGGAATTTCTCATTTGCACCTTGTTAGTAATTAGGCATATGATAACCCTAGTTAGTTAAGTAGTAAGCCGTAGTATTTGTTTGGCCGCTTGCGAATGGATGGTGTCCAGTCTTGTCTAAGTCTCGTCTAGTCCCAATACCTGGTACTCCTGAACATGATTGTTTTACTTATCTTTAATAATAAATGGGTAGAGATAAGGTGCTATTCAGACAAAAGGTACAACCCCGGTCCTTGTTTGGTTAAGGGTTGTAACATGGTTCCCGGAATGGTTCCACGTCCCTAGTCGTTTATTGTCCTATTGTACTCTTTATTAATGGTACTTTTCTTCTATTTTCTTATGATCTGATATGCTGGTTTTCGTTCTTATTTCGTGGCCTCCTTTGTGGCACTTACTCTTTCTGGGGTTTGACCCAGCTGGTTTTGTGTGGCCAGATTTTGGAGCAGCTCCCGAAGATCTACCGAACTTCCAGCCCAATGGTGACAACTAGACGGAACCCGGGCTACGAGTGGGTTTTTCTTTTTGATTTGCTCACTATATTGTAAAATTATTCTTTTGAGGCGTTAGCCGACGAGCACCTGTTAGCTCTATGCATATTTACTTACTGTCTGCCTACGGGCTGTAACCTGATCAACAAATGCTAGGGTTGATCATGTATGACTGAACTCTTGCTAGTCTTGACATTTTGTACGACTAGCTTCATGATCATCCAATATGTAATGTATGAGATGTCTTGCTATTATATATTTGATTTTCTGACATCTTGTAATTATTATTGCTTGCGTGAGATTGAGACAATAGGCTTGTTCATGACCATAGGAGACTGTTGGCTTGTAGTTAAACCCTCATATATCTAGACACCCGTGACCGTATAGCGAGGTGGATTCCATTTAAATATACGTAGCTGGCTATGTACGCCCCCGCTCTCCAGTATTCTGGTTCTGGGGCGTCACAAATACCCTGTTCCGGTGGATGTTTGAGATATCTGACAACTCTTAAAGCAGCATGCCAGTGATCTTGTCGAGGCTCCTGTTAGAATTGAGACAAGATATGCACAGCATAGGCTAAGTCAGGACGAATAAATGATAGATAAATCAACCTCCCAACCAGCCTCCTATAAGACTCTGCATCCGCCATCTTTGGCCTAGTCGATTCTGCTAGCTTGTGATTGGGCTCCATAGGAAAGCCAGCAGGTCGAGACCCCATCAAGCCGCATTCTAAAATGATGTCCAAAGCATACTTCCTTTGACACAAGGAAATTTCTTCTGCACTCCGAGCCACATCTATGCCAAAAAAGTATTTCAACACACCAAGGTCCTTCATGTGAAAGCAAGAACTAAGTTACTTTTTGAAAGTATCTAAAGCACCTGAGTCATTACCAGACATAATCATATCATCCACATAGATAAAAACATGTAACTCTACATTCCCTTTAAAAAGGGAGAAAAGGAAATAATCGGAATGAGATTGAATAAATCCATAGGATATCAGAGAAACAGCAAGCTTAGCAAACCAACAACGTAGTGCCTGTTTCAATCCATATAGAGACTTACGCAGGCGACACACTTTGTTGGGTTCACTATGCGAAAAACCTGGCGGCAACTTCATATAAACTTCTTTTGTCAGATCTCCATGAAGAAAAGAATTGTGCACATCCATCTGGTGCAAAGTCCAGTCTCTCACAGCTGCAACAGCCAAGAACGCCCTAACCGTAGGCATCTTAGCTACCGGGGCAAATGTCTTTGAGTAGTCGATCCCCTCAACCTGATGATTACCGAACACAACCAGCCGTGCCTTTAAGCGCTCAACACTGCCGTCGGAGTTGTACTTTATTTTGTACACCCATCTACTTTCCAATGCTTTCTTCCCAGGAGACAAATTGACAAGACTCCATGTCCCATTATCTTACAGAGCCTGTATTTCAGTTTGCATAGCCGTACGCCAGCCTGAATCTCGCGAGGCCTGGCGATATGAAGTAGGCTCAACACCTGCAATGATAGCTGCAAGAAAATCTCTGTGTCCAGCAATAAATATGTCATAACTTAGAAATTGTGTTAGAGGATACGAAGTACCTGAGGAAGTGACGGAAACAGATGAACTGTGGTGACGAGGGGGACTTTTACTTCGAACAGCATTCGTCACAAAATCCTGTAATCGCACTGGCTGTGATTTCTTTCTCATTCCTCTTCCCAATACTTCCTCGACGGGCACCTCTGGCAACACTGTATCCCATGTATCATCAGTAGTATCCGCATTACCCCTGGTGGACTCTCCTGTCAATACTTCTGCAGCTACCTGTCCATCCTCGCCACTCGGTGCCGAGCCGCCAGCAACCACTCCGGCCTCAGTAACCGTAACCGGTACCATCCCAAAAACTTCTATATCGTCTCCCGGCACCTCAACAGATGTATGACGTATCGCAGAAGACATCTCGCTTGCAGAGCCACACCCAGAAAATTCTTTTTCATAAAAAGTAACATCACGGGACACAAAAAATTCACCAGTCTTCAAATCATACAGTTTCCATCCCTTTTTATCAAGTGGATACCTAACAAAGATACATTTTCTACTCCTGCTAGCAAATTTATCATGTCGGGATTTCAAATCATACGTATAGCACAGACAACCAAAAATACGTAGATGATCATACGAAGGAGCCAAACCATATAAAACTTTATAAGGAGACTTAAAATGCAAGATACTAGAAGGTGTTCTATTTATCAAATAATATACACCCAGAACACATTTCTCCCAAAAATCTACAGAAAGAGAACCCTGAAATCTCAATATCCTGGCAACATTTAAAATATATCGACATTTTTTTTCCACCCTTTCATTCTGTTGAGGTATCCCAACACAGGATGTTTGGAACAATATATCTTGAGATGAAAAATAATCTCGTAAATAATTAAATTCAGTGCCATTGTCACTCCGCACACAACGTATATCAGCCCCAATCTGACGCTTCACCATAGCAATGAATTTAAGAAACATAGAATAAACAGCACACTTATCCTTCAATAAAATAACCCAAACAGCTCTAGAAAAATCATCCACCAAAGTCAAAAAATATCGTGCCCCATTAGTTGACGGAACACGATATAGTCTCCACAGATCACAGTGTATAAGTTCAAAGCATCTCAAAGCACGACTACTACTATCAGGAAAAGCATCACGAGACTGTTTAGCTTGATGACAAATATCACAAGTCTTATGAGAAAACACACTACTACCAGAGAGAAAAGGTAAAGTCTGTATTACTTTATCTGAAAGATGCCCCAGTCTACTATGCCAAACCTCGGAATCACTCTCTCTACATGCCAGGATCACCGAAGCCAAAGAAGCTGGAACCTCCCCCAAGAAGTAAAGTCCACCCCTTTGTTCACCTTCTCCAATAACCATCCTCGTACTTCGGTCTTGAACAAAACACAAATCAGGAGTAAATAACATATCATAATTTCTGGCACCAATCAATTGTGAGACAGAGATCAAATTGCAAGTCAATGTCGGAACATACAGAACATCCGTCAACACCAATTAAGCAGTCAAAAATACTTTGCCTCTCAGAACAGCCTCAATAGTGCTCCCATCAGACAAAATCACAGGACATACGGGCCCCTCAAAGCAATCAACTAAACAGTCACGAGAACCTGTCGCATGAAGAGTAGCCCCATTATCGAATATCCAAGTGACAGAAGAATTCTTACCCATCAGACGATCAGAGTTTGAAGAACCAGGGTTGGAAGAATTGTTGTTACCCAGCAAGCTCATCAGTTTCTGCCATTGTTCACCTGGGAGTGGTGAAGGATACCCTCCATGCATCATATCTGCCGAACTCCCAGCAAGACCAGCAGGGACACCATGACCAGCAGCGGTGACATGATGAACAACCCCTGCCCACCAGCACCTTCCAGAAAAGTGATCTTTCGCCTAGAGATCAGTGGAGAGACGTAGCGACCGAGACCACTCAGCATAGTTCGGTCCACAGAAAACAATAGGAGTAACGATATTTCCTGGTTGATCAGCAAAACTCAGAAAATATGGATCCTTCGGATTAGGATAATTTGGGTTGTGTGCACCGCCACTACCAGTCACGAAGGAGTTGTAATACCTGTGGTTCGTATTACGTATCTTGGCATACGTGTATGTATTTTGACTCGTATTACATGTCTCCCTGCTTGGTTTATTTGGCATTTTCATTGCTTGGTTCACCTTGGGATTGGTTCGACTAGGCTTGGGTTTGCTTATTTGGTTCATCATGAACCAAGTGGAGAACCCTACCTACCACCACCATCTCCATTTATTAACCCCAACCACCTTTCTCTCTCTTTATTCAATTTTCTCATTACTGCTCTTCCTCTTCTTCTTCCTCACCGAACCCCCGCCGTAGGCAAGTGCATCTTGCTTCATGGAGGAACCCGATTTTTATTGTTCCATTCTCTTTCTCACAATATTCTAAGTCACTTTAGTGTTTAGAAATTTCGAATTCCATGGCTCATTTCATGTAGATCTAAGTTTTAGTATTTTTGATCTTCTTGGTTTGATCTTCCGAAACTTGGTTGTTTCCGAAATGGAGAGTTCCATGTAGTAGGGATTTTGATTTCACACAAGTTTGGCTCTTGAATGGTTGGGTTTCATTAGTTCTTGGCCGAGATGGGGGTTTCCTGAGCTCTTGAGCTTTTTACGCCTGCTTGTTTTGGCCATGGGGAGAAGATGAAGTTTTATGCACACGTTCTAACGTGTTAGCGGAGTGTTTAGCCCTTACGCCCACGTTTTACGTGTCAGCGTGTTATATCAGCCTTTTACGCACACGTTTTCACGTGCCCGCGTAGTATTCCTTTTTACGCCTACGCATTGCGTGCCAGCGTACTCTGTTTTACGCTGAGTTTCCACGAATTTTACGCTCGGGGCTGTAGGCCTTTAAAATGACAGTCACACTGAGTTGATCAGGACAGAGTCAAAAGTCACGCTCAGCTGATCCAGACAATATTTATAAATCACGCTGGGGAGACAGCTCATCATTTGTCAGAGAGTAATTATGACTGACAGCACAACAGTCGAAGAATGTCTCTTCGTATGCCACGTATGCACATAATTCGAGAGATCACAGCCGTCTATTGCGTGATTTTCGAAATCTTCTTCAGCAAGACTCAATCTTCGTCAAGTTAGCGTACCAAAAGAGCTTTTTGTTATTTAATATGACTGACAAAAGCAATCACTACCAGAGATTTTGTGTCAGTCGAGGCACGCTGAATCAAGACAGCTGGCAGTTCTATCCTAAATCTGCGTGTATTCTGAAGTTTTCTTCCTCAAGTTTGCGTGGATTCTGAAGTTTTCTTCATCAAAGTCTGCGTAGATTCTGAAGCCTCTTGCCCCAAGTTTGCGTGGATTTTGAAGCTTTCTACCCCGAGTCTGCGTGGATTTCGTCTTCACCAAGTCTGCGTGGATTCTGAAGCTTCTTGCCCCAAGTTTGCGTGGATTTTGAAGCTTTCTACCCCGAGTCTGCGTGGATTTCGTCTTCAACAAGTCTGCGTGGATTTCATCAAATTGGAGTACGTGGCAGCCATGCCACTGATCTCTCGCCTGCGTGTCCTGTAACTTGCACACGACTCATGCATGATTGTCATGTGTCCAACAGTTACAGGCCACGTCCAGTAACTGCTCACAACCTTGCGTATGTTAAATCCTGCGTGATTTTCAACTAAGCACAGGCTGTGAAGACAGTTATCTTTTCAGTTATTATTTTTGACTCTATAAATAGAGTTCTTTTTCTCATTCATTGTACGGATACATAGTTATCTACTGTCAAAATTTTGAGAGCTTTTCTTCTTCGTATAGTCCAAGGGATAAAGTGATCGTCTTCTAGATCAGATTCCCACAGTTGTAATTTTCCCAGATACACAATAAATAAAGGAATTTATTTATGGAAAACAAATTGGCGACTCTGCTGGGGAAAACCATCTCCTCTTCTGAGATGGCAACAACTCAATGCGATACTTCGTCAATCGGCTCGACGAAGAAGGTGATGACGATCCAATTCGATCAACTCGCCTATAAAGAAATGCAGCGGGCTAAGAGTGGTAAGCCCACTACAGCCTCCATCATCACTGCCAAGTCGAAGGGACACTCTATCTATGTCCCTAAGAATCAGTTGGCAGCCAATGGTGAAGTCTCTGCCACAGTGTCTGCTCCTAACACTGGCAAGAACTCTACTGCAAGCACGCACACTCTTGTGCGCTCAAAGATGACAGCAATCAAAGATCATGCTAATAGTACTGGCTCCTTAGCCAAATCTGTTCCAGTGTGTGTCTCCAAAGTTGAAAGTCACGCTGACAGTACTGGCTCCTTAGCCAAATCTGTTCCAGCGTGCAATTTCAACCTCAAAAGTCACGCTGACAGTACTGGCTCCTTAGCCAAATCTGTTCCAGCATGCAATTTCAACCTCAAAAGTCACGCTGACAACACTGGTTCCTTAGCCAAGTCTGTTCCAGTGTGTAATTCTAAAATCAACAATCACGCTAACAATACTGGCTCCTTAGCCAAATCTATTCCAGCGTGTATTTCCAAAGTCAAAAGTCACGCCAACAGCACTGGTTCTTTAACCAAGCCTGTTTCAGCGTGTATTTCATCTAAGAAGAATAGCTCTTTAGCTATCTCTTCCTCTTTGCCAAGTTCTACCAGAACTGGGGGTGGTCTTCCACACAAAGTCCCTTCGAAAAGAAATAACTCTTTAGTTGTTTCTTCTGCTCCTGTAGTTTTTACTTCAGGAACAGCTTTGATTGACAATTTTGTTAGTCAAAGAAAAGGAGATGGTCTTTTGACTACTCTTCCTTCTGGACATTCTATGTCTCAAAACTTGAATGAGTCTAAGAAGAAACATTCCTTAATGTTTTCTTCTATGACTTCTTCGAATTGGGCACAGAATTTGTCTAGAAAAGGTCTGTTACCAACTCCTAATCAAGGGGGTGGTTCAACTCTTCCTTCTCTGCAAATATCCAGATCAATGGAAGGAAAACTCCATGTGTCCAAAACCAATGTGTTACCTCCAACTGATCTAAGAACAAAAATTAACACTTCTGGTGTTAAGAAACCATACCAGTTGGAAACAAGGATAAGAGATCCAGATACAGAGTATGCAAGAAACTATGTGGCTCATATTAATCATTCTCTATATAATCAAGAGCCATCAAGACCCAAGAACAGAAAATATATTCCTCAATCTTCACAAACAGATTTACGAGAATATCTTCAACAGAAGAGAAGAAGTGATTCTGTGTCAAAGGACCATGCTGAATGTGACTTCTATCCAAGAGTCATAATTCAATACAGATGTCAATCGATGGCTCATGATCATGTTGATCATGAATGTGACTTCCAGCCAAGAGTCACAATGCAATACAGATGTCAAACAAAACGATAATCTGTCTTCAATCGGATTCAGTGTGAACCTATGCCTGATGAAGATGAGCCTTTGTTTGCTTCTGTCAATATGACCTCTCGGGATGCTGGGGGTAGAGTTGATAGTCCAGATGAAGTATATAGAAATACCAGAGTAAGAGTCCTGGCCTCTAGTCAAAGAAATTTGATCTCTGAAGATGATTCTGTATTCATTGGAGAATCTAACTTCCCACCTCTTCCTACTCGGGGTAGTTCTCCTATAATTGACTTTGATGCACAAAGCAATGATTCAGAATAAACAACATCTACCAGTTCATCAATAATTCCTCGTACAGTCATGACTTATATGGTTGATGGGAATACTGATGAACCTTCTTCTTCCTTGACTCCTCAAGATCAAAGAATTACTTCTTTGGAACAACAAATGAAGTCTATGGCTGATACTATGAAGTCGATGTATGAACTCATGGCAACACAGATGCAAAATCGACAGACTGTACCAGATGCCATACCAACTGACACTGATATGAGTCCAGTACAAGTTCCTCCAGCAGTACAATCTAATACTCCTGGACTAGCTCAACCAAACCCTAGTCTCTCTGGAGCTGGAGGTAGTGCTTACAATGCTGTTCCTCCTCCCAACTATTCTCTACAAGTTACAACTCCACAATCTTCTGGAATTGTTAATGAAGAATTGAGGAATCTCAAAACTCATTCGTGACTACATCGACGTCTTCGCTTGGAGTTATGAAGATATGCCAGGACTTGATCCACAAATTGCAACTCACAAGCTCAATATCTTGCCGAATGCTAAACCGGTCAAACAACAACAGCGACGATTTCGTCCAGATATTATGGATGCAATTGAAGTTGAAGTCAATAAACTCATAACCTCCGGGTTTATTAGAGAGGAACAACATCCCGATTGGGTGGCTAACATAGTTCCTGTCCTTAAAAAGACTGGCAAGGTCAGAGTATGCATAGACTTCCACGATCTCAATGCGGCATGCCCTAAAGACGAATTCCCTCTACCAATCACTGATGTCATGATTGATAATACCTGTGGATTTGAGCGGATGTCATTCATGGACGGGTATTTTGGATACAATCAGATTAAAATGTTTCCAGATGACGAGAAGCACACTTCTTTCAGAACGCCGATCGGTACATACTTTTATACAGTTATGCCATTCGGTCTCAAGAATGCAGGAGCAACTTATCAACGAGCTATGAGCACTATATTCCGTGAACATTTGCGGAAAACAGTCGAATGCTATGTTGATGATATTGCAGTCAAAAGTCGACAAAAGGAGGATCATATCCAAGATTTGAAGACTATATTTGATCTAATGCGTAAGCATCAATTAAAGATGAACCCTACTAAGTCCTTCTTAAGCGTCTCTAGTGGTAAATTTCTCGGCTTCGTCATTACCTCTAAAGGTATACACGTGGATCCCGAGAAGATCAAAGCCATCCAAGAGATGCGTCCTCCATGCACCTTAAAAGAGCTACGAGGATTTCAAGGAAGGATCGCTTATATCAGGAGATTCATCTCTAATTTATCAGGACGCTGCAGACCATTCAACAAACTTATTTCTTTTGTCTGGAATGATGAATGTCAGAAAGCATTCGATGATATAAAACAATATCTGATGAGCCCTCCAGTATTGGTACCTCCCGTTTCAGGAATTCCATTTCTCCTATATACTCGAGCAATGAGTCATTCATTGGGTGCATTACTCGCTCAAAAGAATCAAAATGGTCATGAACAACCATCTACTATCTCAGTCGTACTATGACCGAAGCTGAACCTCGATATTCACCGGTCGAAAAAGAATGTCTAGCCTTGATGTTCGCTATTCAAAAGACACGACATTATATCATTGGCCAGACTATTCATGTCATCTCCAGGATCAATCCTATACGGATCATGATGAAGAAACCCAGTGTTTTGAATTCTCGATTAGCTAACTGGGGAATCCTACTTGCTCAGTATGACATGCATTATATTCCTCAGAAGTCAGTCAAAGGACAAGCTTTAGCTGATTTTCTGGCTGCTCATTCAATTCCAGAAGATTCAAAACTCTATGACGAAATTCCAGATGAAGTCCTAGATTCAAACCAAATTGCTGAAGAAGATCCTACTTGGCGTCTATTCTTTGATGGAGCTTCAAGGATAGGTCCTAATGGTGATATTGTCGCTGGAGTTGGAATCGTTCTTGTATCGCCAGAAGGTCTTGCTATCCAAAGAGCTTATTTTCTCGATCAGCTGTGTTCAAACAATGTAGCTGAGTACAACGCATTACTCATTGGTCTTCAACTCGCTAAACATCTAAATATTCAACATTTGGAGGCGTACGGAGACTCTAAACTCATTGTCAATCAGATAAAGGGTACTTATGAAGTCCGCCATCAAGATCTGGTTCCTTATCATAGATCAGCTATAATTATGGCTTCTTCGTTTGAAGAATTCTTTATTGAACATGTTAGACGAGCATGTAACACAGAAGCTGATGCTCTAGCTAATCTTGCAGTGGTGTTGGCTATCCTAATTAGACAACAACAAATGATTCTTGTTCACAATCGAGAATTATTTCATCTTGAAAATAACCTGACACTAGGACTTCCAGTTGACACTGAAGAATCAACATCTCATGACGTCAACACAACAAGAGGATTTGGATTTAGTCGTAAATCTTCATCATCTTCATCTGATTCTAGCATGGAATTCATCTTCAGTCATTCGGCCGAGAATCAAAATACGGATACGGATTGGAGACTTCCTTTCTTAGATTTTGTATTGTATGATATTCTTCCGGATGATCCGAGTGAAGCAGCATCTATCAGACGACGATCATTTCGATTCTATTATAATCATACAACAAAGACCTTATATCGTCGAGCCTATGATGGTTTACTTCTCCGATGTGTTGTCGGTGACGAGGCTCAACAAATTATTCGTGAAGCACATAATGGAATTTATGGAGCACATCAGCCTGGACCAAAACTTCAAGACCGTATTCGACGTATGGGTTATTATTGGCCTACTATGGTATCAGACGCCATCGAATATGAAAAAAAGTGTAAAGCTTGTCAAATCCATGCAGATTTTATTCATCAACCTTCGGAATTTTTACATCCGACGGCAGCATCATGGCCCTTCGAAGCTTGGGGCATAGACATTATTGGTCCGATCAATCCGCCGTCATCCAAGGGTCATCGGTTTATTCTTGCAATAACCGATTACTTCTCCAAATGGGCCGAAGCCATTCCTTTGTCTGAAGTTAAGACGTCCAATGTCATTTGCTTTATTAAGCACCACGTCATCTACAGATTTGGTGTTCCTCGACGCATTATTCATGATAACGGACCACAGTTCGTCAGTCAGAAGTTTACTCGATTCTGTGACGATCACCGGATCAACAATGTGGCTTCTACCGCATATAATCCGGCAGCTAACGGATTAGCAGAAGCTTTCAACAAGACCATCATCAAACTCCTAAAGAAGTTTGTCTCTACTAACAAACGTAATTGGAGTGAGAAGCTCGGTGAATGTTTGTGGGCTTATCGCACTACAGTTCGTAATGCTACTAAATATACACCCTTCTCTCTGGTGTATGGTTGCGAAGCTGTTCTTCCATTAGAGATTCAAATTCCTTCTTTAAGGATAGCAATTGCTAATGAACTCACTGCAGAAAATAATGATCGTCTTCGACTTCAAGAATTAGAAGCTCTGGATGAAAAGTGATTATCTGCTCAACAGAATATTGAATTCTATCAAGCTAGAATTTCAAGAGCTTTTAATAAGAAAGTCAGAATTCGGGCGTATCAAAAAGGAGAACTTGTTCTAACTGTCAGACGTCCTATGACTATGACTCATATGAGCAAGGGCAAATTTGACGCAAAGTGGGAAGGACCCTATATTGTGAGCAAAGTTTTCTCAAATGGAGCTTATCAACTCTCAGAATTGGATGGTCGAAAAGTTTTGATGCCTATTAATGGCAAATTCCTTAAAAAGTACTATGTATAAATGTAAATGCTTGTAATCATCAGACAGTTTCATGTTTAGAAATAAAATTTTTATTTTATTTTTATCATGAATGATGATACATGATATTAAAGAAGATCACTATCATCCTTTTCTACATTTGGATGTGGGCCACTGTCGTCCTTCTCGAAGACGTGATCAGCAAAAGAGTCGAGAACCTCCTTGCTAGAACCCACGAGGAACTTGCAAACGGCCATCCTCATGGCTTCTTCTTCTTCAGTCTTTCCTGGTTCGAGCAGGAAATCCAAAATGTCCCTTGGTGGCTTGGGTGCAGACGAACCTTCGCCTACTTCCGTCTTCTTCGATTGAACTGGATCAGCAGGGTGTTCTTCAATGCCTTTCTGAACTTTTGAGGCAATTCCAGTTTTCTTGAATGCTTCTTCAGACGACATTTTTATGTTTGAAAGAAGAAGTCTTCGTTCTTGTCAAATTTCTGCTATATTTATAGGCAGAAGTTCTACAAATAATGAAACATCACGTTCATCCGACGGTTCATCTATCCATTAATTGCGTTCATCCGACGATTCATCCATTCATTTATTCGTCCGTTCATGATCTTCTATCAATTTATTAAAGTGGGGATTCGTTATTGATCATATTTTCATAACCTCTGAATCAATTCCGAATCTACTTGCTCATTTGTCATTTTTGACCTCTGCATAGAAATCAATCTATTTTCTTTTGAGTTCCTACATATTATCACGTCCATAATACCTCTGATAATATCATATACTCTAAAACAGAAAAGAAGATTTCATTATCTATCATGTCCACAATTCATCCACAAATACAAATCTTTGAGCATAGAAGAATTATCATTTCCATTCTCATTTCACCACAAAAAGTCTATTACATTTTCTTAGACTTTCTTACAAATCATAATAGAAATCTATTTACAAATCTTGGATTTTCATTCTACACCACAACAATAACCTAATAGAGATCGATCTTCTTCTTTGGATCTTCTCCGTCGGACCTTCTCCGTCAGGTTCGTTGTTGGTGGCAGTTCCTGACTGTCTGGGTCCCAGTCACGACCAGATCAGCAGGAATCAAACTCTGGTCTTCTCTCTCAGACGAGAGGAGAACCACAGAGTATGGCAGCCCGAAGTCGTGGTGCTGCCAATACAACTGGTGGATTGGGGGTAACCTCTCAAGGAAGACAGGAATGTATCCAAACCTTGGGATACAATTCCTAGTTCTCCCGTGAAAGAAACTCTACTACCCGATTTCTCGGGGTAGAGTTGACTACACCATCCAACTCTCGTGTATAAAGGCTCTTCCTACCATCTGAGGAAGACCCTTCTATCCCACGAAGAGTTCTGAGTTGTCTGATTTACGCGTCAAAAGCGTATGAGCTCCCTGATGTAGATGTCAGCAGGATATTCTCCACAACATCCACATCCCCAATGCCAGTTCTGAAGAAAATTTTCAGCCAAGTTTCTGCAGAAAGTATCAACAGAAATCATTCAGTGTGCATTTATCAAACAGAAACAGGCGTGTATTGTTCAAATCAGAAACAAAAAACAGAAAGCCTATCTTCAACACCAAAAATAATACACGTATTACACTGACTTACCTTCAAGTTTGGTGCTAAGGATTGGCAAACTCATGTTTGATACAGTGCACAGAAGTCGAACATTAAAAAACATTGCTTTCCTGTTTGAGAGTGAAATCTCCCAAAAATTTCATTCTCAGAGAAGAAGAAGAAGTTGAAGAGGAAGGAGTTCGTCGGAGAAGATGAAGTTCTCTTCTGTGGGTTCTCTCTTTCAAATGCAAGTAAAGAAGGAAAGAAGTAATCTATGGCTTATTTATAGGCTTATGAAGAATTCCAAACGGCCCATCATGATTTGCCTCGATTTAGGAGATTGATACGGGATCTTAACTGCACAGAATCCCAACAGTCCAATCATTCAGGAATAAATATCTCTTTAAAGTCATCACAGCGTGACTGATTTCATTTTATCATCTTATTTTCAAAGTATTTCGAAAATTTTGAAGTCTTTTCAATTTTTCAAAAACTTTGAAGGGGGTCTTGTAGGCCTTTAAAATGACAGTCACGCTGAGTTGGTCAGGACAGAGTCAAAAGTCACGCTCAGCTGATCCAGACAATATTTACAAATCACGCTGGAGAGATAGCTCATCATTTGTCAGAGAATAATTATGACTGACAGCACAACAGTCGAAGAATGTCTCTTCGTATGCCACGTATGCACAGAATTCGAGAGATCACAGCCGTCTATTGCGTGATTTTCGAAATCTTCTTCAGCAAGACTCAACCTTCGTCAAGTTGGCGTACCAAAAGAGCTTCTTGTCATTTAATGTGACTGACAAAAGCAATTACTACCAGAGATTTTGTGTCAGTCGAGGCACGCTGAATCAAGACAGCTGGCAGTTCTATCCCAAATCTGCGTGTATTCTGAAGTTTTCTTCCTCAAGTTTGCGTGGATTCTGAAGTTTTCTTCATCAAAGTCTGCGTAGATTCTGAAGCCTCTTGTCCCAAGTTTGCGTGGATTTTGAAGCTTTCTACCCCGAGTCTGCGTGGATTTCGTCTTCACCAAGTCTGCATGGATTCTGAAGCTTCTTGCCCCAAGTTTGCGTGGATTTTGAAGCTTTCTACCCCGAGTCTGCGTGGATTTCGTCTTCAACAAGTCTGCGTGGATTTCATCAAATTGGAGTACGTGGCAGCCATGCCACTGATCTCTCGCCTGCGTGTCCTGTAACTTGCACACGACTCATGCATGATTGTCATGTGTCCAACAGTTACAGGCCACGTCCAGTAACTGCTCACAACCTTGCATATGTTAAATCCTGCGTGATTTTCAACTAAGCACAGGCTGTGAAGACAGTTATCTTTTCAGTTATTATTTTTGACTCTATAAATAGAGTTCTTTTTCTCATTTATTGTACGGATACATAGTTATCTACTGTCAAAATTTTGAGAGCTTTTCTTCTTCGCATAGTCCAAGGGATAAAGTGATCGTCTTCTAGATCAGATTCCCACAGTTGTAATTTTTTCAGATACACAATAAATAAAGGAATTTATTTATGGAAAACAGGGGCCTTCCCGCTCGCGTAAAATTGTGCTCGCGTAAAACCTGGCTCGAGCAGACTCTCGCGAGCGTAAAGTTGCCCGAGTGTTTCTTCGCGTAGAACTCACTCGCGTAGAGTTTTGCTCGAGAGTTGGCGTGCGTAAAATCTTACGAGCGTAAAGCCCGGCTAGCGTAAAATCCCACCCGCATGTACCCTTGCTCGCGTAGAGCTATCTTACCTTGCTCTTGCTAGCGTAAGCCATTTTACGCTTAAAGGCCCCTTGGTCTAGCGTAGTAGTACGCGCATAGAGACTTGAGTTCCTATGGCGTACACATTTACCCTTTTTTATATTTTTACGCCTTTTGTCATGAACTTGATAATCCCGAATTTATTTAATATGTTTGAAAATGATAATTGAACATGGCATGGTATGACAAGTATACCTAACATGATTATCTCGAATTGCTGTTGCGACGGTTAACATGACATGATATGACTTGACAAGAATGATTGACCTGGACACCGTGGACGATTGTGTTTGTACAAATAAATCAGTATTGTCTTGCATCATGTCTAGGACAGGGAACCCTGAATACCACGGTCAGGAGTACCTACTGAAATCAACTACGGCTAATAACTAGAATAATTCGGTAGTCATGAAGAGATTTCCCAGCTACAAGCAATCCCGTTATCTGGGCGCACTAGCGGACTTGTAGCCTACCGACGAGTAGGACACATTTCCAGCACACTGTCATGTGGTGCACCCTTCATAACGGACATTCGACCCGGATAACCTGGATGGTCTGCAGGGCTGGTGGCTGTTGGAATAATCTCATTGCATCTTGCTAGTAACTAGGCCGGTGATAACCCTAGTTAGTTAAAGTATCAAGCCATACTCATTGTTTGGCCATGATTGATTGGATGGAATTTAGCCCAGCTTAGTCTTGTCCCGATCCTGTACAAGATTTTTACATGACGAGATTATTTATACTGGCCTTAACAATAAAGATCAGATGACCAGTATCACGCCCCAGAACCAGGACACTGGAGAGCGGGGGCAGACATAGCCAGCTACGTATAATGAAATGGGATCCACCCCACTATACGATCACGGCTGTCTAGATATATGAGGGTTTAACTACAATCCATCAGTCTCTCATGGTCAATAACAAGCCTAGTGTCTCAATCACAAGCAAGTAAGTAAATGTTACAAGATGTAAGATCACCAGATATACAATAGTAAGGCGTCCCAAACATTACATATTCAGCAGATCATGAAGCTAGTCATTTCAAAATATGAGGACTAGCAAGAGTTTAGTCATACATGATCAACTCTAGGTTGCCAATCATGTTACAGCCCGTAGGCAGACTGTAAATAAAGGTACAACCGAGCTAACACGTGCTCGTCGGCTAAACGCCTCAAAAGAATAATTTTACAATAGAGTGGGAGAGCCAAAATAAACCCACTCGTTGTCCTGGTTACGCCTGGTGGTTACCATCGGACTGGAAGACAGGTAGATCCTCTGGAGTTGCTCCGGTATCTGGCCATACAAAACCAGCTGGGTCAGACCCCAGAAAGAGCAAGTGCCACAAGGAGGCTTCACTTAGGAACTAAAACCAGCAATTCGCACAAGAATATAATTACATAATAAAAGATAGTAATTAAGAAAAAGCATGACAGGTGATATACGATGAGATAACCATGAGACTATTCAGATAACCAGGTTACAACCCGTAAACCAAACAAGGACCGGGGTTATAACCCTTCGTCTGAACAGAACTTGGTTTCTCCCACCATTTATCGGCAAGATAAATTAAGAAATCAGGACATGTAACAATCTTGTACAGGACAGGGCGAATATGAACAATCAGGTCATGTGACAATCTTCTGCAGGATCAAGACAAGACTAGACAGGGTTAGACTCCATTCAATCAATCACGGCCAAGCAATAAGTACGGCTTGATACTTTAACTAACTAGGGTTATCACAGGCCTAATTACAAGCAAGATGCAAAGAGATTTCCAAGTCCAGTTACCCGTCTGCTGCTACCTGAGTGACCCCAGCAAAAGAAAATATGTATAGCGGACACTGCAGTGAGATACATGTATCCTAAAGAGGTGCCCCACTCGACGGCAGGCTGGAAATGTGCTCATCATGACAGATAGCTCCAAGTCCCATGTATATATATAAGTCCGAGATCAAAGGGGCAACAGGTAACTGGAAAAGTCTCTTCATGAACTACTGTATTATTCTAGTTATTAGCCTTAGCCATTTACAGTAGGTACCCCTGACCGTGGTACTCAGGGGTCCCCATCCTAGACATGATGCAAGATAAGACGGTTCATTTGTACAAGCACAATCGTCCACGGTGTCCAGGTTATTCTATCTTGTCATGTCATGTTAGCCGTAGCAACAGTATTTCGAGACATATCATGGCAGGTTTACTTGTCAAGAGTGCGCCACGGCGGGCCACTATCAAGAATTATCATGTCAAGTTATCATGTCAAATTATCATGTCAAGAGTGCGTCACGTCGGGCCACTATCATGTCAAGTTTATTGTCAAGAGTGCACCACTACGGGTCACCGTCATGTCATGTCAATTGTCAAAAGTACACCACAACGGGTCACCATCATGTCAGGAAACAAATTAATGGCACAAGCATACAAGTGGTAATTAAATATTAGCAGGGACAAGGGCTGCGGATGACTCATGCGGCTCAGGAAAAAAATACCATGCAATTAAAGCTAAGGCCATGCGGCCAAAATATATAAGTCAAGGCCATGCGGCCAGCTTAAATATTTAAGCATGCAAGCACATGCAAATTTGCATGTGGCTGAGCAAATGGCCAATAGCCTATGCGGCTAGGAATGGCATTGGTCATATGCGACCGAAAATGTTTTCATGCGGCCAATGCAAGAAAATATGCAAATGTATGCAGTTAATGTCCATGCGGCCAACAAATATTTGATTGGCCAACAAATAATTCTATGCGGCTCAGCACTTTAATTGAAAGGCATGCGGCTCCAACAAATAATCCTATGGCCAACAAACAATTCCGTGCTTTGCTAAATGCAATGGCCTATGCTTACACATGCGGCCAACCATTATAAATGGCCTTATCTATTATGCAAGCAAGCATGCAAAAGCATGCGGCCAAGAATGATTCCTAAGCATGCAAGCTTGCTTACATGCATGTATATAACGTGGCCAAGCTTGCATTTGCAAGCAAATGCAATGTATTAAATACTAATGCATACATGCCATCTAATATATATAATACTAATGATATTTAATACTAATGTTATTTAATACTAATACATGCAAAATCAGTGAGGAAAAGGCCATGCATATTTAAGTATGCATGTAATATAAAAGCATGCAAGGATGCATGCAATGCTAGCAATGTGATTAAATGGCCATTCGGTCAATAGACTATGCGGCTCACAAACTAGCCTTATGCGGCTCACAATTTCTTATGCCATATGCGGCCAGGAATCTCATATACGGCCAATAATTATTAAATAAGCCCAAGCAAGCTTGCAACTGCAGCTAAGTGATGCAAGCATTAAATGCTAAGCCATGCTAACGTTGCCAAGCATTAAATGCTAAGCCTAAGCCTTGCTCGCATGTGCTGATGCAACTTTGTTCCCTTATACATGCATTAAATGCTAAGGTGCGGCCAACAAATAATTAATTCAATTAAATGGCCATGCGACTCACTTTAGTGAATGGCCATGCGACCAGCTCATTGCATACTAATACATGCGGCCAAGTATTTCAATGAATTACTATGCATGCAAATAATAAAAGCAAGCCATGCGGCCAACTTTTGCTCCCAATGCGAGCACTTAGTGCTGATGCATGAAAATAATAAAAGTAAGCCATGCGGCTCATTTGCTCCCATATGCGGCCAGCAAGAATTCATGCGGCTCACAAATATTATACTAAATAATAATAATAAAAGCCATACAATAATTCTTATGCGGCCAATGCAAATGATAGTGGCTATGCCAGCTAAGCAGTGCCATATGCGGCTGTGCAAGGAATGGCTCATGCAATAATTAGTGCTCATGCGGTTCAGAGTGCAATTAATGGCTCCCACAGAGGACATGTCCATCAAAATACCACGGCCTCCATGCTCCTCCAAACAACAATAGGAACCCAAATCCAGACTCCCGTAGGTCAAATTTGGGTAAAATGGATTCTCTACAACATGGAACCATCAACTAGCAAAAATCTGCAAGTTTGATAGATCAAAATTTATGGGAACCAAAAGTACCACAAAACTAGATCTACAAGAAATTAACCACAGAAATGAAAAATGCTAAGTACTAAAGTGGGTTAGAAACACATGAGAAAGACAATGGAACAATAAAAATAGGGTTCCTCCATGAAGCTAGATGCACTTGCCTAAGCTCTCCACTCTCTCTCAGCTTGATGGAGAAGTAATGGTGGAGAAGAAGAAAGTTAATGAAGAGAGAGAAAGGGGAGTAGGATATTTAATGAAGAGGGTGGTGGTAGGTGGGAGTGGTTTGGTTCACATAAAATCAAACAAAACCGAACCAAGCCAACAAACCGAACCGAACCAAGATAAACCCATCAATGAAATGCCAAAATAAATCAAGCAGGGAGACATACAATACGGATCAAAATATATACACGTATTCCAAATACGTAATACGAGATATGTTCATTACAACCAGTTCTGTTCAGGCGAAGGGTTATAACCCCGGTCCTTGTTTGGTTTAAGGGTTGTAACCTGGCTCCCGGAGCAGTTCTGTGTCCTCTCTTCGTTTATTGTCTTATTGCTTTCCATGCCATGCTCGTCATGTTTTACTTATTTCAATAGCATGATTATTTATACAGGCCTCAACAATAAAGATCAGAAGTCCAGTGATGTTCAGGCGAAGGGTTACAACTCCGGTCCTTGTTTGGTTTAAGGATTGTAACCTGGCTTCCGGAGCAGTTCTGTGTCCTCTCTTCGTTTATTGACTTATTTCACCCTATGTTCCTGCTTACCAACAAGTAGTTGAGACGGGTTCTATTCAGGTGAATGGTTATGTCACGACCCGCTACCCAAATTGTTGGGCCAGGCCTAGTCATGTCCAGCCTACGTTGAGATAAAACGTAGTAAGCTGTTCTAAAGACAACAGGATAAGACTAAATGTGCTAACAGTTCTATGAGTGAAGAAGAATCATAAATGCTCCAAACACAAAAGTCGTCGTATATAGTAAAATTTCCAAGTACAAGTGAACTGAAATGTAAAACTGGATACATGTCCAGTTACAAAAAGATATAGTCTAATACATGTCTACTCTCAAAAGTCTAAGTAAACAAAAGACAACTAGGCGAGGTTCCCCGCAGGAACATCCTTGTAAAGCAGAGCCGGGTCCTCGACAGTAACTCCATAATATGTGTCGCAGAGTAACTCCTCCTCAGTAAGAACACCTACAACGTTATCCTGTCAGGACGGGAGCAAGTACTGAATCTAACAAACTAGCATATGAAACATGGAAATGAACATAGAAGGAATAACTGGAAAGCATGGCATCACATAGTCTATCATGGCAAGGACACATATGTCATAGAGACAGATGTATATGTAATGTTTAAAACTATAGCAGGTACGTGATCGGTCAATAGGTGTAAAATGTACTATGGTACAAGTATCTAAAATATACTTCCGTACAAGTAAAACAAGAGATAGTTGTACATACATACAAATACAGCTGGTGCACCTACGACAAGGTATACATAAAATGTCAACCTTGCTCGGTACGTACGTACAAGTAAGGGGGCATGATCACGTACGCTACTATCAGTTTCCCCATAACCCATATTCTAATCATATGAGAGATACACAAAAACTGTTCTAAGCATGGTAGTAACTGGAAGTACAACATGTAGAGATCTAACTTGCTACCCCAACGATCAGCATTTAACATGGTGGGATTTGCAGTTCATTTATGTGACAATATGTAAAGTTCGTAGAAAGTACTTGCCTCTAGCAAAGCAAAGCAAAACAAGCTACGATAAAAATGCTATGGATGTCCGGTAACTCGTCACTGTAGAAATAAATACATAAACTTAGCTTTTATACTAAACTAAAACACTAGGACACTAATTGGTGCGACACGACTTGTGACTGGACACTAGCCAAAATGATGACTTTGGCATAGGAGACCAATGTGGGGTGACACAATACTTTAACTAACTTTCTAGGGTCTTTACACTAGTGAGGGGTGGGGTTCAATATGGCTAAAACTCAAAATAACATAAAAAGCTACAAGTCATAATTAATCAATAAATAAATCAAAAGACCATTGTGTTCTAATAATTTAGAGATAGACAAAAAGCCTAGTTTTTCTTAAAGTAAAGTATCAAAGTGATCCTTGTTAATCATAGAAATTTATTATAATTTTTCTGGAATTTACTAACCAGTACAAATATTTTATAAAAATCAGTTTTTCCTAAGTATACAGAAAATGAGTTTTGGTTTCATATACCAAACTAGTGGCAAAACTGTAAATTAAATACTACAAAAATTGTACTAAATTAGCTAAATTAACATAGTATCTAAATACTATTTTTCCAGAATTTTAACAGTACTTTAAGTATTTTTAGAAAATCAAAAACAGCATTGCACACAATTGAAATTAAATAATTAATTATCTGCGTATTTTGTCCATATATATAATTTGAACCAAAGTTCAAATACAGGACCCAAGGCCATGAATCAAGTCCAATATGACTTGTACAGGTCTTGAATGTGTGAAAACACATTTGGGCCCAGAAACCCATGCTAGGCTTGGACACCAAATGGTTGCAGTAATTTAAATACACTAGAAATACAATTTGGTAAAAGTGCAAAATAAATATTATTATTTTATTATGGTAAAATTATGCATAGTGAAAATATACATACATATGTTTTAAGAGTACATATATATATAAAGAAAATAGATAAAAAAAAAAAAAAAATATATATATATATATATATATATATATATATATATATATATATATATATATATATATATATAAGAAAACACTTAATAATAAAGTGTATATATAATAATGTATATATATACATGAGAATATATATATATACATATACAATATATATACATATAAAAGTTTTCTAAATATAAATTATATACATATATAAAATTATAGCTAATATACAGTATATATACATACATACATATATATATATATATATATATATATATATATATATATATATATATATATATATATATATATATATACTAATATATACATATATATATAAATATATAAATAAAACAGAAAAAGAAAAGAAAAAGAAAAAGAAGAGAAAAAGAAACAGAACTAAGAAGGGGGGCTCGAACCCGAGCGCGCAGGGGGGGTTCAACACTGCAGCCGCTGGCCAGTGGGCCAACTTGGCCCGACTGTTAGGATTAGAGTTAGGTTAGTTTTATTTAGGTTTGTTTAACATAAACATAAAAAAATAATAATAAATACGAGCCTGTGTCCGGACAGTTAGGGACACAGGTATATGCGTGTCTGGGCTAGCACGACACGCACGAGTCGATTCTCCCGTGTCCAGACCTATAGCTAGGTTCCCCGTGTCCAGGGGAACGTCGTGCGTGAGTTCGAGACACGCACGACACGAACTCAGGCCTGTTACCTGCGTGTCCGATGGTTGAGGGTGTTTTCGAAGGGGCTGGCGGGCGGAAGAGACGTCGGGACGGCGGCGCTCCGGTGGCGCTGGGGTCGTCTCGACAGGGCGCGTCGAATGGTGGTGGTGGTTGGTGACGACGACGGCTGTGGAGGCGGCGCTGGAGGTCGCCGGAGTTAGGGTTAGGGTTTGGCTCGTCGGGGAAGAAAGGGGGTTTGGGGCGGTCGTGGGGAGAATTTAGGGTTAGGGTTTTGGTCAGGAGAGAGAGGGGGGTTTAAATAGGGGACTTAGGTCGGTCGGGCTGGCCAGAGTCGGCCGGAAAACACGGGTCGTCGTCGGCGTGGCAGTCGTCGGGGGTGGGTGAGCCAGAGGAGAGAGAGAGAGAGTTCGTTGGGGGAGGGTTTGGGTAGTTTAGCTAATTGGCCCCCATAGTTTAGGAAATTACAGGAAGGCCTTATCCGAGCCTAAACGCAATTAAGAATTTGCATTTCATAATTAATAACAAATAATTAATTATAATCTGATATATTAACAATTAAATAAATTACATACTGATATAAAAACAATTCAAAAAATTGCAAAATGATATTAAAACTTTTTAGAAAATTACAAATCAATATTTTTGTATTAAAAATTCATTTAAAAATCATTTAAAAATTCTAGAAAATTCCTAAAAATCATAATAAATATTTTTAAGGCTGAAAACGACATTAATAATTAATTAACACTAATTTTATAATTTTTGAAAACAGGGGCTTACAAGTCTTCCCTCCTTGAAAAATTTCGCCCTCGAAATTCACAAGGATTAAAGACCCTACAATATTCTAATATAGCAAGCAATGCAATAAATGACTAAGGCTATGATCGAAACTAACCTCTAAGGTATCAAGCGGGAACGGGTGGTTCCCTCGCAGCGGTTGGATCGAACAAGTAAGGGTATCTCTCCCTCATGTCCGACTCCCTCTCCCAAGTAGATTCACCTGGGGAGTGACGGCTCCAAGCTACTCGTACTAAGGGTATAACCTTATTCCTCAGCCTCTTCTCTCTCCTGTCTAATATCTCCACTGGCAGCTCAGAAACTGTAAGGCTCGGTCCGACCTCCAACTCTGAATGATCTAGCACATGACTGGGGTCTGGAACATATCTCCTCAGCTGAGATACGTGAAAGACGTCGTGAACTCCTGCTAGGTTGGGTGGAAGTGCAACCCTGTAAGCTACCTCTCCGATCCTGCCAAGTATCTCGAATGGCCCGATGTATCTGGGGCTCAGCTTCCCTCCTCGTCCGAACCGGATCGTCCCTCTAGTAGGTGATATCTTCACTAGCACCATATCACCATCTGCGAACTCCATCGATCTGCGACTGGCATCAGCCCAGTGTTTCTACCTATCCTGAGCTACTCTGAGCCTGTCTCTGATCATCCCGACTTTCTCTGCTGCATCCGTGATCATCTCTGGCCCAAGCATAACTCTGTCTCCAACATCATCCCAAAAGAGCGGTGTCCGGCATCGTCGTCCATAAAATGCCTCGAAAGGAGACATACCAATACTGGCCTAGTAGCTGTTGTTGTATGAAAACTCTACCAAGTGCAGATGGCTCTCCCATGATCCTCCGAAGTCCAGCACGCAGGTCCTCAGCATATCCTCCAGTGTCTGTATCGTCCTCTCTGACTGCCCATCTGTCTGCGGGTGGTACGCCGTACTAAACTTGAGCCTACTGCCCAACTCCTCCTGCAAGCTCCTCCAGTAGTGGGATGTGAATCTGCTGTCTCTGTCTGACACGGTGCTCACCGGCACTCCGTATAGGCGAACTATCTGCTGCATGTATAGCTCCGCCAACTTCTCGGTGGAAAGCCCCACCTTGAAGGGTATGAAGTGCGCACACTTCGTCAGCCTGTCTACGATGACCCAGATGGCATCCTTCCCTCCTTGGGAACGAGAAAGCCCTGAAACGAAGTCCATCGTAATATGTTTCTACCTCCACTCGGGAATGGGTAACGGCTGCAACAAACCAGCTGGCCTCTGGCGCTCCGCCTTGACCTGCTGGCAAACTAGACATCTCGAGATAAAACGCGATACATCCCTCTTCATTCTGTGCCACCAAAGATGTTCCCGCAAATCACGGTACATCTTGTTAGCACCAGGATGAATAGAATATCTCGATCGGTGCGCCTCCTGCAAGACTGCCTCTACTAGCTCTCCCTTCGGTACGCACAATCGGCTGCCATGCCTCAATGATCCATCCTCTGCTATAGTGAAGTCATCCAGCAATCCCGCTAAAGCCTGGGGTCGAAGTCTGCGAAGGCTCTCATCTGTAGACTGTGTCTTCCGGATCTGCTCCATCAAACCTGACTGAATGTCAAGTGCCATCATCTGTATCACTGATCCTGGTCGAACTAGCTCGATACCGAGCTTCTCCAGATTCTCCCGTAAATGTCGATCAATCATCAGGTACCATACCATCGGATGCCTGCTCAGCACATCCGCCACCACATTTGCCTTTCCGGGGTGATACTGTAAATCGATTTCGAAGTCTTTCATCAACTCCAACCATCGTCTTTGCCTCATGTTCAGCTCTTTCTGCGTGAACACATACTTCAAGCTTTTATGGTCAGTAAAGATCTTCACACACTCTCTGTATAAGTAATGTTTCCATAACTTGAGTGCAAAGATCACCGCAGCTAACACTACGTCATGGGTAGGATAATTTCTCTCATGAGTCCACAATTTCCTAGATGCATAAGCAATCACTTTCCCATGCTGCTGTAGGACACATCCTAACCCTTTCCCAGAAGCATCACTGTAAATGGTGAAACCTCCAGAACCTGAAGGTAATGTCAGAACTGGAGCGGTCGTCAGCCTCCTCTTCAGCTCCTCAAACGCTGCCTGGCAGTCCTCTGACCAGATATACTCTGCGTCCTTCCGCGTCAGCTTCGTCATGGGTTCAGCTATCCTAGCAAAGTCCTGGATGAACTTTCTATAAAAGCCTGCTAAACCCAGAAAGCTCATGATCTCTGAAACTGACGTCGGAGCCTTCCATGTCTCTACTGCAGCAATCTTCCTGGAATCTACCGAGATTCCATCTCCAGTGACTACATGGCCAAGAAACTCCACTCGGTCTAAAAAGAACTCGCACTTCGGCAATTTGGCAAACAATCTCTCCTGCCTCAGAATCCCCAAAACTATCCGTAAGTGCTCTGTATGCTCCTCTGGCATCTTCGAGTATATCAGGATGTCATCGATAAACACTACGACAAACTTATCCAGATACTGGTGAAATGTCTTATTCATCAAATTTATAAAGACAGCTGGCACATTTGTGAGACCAAATGGCATCACCAGAAACTCGTACTGCCCGTACTTCGTGTTGAACGCCGTCTTCTGGATGTCTGCTGGCCTAACCTTCACCTGGTGGTACCCGAATCTCAAGTCTATCCTGGAAAACACCTTCGCCCCCGCTCAACTGGTCGAACAAATCATCTATCCTGGTCAGAGGATATTTGTTCTTGATGGTGATGGCATTCAAGGCCCGGTAGTCAATACATAACCGGACTGTACCATCCTTCTTAGGCACAAAGAGCACTGGTGCTCCCCATGGAGAAGCACTGGATCGAATAAAACCCTTTTTTCAATAGGTCATCAATCTGCTCTTTCATCTCTATGGCCTCCTTGGGATTCACTCTATAGCAAGCTCGGGATACTGGTGATGAACCCGACACTAAATCTATGGTGAACTCCATATCTCTGTCAGGCGGAAGCCCTGGAAGATCCTCTGGGAATACATCCATAAACTCCCTAATGATAGGGTGTGGCGGTGCTACGTCCCCAACTGTCGCACAACAGTTCGGCTCTAGGCTGATCTCCGGCCATATCCTCCTGACACTGAATGGTGCTGTGCCTGGGGGACTGAACAAAATACTATCCTCATGACAATCTATAGATGTATGGGCATAGCTAAGCCAGTCCATCCCCAATATGATATCATAACCGGGGAGTGGCATCACAAAGAATCGTCCCCTGAACTCCCTTCCGGCTATAAAAATAGAACATCTATAGATAGATCTAATAGGCACTGGTCCTCCTCCCGTCATCACTCTACTAATCTCCGCAGTAGGTGTAGCTACTAGATGATGTTTATGCATAAACTCTAATGATATGAAGCTATGAGATGCACCAGAATCAAACAAACATACAGCTAGAAAAGTATGCAAATAAACAAGACCTGTAATGACGTCAGCTAAGTAATCGGGCTCTGAAACCTGCTCCGGCTCAGGCTCAAGGGCCAGGCTATAAACCTTCCCTTGAGATCCCTTCTGCTGCTGCAGATGCTGCCCAAACCTCTGCTGCTGAGTCGGAAGCGGTCCTCTAGGTCCCTTGGCTACTGGGCATTCCCGTATCATATGGGTGGTAGACCCACAAACTAAGCACTGCTTCAGCCTCTTCCTGCAGATGGAGTAATCGTGCCCTGGTCTTTCGCAGAAAGAACATATAGCTCCCTTCTGCTGGTGTCGGGGTCCCGGGCTCGAACTGGCGGGGTCGGGTGATGTGATGTAGGGGGACGGTAAGTCTGCTGGGGTGGCATCGGTGCTCTCTGCTGGAAAGCCTGACGCTTGGACGGTCCCTCATGATGTACAGAAGCTGGCCTCTTGCATGACAGAAGACACTCCTCGATGCTCCGGGCCAACTCTAGGTTCTGGTAGTAGTCAGTCGTACCGTTCGCCACTATAAGAATGCCAATGTCTGGAACTAGACCATGGCAAAACCTACGGGTCATCTCCTCTGGATCTGCAACTAGACTAGGAGCAAAACGGCTCAGGCGACTAAACTCTGCCGCATACTCGTCAACAGAACGGTTCCCCTGCTGGATGTTCTGGAATCGTAGCCCCATGGCTACTCTAGCAGTGGTCGAGAAGAATTTCTTCTTGAACTGGGTCTTGAACTGATCCCAAGTGGCTCTACCTCTCGCAAATAACGGCTCATTCCGGAACCAGACTCCTGCCAAGTCTGTCAGTAGAAATCCCGCTGCCTCGACCTGGAGGTGACCCGGCATCCTGACTCCTAGGAGCTTTCTCTCTACCGAATCTTGCCAGTCATCTGCTACTACAATACCCTTAGTCCCTAAGAACTCCTTGGAATTCAGACCCATGAAGTCCTTGATCGTCCCCGCTCTCTGCCGTGGCTCTACATGTGGTGGGACCACGGGACGTCCCTCAGAACGCTCCATGCTCTGGCGGAGTAGGGTAGTCTGCTCCTGATGGATTGTTAGGAACCCCTGAATCATAGTGAGCAGCTGGTTCCCATCGAGCGTGACGGAAGCCTGGGTAGGTATGATGATAGGGGGTGGTGGAAGTATCGGGGCCTGTTGGGACTGGGATGTGGGAGGTGGTGGAGGCATCTGGGTTTGTGGATCTGTGGAGTGGAGGAATGTGGTAGGTGGAGGTGGGGGTGTATCAGTCGACTGATCAGCTGACTGGATAAGGAGGGCCCCATTCTCGGGCGTAACATACTGGGACGAACGCGTAAGCACCATCTAATAAAAAGTAAAAATGACTTATAAGGAGTTATTTAAAGTAAGTAATCATATGCAAGGAAATCTAATTATAATAGCAAACATGTGACGTATTTCCTATGTTGCAATCCTAGCATTCCTCTAAGTGTTCTAAGCGTCATTCCTAACGTTGTCTAATTACCTTAAGTTTCTAATTACAGGCATGCTTGGTACAATAACGTAACCAAACAATTTAGTCAGGACCTGCATGGGCCACCACTAAAAACATGTCACGACCCGCTACCCAAATTGTTGGGCCAGGCCGAGTCATGTCCAGCCTACGTTGAGATAAAACGTAGTAAGCTGTTCTAAAGACAACAGGATAAGACTAAATGTGCTAACAGTTCTATGAGTGAAGAAGAATCATAAATGCTCCAAACACAAAAGTCGTCTTATATAGTAAAATGTCCAAGTACAAGTGAACTGAAATGTAAAACTGGATACATGTCCAGTTACAAAAAGATATAGTCTAATACATGTCTACTCTCAAAAGTCTAAGTAAACAAAAGACAACTAGGCGAGGTTTCCTGCAGGAACATCCGCGTAAAGCAGAGCCGGGTCCTCGGCAGTAACTCCATAATATGTGTCGCAGAGTAACTCCTCTTCAGTAAGGACACCTACAACGTTATCCTGTCAGGACGGGAGCAAGTACTGGATCTAACAAACTAGCATATGAAACATGGAAATGAACATAGGAGGAATAACTGGAAAGCATGGCATCACATAGTCTATCATGGCAAGGACACATATGTCATAGAGACAGATGTATATGTAATGTTTAAAACTATAGCAGGTACGTGATCGGTCAATAGGTGTAAAATGTACTTGGTACAAGTATCTAAAATGTACTTCCATACAAGTAAAACAAGCGATAGTTGTACATACATACAAATACAGCTGGTGCGCCTACGACAATGTATACATAAAATGTCAACCTTGCTCGGTACGTACGTACAAGTAAGGGGGCATGATCACGTACGCTACTAACAGTTTTCCCATAACCCATATTCTAATCATGTGAGAGATACATAAAAACTGTTCTAAGCATGGTAGTAACTGGAAGTACAACATCTAGAGATCTAACTTGCTATCCCAAGGATCAGCATTTAACATGGTGGGATTTGTAGTTCATTTATGTGACAATATGTAAAGTTCGTAGAAAGTACTTGCCTCTAGCAAAGCAAAATAAAACAAGCTACGATAAAAATGATATGGATGTCCGGTAACTCGTCACTGTAGAAATAAATACATAAACTTAGCTTTTATACTAAGCTAAAACACTAGGACACTAATTGGTGCGACACGACTTGTGACTGGACACCTAGCCAAAATGATGACTTTGGCATAGGAGACCAATGTGGGATGACACACTACTTTAACTAACTTTCTAGGATCTTTACACTAGTGAGGGGTGGGGTTCAATATGGCTAAAACTCAAAATAACGTAAAAAGCTACAAGTCGTAATTAATCAATAAATAAATCAAAAGACCATTGTGTTCTAACAATTTAGAGATAGACAAAAAGCATAGTTTTTCTTAAAGTAAAGTATCAAAGTGATCCTTGTTAATCATAGAAATTTATTATAATTTTTCTGGAATTTATTAACCAGTACAAATATTTTATAAAAATTAGTTTTTCCTAAGTATACAGAAAATGAGTTTTGGTTTCATATGCCAAACTAGTGGCAAAACTGTAAATTAAATACTACAAAAATTATACTAAATTAGCTAAATTAACATAGTATCTAAATACTATTTTTCCAGAATTTTAACAGCACTTTAAGTATTTTTAGAAAATCAAAAACAGCATTGCACACAATTGAAATTAAATAATTAATTATCTGCGTATTTTGTCCATGTATATAATTTGAACCAAAGTTCAAATACAGGACCCAAGGCCATGAATCAAGTCCAATATGACTTTTACAGGTCTTGAATGTGTGAAAACACATTTGGGCCCAGAAACCCATGCTAGGCTTGGACACCAAATGGTTGCAGTAATTTAAATACACTAGAAATACAATTTGGTAAAAGTGCAAAATAAATATTATTATTTTAATATGGTAAAATTATGCATAGTGAAAATATACATACATATTTTTTAAGAGTACATATATATATAAAGAAAATACTTAATTTATAAAGTATATATATATATATATATATATATATATATATATATATATATATATATATATATATATATATATATATATATATATATATATATATACAAATATATACATATATAAGAAAACACTTAATAATAAAGTGTATATATAATAATGTATATATATACATGAGAATATATATATATACATATACAATATATATACATATAAAAGTTTACTAAATATAAAATTATATACATATATAAAATTATAGCTAATATACAGTATATATACATATATATATATACTAATATATACATATATACATATATATATATAAATAAATAAATAAAACTGAAAAGAAAAGAAAAAGAAAAAGAAGAGAAAAAGAAACAGAACTAAGAAGGGGGGGCTCGAACCCGAGCGCGCAGGGGGGGTTCAACACTGCAGCCGCTGGCCAGTGGGCCAACTTGGCCCGACTGTTAGGATTAGAGTTAGGTTAGTTTTATTTAGGTTTGTTTAACATAAACATAAAAAAATAATAAATACGAGCCTGTGTCCGGACAGTTAGGGACACAGGTATATGCGTGTCTGGGCTAGCACGACACGCACGAGTCGATTCTTCCGTGTCCAGACCTATAGCTAGGTTCTCCGTGTCCAGGCGAACGTCGTGCGTGAGTTCGAGATACGCACGACACGAACTCAGGCCTGTTACCTGCGTGTCCGACGGTTGAGGGTGTTTTCGAAGGGGCTGGCGGGCGGAGGAGACGTCGGGACGGCGGCGCTCCGGTGGCGCTGGGGTCGTCTCGACAGGGCGCATCGAATGGTGGTGGTGGTTGGTGACGACGACGGCTGTGGAGGCGGCGCTGGGGGTCGCCGGAGTTAGGGTTAGGGTTTGGCTCGTTGGGGAAGAAAGGGGGTTTGGGGCGGTTGTGGGGAGAATTTAGGGTTAAGGTTTTGGTAAGGGGAGAGAGGGGGTTTAAATAGGGGACTTAGGTCGGTCGGGCTGGCCAGAGTCGGCCGGGAAACACGGGTCGTCGTCGGCGTGGTAGTCGTCGGGGGTGGGTGAGCCAGAGGAGAGAGAGAGTTCGTGGAGGGGGGGGGTTGGGTAGTTTAGCTAATTGGCCCCCATAGTTTAGGAAATTACAGGAAGGCCTTATCCGAGCCTAAACGCAATTAAGAATTTGCATTTCATAATTAATAACAAATAATTAATTACAATCTGATATATTAACAATTAAATAAATTGCATACTGATATAAAAATAATTCAAAAAATTGCAAAATGATATTAAAACTTTTTAGAAAATTACAAATCAATATTTTTGTATTAAAAATTCATTTAAAAATCATTTAAAAATTCTAGAAAATTCCTAAAAATCATAATAAATATTTTTAAGGCTGAAAATGACATTAATAATTAATTAACACTAATTTTATAATTTTTGAAAACAGGGGCTTACAGGTTACAACCCCGGTCCTTGTTTGGTTTAAGGGTTGTGACCTGGCTATTGAATCGTTTTCTCGTACTCAGTTTATTATTGTTATATTTGCTATTATCAGTTTCGTTTTAATCGTCTTTAATATTCCATTGTGATATGTTGGTTTTAGTTCCTAAGTGAAGTCTCCTTTATGGCACTTGCTCTTTCTGGGGTCTGACCCAGCTGGTTTTGTGTGGCCAGATATCGGAGCAGCTCCAGAGGTTCTACCTACCTTCCAGCCAGATGGTGACCGCCAGGCGTAACCCTGGCAACGAGTGGTTTCTTTTGTTCTCCCACTTCATTATAAATTATTCTTTTGAGGCGTTTAGCCGACGAGCACGTGTTAGCTCGATTGCACCTTTATTTACTGTCTGCCTACGGGCTGTAACATGATTGACAAATCCTAGGGTTGATCATGTATGACTGAAACTCTTGCTAGTCTTGACATTTTGTGACGACTAGCTTCATGATCAACTGAATATGTAATGTTTGGGATACCTTATTATTATGTATTTGGTGATCTTACATCTTGCAATACTTACTTACTTGCTTGCGATTGAGACACTAGGCTTGTTCATGACCATAGGAGACTGATGGATTGTAGTTAAACCCTCATATATATAGACAGTCGTGACCGTATAGTGAGATGGATTTCGTTTCATTATGCGTAGCTGGCTATGTATGCCCCGCTCTCCAGTATTCTGGTTCTGGGGGGTTACAGGAGTAGCTGGACGCAGCATCATCAGCCATGGCGGATGTCGGGTATACAAAAAAATTGTATAACTCCGACGGATCGGCCGAACGAGCGACGAATCAACCGTTGATGGACGGCAGATGTCGGCCGAACGAGCGGCGAATCAGCCGCTGATGGACGGGGTCGACGACGAATCGGCCGCGATCGGGGCGCCGGATCTGACGCGGACGGGGGTCGGCGGCAAAGTGCCGTACGGTCAGGCACGGGATCCGCGGGTAGGGGTCGGCCGACACAGTCGGGCGCCGGGATCCGCGGTCAGGCGCTAGCGCGGACGGCTTCGGCGGCGAAGTATCACGCGGTCAGGCGCGGGATCCGCGGGTAGGGGTCGGCGGTGCAGTCGGGCGCCGGTTGGTTCAGTCGGGAGGAGGGGCGTCGGATCGGGCATCGGAATCCGGTGGAGGTTGTTAGGTTTTGGCGGCTAGGATTTTTCTGGAGGCTCTGATACTATGTAAGAAATAATAATGCCTTGTTCTCATTGATGGGGGCTATTTACAATATATATAGTGTATAAACGATTGGGCTGGGGCTTATGGGCCATATTAGCATTAGTTGCAAATATAATCTAACAATATATGTTTGAGTTGGTGAGAATAATGATCGGCGGAGCCATGGCATGCAAGAGCTCCATATATCACCTCGATCTATCGATCTATATGTTGTAATGTCCCGCTCCGTACGGTGCATTATGCTGAGTCGTTGACTCGAAGAGTTGCGTTGATCCGATTACGTATCGATGCGAATCGATACAAAGTGTTAAGTTGTCCCGAGCAATACATCGAACTAAGTCGATGCGAAGAGTTGCCTTGTCCCAAAGAATGCATCGAGTGAATCGATGCGAAGCGCCGCGTTGCCTCGAAGGATAAGTGCGTTGAGACGGCTCGAAGATTCTAAAAAATTAAACCGACCAAGGCACAAGTCCGAATCGATGCAAGTATTGATTTTAGTTGGTTTCCTGTGCAGGCTATGCATTTACGCTGAAATGTTGGAGGTCGATCTTTTGCCTTATTCAGTAAGGGGTCCGCGAAAGCAAATCGTCGCCTTGCGATGGATTGAGGCGTTAGCACGGCAAGTCCAAATCGAACGTATAATTCAATAAGAACGAAGTGCTCGAATGGCTAAGTCAGGAGAGTTACCCGTACAACGAAGTTATAAAATCGAGCCGCAACGGCGCGGCGAAACAACAAAGGCGTATCGACTCAAGGTGGGGGGACATTAACTCTCTTTCCTACTCCGTCATGCTTAAGTAAAATACATATAATTGAATGTTGAGTTAACCTATCAACGCCACGGGCGTAGCTCGATAGAGAGATAAACGTAGTGCGTGTCGAACACTAGATAGAACAATTGAAATGAATCGTACGACAAATGTACGAGTCGCTATGGAACATTGGATATCGCAAAGGCGAGCGCCTCGGTGCGCAAGCCGCAAGAATATGGGATAACTGTATTCGACGAGTGCCTTAGTGCACAAACCATACCGTGCCTTCGCGCACGAGTTAGAACGGCTAGAACATTAAAAGACAATAGGCGAGCGCCCTAGCGCGCAAGCCACGGACATTGAATGCTAAGTCATAGAACATCGGAACTACGGTCGAAACGTGCCTACGTGCATGAGATAATAAAATGTGGCTTCGTTGCGAAAGAATATAGTTGTGGCATGAATGTGGCAGAACTGTCGGATATGACATAATACCTCGAAAGGTGTTCGGGACCTTCGGGTCGTTCGGTTGACGAGCATTGAGTTGAGGCATGATGCCATTGAAATATTGAAACGAAGTATGATACGTAAGAACATAGAAAGTTAACGAAAGAAATACGAGATGATAAGGCGGCATGGTGCCTTCGAAATGTTCGCAGCCTTCGGGCGTTCGTTGAGAACATTTGGGTGTTGTGCCAATTGAAATAGAGATAAGCGAACTTGCTTGGTTGTATGAAAGATAAGATTCATTGCATGGTTAAATGGACTTAAAGATATAAATGCCCGTGCATGGGTATTCCCTCGAACGCGGCACGCCAGGGCACTGGGACCGTTCGGCCTAGGAGGGATTCGTTTAAGGTATTGTTGGTGCACTTCTTTTAGAAGGGTAGCGACCTTCTGGTAAATGTGATAAGCCACTTGCTGCGATTATTTCGATGGCCTCTGATATTGGTTAGCAACCGCACAGAGTTAACATCGTCTTATGTTTCGATTCGATAATATAAGTCCATTCTAGCCCGAAAAGCTAGTGACCTTCATATAGTTAAGGGCGACGGGTTTGGAAGTGCAAGGTATGCACATATCCTGCATGGATGGATCCTGAGTAGCGAGCACTTATAACATGACAGGAAAAACGAATAGGCGTATTCACCTTGCGTCGGTGTAAGGGCGAGTGCGTCGATATTGCTAAGTTGTGCCACGAATCAAACACGAGATTGCTTGCTTGTTTACTTACGCGAATTGAATAACATGCTTGCCATGCTTTACAGTCTTCGAATATGCCATGAACTCATCCTAAGGAGAACATAAAAAGAGAACTAAATTGTATGTTTGCATGAATCAATACAATACTAAATGTCGGTTTGTTAAGTAGGTTTTTGATCAGTACAGCGAGGACGAAAGTACTAATATCCCCTAGTTTGCTAGCAGGTTCACGGATTGGTCTGCTCGCGGCGGAGCTTCGCTTGAACGCGTTGAGGCTTGAAATGCCAAAGCGTATTGAAGCGTGCGATCGTATAGACGCTCGGACTCGTGACAGGATTGATGCGGCCGAGATATAGAAGGCATGATGTATGGAACGGTGAAATCCTTTGTGGGCAAGAGCGAACTTGAGTGTTGTAGCCAATCTAGTAAATTCTGTTGGGCTATCGAAAGCCTTTGTAATCTTATTTCGAATATCAATAAAGTGAATCGTTTTCATATACTCTATTTTGTCTTTCGTTGTTAACGTTCAAATCAAAGATAACCATTTGAGAACTTGTCATCTTGTCTTGTACGAGCGCAACTCCAGGCTCGTGCGGCATCACGCCCCAGCGAGGACGATGATTCGGGTGATTCCGGGTCGGGGCGTGACAAATTGGTATCAGAGCTCTAGGCTCAATTTCCTCTGGATGCTTGCTTCATTTTAGTTCTAAAAGTTGTCCATCACCAATCGAAATTACTCTTGACTCTACTCGATGCCGTACTGGATGTTCCATACAATAAGTTTAATACAAATCATGTAATTTTGCCGTGTGTTGTTTTGGAAATTACATGGTGTTGCTAGAAAAATTGTGGAAGGTTTGTTGCTGCAAGTGCAACAAGTTGCGAGATTTGAATTTAAAGAATTGTTGCTGCGGATGCAACACGTCGTAAATTGTAATTTGAGATATTCGTTGGTTGCAACGATCGATATGAGAAGTGTTGGTTGCATCGATGCAATGATAGTCGTGGAATGTTGCTGCAGCAATTGCCATGTGTTGATTGTAAATGATGCATTAAAAAGAAAATTAAAGTTGATATGGAATGTGTCGAACGGATTCACATATCAATTTCGAATGTGCGTTGCGATGAAAAGCGATAAGTCAATATCGAATGTGTTGAACGGATTTGAGCATTGACTTTGAATATCGAAAATAAAATGTTGTACGAGGTGCAACAGATGTCGAAGATAAATCGATGCACGAGGTGCGGTAAATATCAAAAATAAATCGTTGCACGATGCACAACGCGTGTCAAAAGTAAAAGTTATTGCACGAGGTGCAATGTATCAAAGTAATCGCTGTACGAAGTGCGACGGATATTGAGAATGAATCGTTGCACAAGATGCAACGGAAGAAAATAAAAGTTATAAATCGAGAAATGAAATCGGTTCGGTTGCGCACCGAGCTTGTGTTGGCAAATGAATGCATTGGCCGAGTTGCGTCGGATTTTAATTAATCAGAGTTACGGTTGTGATCAAGCACGATCACTGCGGAAATCGTGAGTTGGAAGAGATCGTTGGTTCGTAAAGAGTACGTTGCGACGAAAGTAACTTGATTTCTGGGTGGTATATGGCATACCACCGATGCAATGAATGGCTCGATTTTGAGTGGTATATGTAATACCATTTGTGCGATGAATTACATCGACGTTTTCTGAGAATTGCGGAAGATTTGTCTGCAACGAACGGGATAGTACCGAGACTCGATTGAGAATTTGTATAACGGCATGTTGATGCAAGTGTTCTTCGATGTTCGGTTAGAACGATAAGGCGGGACTTGTATCAATGAATGATACGTCGATTGAAAAAAAAATATGTGTCGGTCGAATGACGGGAACTAGCGAAACGATTATGTCTTGAGGCAACAATCGGATCGATAGGATAGGAAACTTGAAACGTTGAAATCGAACCGCACGACTTGCGAGCTCGATAAAAATGTTGGGCGTTACAAATTATAATCGAATCGCATGACTTGCGATTTCGATAAGAAATGTTGGACGAGACGAATCGAATCGCACGACTTGCGATCTCGATAGAAATGTTCGGCTAGGCGAATCGGATCGCACGACTTGCAATTTCGATAGAAATGTCGGGCGATGCGAATTGTAATCGAATCGTACGATATGCGACTTCGGTGAAAAGTTGGTTGACGCGAGTAATCATGCCTAAGAAATAGTTGGTTACGTTACGGAGAAACTCATTTGAGTACGACTGAAAACACGCAAAACTTAGAGGGCGAGATCGTATGACTGGAGGGTTCGATGTTGGATAATCGGTAACTCAGTTACGCGATCAAAGTATAGCGGGATGCGACAAATCGGAGAACGAGTCGATGCGTATGGAAAAATTCGTAGCGAACTTGGATGTATGCGATACGAGTTAAGTTGACGTTGAAACGGATTCCAAAGTTGACCCTTACGTTATCGAAATGGATACGACGTATCGAGATCGATACGTAAGAAAATGTAAACGACATGAGAATACAAAATAGAGTGTGCCTCGTGCTATAAAATTTTGTAAGTAACGATACGAGAATGAAACAAACTGGTTGATCGTAAATTTTGTGATTGATCAGGGCGAGACTATAAGTTATCGACGATTGCTCGATGCGTATAGCATATCGTGTGTCGAACCAGAAATAAGATAGACTCAAACTCGATACGAGTAGATGTTTCGTAAATTGCGGAATCATCGACGGTCGTGCATGACTTTACTCGGAGGATAGTTGTGCATCAGTTGCGCCGATATAAATGGTTATGTACGAATTTGGGTAGTCGCATAGAAATCGTCGAAACGTAATTTGGCTCCGAAATAAGATATAGCATGGTTCGTAGTAAACTGTCCTTCGGTGATGATCCACAATTATCGAGCGTAGCTTCGGGGCAGCTGACCCTAGAAGACTTGATCGCCAAATCAAATTGAATGCTGCAGACCGTAAGATGACCCATACGATATCGCATATGAGATTGCACCGATAACAAATATAACACGGTGCATGTTGACGATAAGTCTAGGCGATCGAGAATTGTTGGAACAGCTTTCGATTGAGAATGATATAGTTAGATTTGAGTATTAGTCGGATAAATGCTCGAATGGTTATGTTGGTCGACGAACGAACTTGAAATTCACCAACGAACTTGGTGATTCAGATAGGCGAGTGCGAGAATCGTGCTATGCACGAGAAGGAGCGATAAGGGAATAACTTACGAGTCTTGTCGTTAGATTCAGATTCACCTTGCAATTGAGCTTGCGTAAATCGAAGCTTATGTTCGATGTTGCGAGACGAATAAGTCGGGAATTTGGCTAGTGAATTTCCTACTCGATAGGGATCGAACGTAAGGCATATCGTAAAGACCTTCGTGTCAAGGTGATCGTTGCCTTGAGCACCGCCGCCTTGATGTAAACTTTTGTGTCGGATAGATTGTGGCCTTTGTGTAATATCAATTTAAACTTGCGTCGGAAGGATTTGAGCACGGTGTCTAGGTAAGTAACCTAGCGGACGTAGTCTTGAATGTTGATGCTTTTGCAAGTCAACAAAAGAGAATCATGTCAAGATAGGATACGAAGTGAAACATCAGAAATCGTTGGATAGTGATGCCGAACGCAAGGCGTTGCGGAGACTCGTTGTGATCGGATGCGCGACGGCTTGACGCGACACGTAGAATTGATAGTCCCGATGAAACATACAAATTGAGAAATGCGATTTTTGAATCGCATCGTGTGCCTTAACTTTTTTTTTGGAGGATCGCGTATGTATCAATATGCATGTGCGCTAGAATTACGAGAACAAATAATAGAGCCAAGTCCGATCGAGAATACGAGATGTCAAGTTATCGAGAATAAGAGTTACATGTTTACGTTGTTCCGATATCTTACAACTGAGCTTGGTTGAAATACATATATTGGTGGGACGGCTAAAATATGTGTATGATTTCAAACTAAGTTGTACGATCCAAACGATAGTGAGACGAGATCGTGGAACGATCTAATAAAACCCTTGAAAATTTAGTATTGGTTTCGGTTCGGGACGAACCTTATTTTGAGTGGTATATTATGTAATGTCCCGCTCCGCACGGTGCATTATGCTGAGTCGTTGACTCGAAGAGTTGCGTTGACCCGATTACGTATCGATGCAAATCGATACAAAGTGTTAATTTATCCTGAGCAATGCATCGAACTAAGTCGATGCGAAGAGTTGCCTTGTCCCAAAGAATACAATGAGTGAATCGATGCGAAGCGCCGCGTTGCCTCGAAGGATAAGTGCGTTGAGACGGCTCGAAGATTCTAAGAAATCGAATCGACCAAGGCGCAAGTCCGAATCGATGCAAGTATTGATTTTAGTTGGTTTCCTGTGCAGGCTATGCATTTACGCTGAAATATTGGAGGTCGATCTTTTGCCTTATTCAGTAAGGGGTCCGCGAACGCAAACCGTCGCCTTACGACGGACTGAGGCGTTGGCACGGCAAGTCCAAATTGAACGTATAATTCAATAAGCACGAAGTGCACGAATGGCTAAGTCAGGAGAGTTGCCCGTGCAACGAAGTTATAAAATCGAGCCGCAACGGCTCGGCAAAACAACAAAGGCGTATCGAATCAAGATGGGGGGACATTAACTTTCTTTCCTACTCCGTCATGCTTAAGTAAAATACATATCATTGAATGCTGAGTTAACCTATTAACGCCACGGGCGTGGCTCGATAGAGAGATAAACGTAGTGCGTGTCGAACACTAGATAGAACAATTGAAATAAATCGTACGGCAAACGTACGAGTCGCTATGGAACATTGGATATCGTAAAGGCGAGCACCTCGGTGCACAAGCCGCAAGAACATGAGATAACTGTACTCGGCGAGTGCCTTAGTGCACGAACCATACCGTGCCTTCGCACACGAGTTAGAACGGCTAGAACATTAAAAGACAATAGGCGAGCGCCCTAGCGCGCAAGCCACGGACATTGAATGCTAAGTCATAGAACATCGAAACTACGGTCGAAACGTGCCTACGTGTACAAGATAATAAAAGGTGGCTTCGTTGCGAAAGAATACAGTTGTGGCATGAATGTGGCGGAACTGTCGGATATAACATAATGCCTCGAAAGGGGTTCGGGACCTTCGGGTCGTTCGGTTGACGAGCATTGAGTTGAGGCATGATGCCATTGAAATATTGAAACGAATTATGAGACGTAAGAACATAGAAAGTTAACGAAAAAAATACGAGATGATAAGGCGGCATGGTGCCTTCAAAATGTTCGCGGCCTTCGGACGTTCGTTGAGAACATTCGGGCGTTGTGCCAATTGAAATAGAGATAAGCAAACTTGCTTGGTTGTATGAAAGATAAGATTCGTTGCATGGTCAAATGGACTTAAAGATATAAATGCCCGTGCATGGGTATTCCCTCGAACGCGGCGCGCCAGGGCGCTGAGACCGTTCAGCCTAGGAGGGATTCGTTTACGGTATTGTTGGTGCACTTTATTTAGAAGGGTAGCGACCTTCTGGTGAATGTGATAAGCCACTTGTTGCGATTATTTCGATGGCCTCTGATGTTGGTTAGCAACCGCACAGAGTTAACATCGTCTTATGTTTCGATTCGATAATATAAGTCCATTCTAGCCCGAAAAGCTAGTGACCTTCATATAGTTAAGGGCGACGGGTTTGGAAGTGCAAGGTATGCACATATCCTGCATGGATGGATCCTGAGTAGCGAGCACTTATAACATGACAGGAAAAACGGATAGGCGTATTCACCTTGCGTCGGTGCAAGGGCGAGTGCGTCGATATTGCTAAGTTGCGCCACAAATCAAACACGAGATTGCTTGCTTGTTTACTTACGCGAATTGAATAACATGCTTGCCATACTTTACAGTCTTCGAATATGCCATGAACTCATCCTAAGGAGAACATAGAAAGAGAACTAAATTGTATGTTTGCATGAATCAATACAATACTAAATGTCGGTTTGTTAAGTGGATTTTTGATCAGTACATCGAGGACGAAAGTACTAATCCCCCACTAGTTTGCTAGCAGGTTCAGGGATTGGTCTGCTCGCGGCGGAGCTTCGCTTGAACGCGTTGAGGCTTGAAATGCCGAAGCGTATTGAAGCGTGCAATCGCATTGACGCTCGGACTCGCGACAGGATTGATGCGGCCGAGATATAGAAGGCATGATGTATGGAACGGTGAAATCCTTTGTGGGCAAGAGAGAACTTGAGTGTTGTAGCCAATCTGGCAAATTCCGTTGGGCTATCGAAAGCCTTTGTAATCTGATTTCGAATATCAATAAAGTGAATCGTTTTCGTATACTCTGTTTTGCCTTTCGTTGTTAACGTTCAACTCAAAGATAACCATTTGAGAACTTGTCATCTTGCCTTGCACGAGCGCAACTCCAGGCTCGTGCGGCATCACGCCCCAGCGAGGACGATGATTCGGGTGATTCCGGGTCGGGACGTGACATATGTTGCTTACTAATTAAATTTTCTCTTCTCTACGTTGTCGTCGTTGTTTACTTAAATTTTCTCCCCAAATAAAATGGTGTTCCGTACTTGTTCTTTCTTAATTACTCATTTAATGCTCTCTAATTAATTAATTAGTATCGATGACTCTTTGCAGTGGCAGAACTAGCCTCTAAAATTAGGGATGGCTGAATTTTAGGTATAGCTTGAACGACAAGAGAACTAGCATCGCACCGCCTAAAATATTAATTTTTTTAGAATTTATGTACTTTTAGTTGTTGTATACTTCAAATTCGAACAAAAATATAAAACACAACTAAGAAAAATATTCCAAAAAAAACACACACAAAAATCCCAAAAATTTGGGGCGGGCTACAGCCCACCCGTGCCCAGGGGTAGCTCCGCCCCTGACTCTTTGTATTTGCTTCTAGTTTTAGTGGGAGTGTACGGACACATATTTGCAGGGAAGAGTCCTAGAGAAGATGTGACCATCGGTGCGCGATTATTTTGTCACGTTGACGGTCCGTTTTTTTTTCCCGAATGCTTCACCTTTTGTTGCGGTTGCTTTTTTGGAAAAGTTTATTGCATGTGGCTTAAGAGAGATCGGAAACGCTCAGAACCTATCTCCTACTGCTACACAAGGAATGGCCTGGGGTTTCTCTTTTCGTATATGAAAGTTTTGAAGAAGAAAGACCATGTTTTAGTCCTCTAATGGATTAGGGGTGAGCATTATTCAATTTTTGACCGAAAATCGAACCTAATCGAGCCGGATAAGAGATTCAGTTAGGTTTCGATTTTGAAAATATTAAAAAAAATTATTAAGTTTCGGTTTTGGATTTCAGATTCGGTCCAAAATTGAAAGCGAATAAGAATTACACTATTATATAAATATTATCAATTTTATGCATACTTTGTGATTAAAAATGAATATATTTTCAAAACAACAATTATATATATATATATATATATATATATATATATATATATATGTGTGTGTGTGTGTGTGTGTGTGTGTGTTTTGTAGTCCAGCTATGATAATTTAACAAATAGTTCAACTTTGGACGCAACTTTGAAATACAACAAATGTGTGTATAAAAATTATAGTTTTTAATATAATTTAATCATGATCCCAACTTTGGATCGGTCCATTAAACAATAAAATAGTCCAACCAAATAAACCGGTTTATTTATTCGGTTTGGTTTCGGTTTTGTTGGCTATTCGGTTTCGATTTTGAATTTTTAGAATTTTGTTTTATTCGATTTTGACTATTTAAGCTAAGTTGAAACCAAATAAGCCGAACGTTCACCCCTAGTAGGAACTACTTATAGAGGGAGCACATCTATAAATGAGTGTTGCGGAACTACTCCCCAGTTCCACATGACTCAAGCGAATTGTTCGCTAGTTAGTAAGGATAACACCCACGTTCTCCTTCTCTCATAGGAGATATAGGCTATGGTGGTTGCTCGTGGGTGCTACACGTGGAAAAGTCAAAACATGACATTTCCAATGGAAAGTCAAAATATGGACATGATGGATTGCAAGTTCAACTGATATAGAGGAGTTAGGGTGGACCGTTGGGGCTCTATTGGCGGAGAAGACAGGACTTGGGAGGGGGTTGCCCAAGCCCGACGACTTGTCTGACTTACCCTAGGGCCAGTCCTGGCTGTATCGATCGGTGCGCGATTAATTTATTAGGTTGACGATCCTATCCGAATATAAGACAAATAAATATTTTGCTAGATATGTGTATTTTATTTCGATGCTTCAGAATTTCAGGGCGTCAAAACGGATTGTCCGGTTTCAACAAGAAGCACTTTTTGTTGCGGTTGCTTGTGTGGAAAAGCTTATTGCATGTGGCTTAAGAGAGGTCGAAAACGCTCAGAACTCTCTCCTACTGCGATACTTGATGGCTGCTACCAAAGGAATGAAAATCGGACCTAACCGATGCGAATAAGAAATTCAGTTCTGTTTCGATTTTGAAAATACTAAAAAAAATTCTTCGATTCCGATTTTGGATTTCGGATTCGGTCCAAAATTGAAAGCGAATAACACTTGCACAATTATATAAATATTATCAATTTTATACATATTTGCGATTAAAAATGAATATATTTTGAAAACAACAATTATATGGATATATTTTGTAGTCCAACTTTGATAATTCAACAAATAGTGCAACTTCCAAATACAACAAATGTGTGTATAAAAATTACAGTTTTAATATAATTTAATCATGATCCCAACTTTGGGTCGACCTATTAGACAATACAAATATTCCAATCGAATAAACCGATCTGATTATTCGGTTCGGTTCGATTTTGGTTCGATTTTGGCTATTAGATTTTGGATACAAGGATACAATCATTAAAATTAAAATTAACATACAAAACCAGAAGAGCAAGATCATCTCATTTTATTAGAATACAAGGATACAATCATTAAGCATAGTTATAACTGAAACTCAATAATATATGTAGTGTAACACGAGAAGAAATGATAAGTCATAAATCTTGTCAAGGAACCTCTACTTTCCAAGCTTCACAACAATTGGACTACTCACATCGTGACTTCCATCCGACCATCTCAATGTCCCAAAGACGTACTCATCATCCACTTCAACACTGATCATTTCAGCTCTCAGAGTAACCTCAAACTTGTGCTCTTCTCCAACCTTCTCATAACTGAGAATATCCGGACTCACCGACACCGCAACTCCGCGTGGCGATTCGAGGTAAGCCTTGTACGTGCCCGGCGATCCAACGTTCTTCAACACGCGTGGCACGCTGGTGGAACCGACGAGGTTGGAGATGGTGATGGAAGGGTAGTTCAGATCCTCGACCCTCGGAGGATTCGTCGTCGGGCACGAGTAAGATCCTTCGTTGAGCGCAGCCATCTGGGAGGCGTTGTAGCCGATCGAGCACATGAAATTCAGGTAATCCGTCGGAGCTAGATCATAGACGAGTCCTGGATCCATGGCGCGGTTCGGATTCACATGGCCCGAGCCGTAGTCGAACGGCGTCGCCTTCACCGAGGAAGCATTCTTGATGGGTTCTCCGGTGTTGTCTCGAGTCATTGCTGCAAATGCGAGATTTCATAGATCAGCTCGACTCTAATGATATCAATAGTGAAGGGGAGGAAAAATTTATAAACCACTTCTAGTGGGTGCCATTACTAAGAGTGTACAAGATGTGCGATCGTACAGGACCCAAAAAACCGAAAATAATGTCAGAAACGATCCTGATCAATCTTACCAGTGGTCATGATTGCCGATTTAATTGCTGAAGGACTCCAGTCAGGATATAGGGTCTTTAGAAGGCCCACAATGCCGGATATATGAGGGCAGGACATGGAGGTACCAGAGTATAAATTGAAGGGTACAAGCCGGGTATCCTCGGGTAGACCTGTGGCTGATACTGCACCAGTGTAGGCCGCAAGAACGCTAACCCCGGGTGCAGTAATATCAGGCTGCACGCAAAAGACACCAATAACTAACTAAAAGGAAATGAGTTAGACTATAGAAACTCAAATAGGAACTCCAAATAAGAACTTGCAAATATAGATATAAACACTATATTAGTTTCAACTTGATACTTTTTAACTATTTTCGTTTTTCAACTTAATAGTTTTTTTTTGGCACAATTTAATATTCTGAAAAAATAGTCGAAAATATTCCTCTCCCTCCCACCCGGCAACATCTCCCCCCCCCCCCCCCCCCCCCGCCCCCGCCCCCGCCCCCCCCCCCCCCCCCCGCCCCCGCCCCCCCCCCCCCCCCCCCCCTCACCTCCACCTCCCCTTCTGGTTGGCCAACCCTGCCCCCTACCCCCGCCCCCCCCCCCCCAACTCTCCCACCCCCTGCCCCCTGCCCCCTGCCCCGCACCCCTCGTCCCCGCTGCCTCATCCATCCCCAACCTCCCAACCTCCCTGCTGCTCCTTCTGCCGGTGTTGTCTCCGCTGCTACGCACGGAGAAAGAGGCGAGGAAGGCAGGGGGATGGCAGCCGGAGGGGCGTGGCTTTCGGAGCATGGATGGAGGTGGAGGGAAGTGTTTACTGGAGAAGTGATAATTTCGTGTGTTTTTTTTGGTATTAAGTTGAAAATAATTCAATAATTGATGGCATCAAGTTGAATAAAAAAAGTTTATCAAATTGAAAAACTGAAATAGTTGAGTCTATCAAGTTAAAATTAAGCCAAAAAAAAAAATGAGATGCATGTAATCGAATGTCTATTTTCGGCCGAGTTTTAAAAAATTAAGAACTCGTGAGTTCCTCTAGGATGTTTGAAAGGAAACGTGTTGCCATAGTTCTTGGAATAAAGATTATATTCGACATTGTACACGCAAACCTTGAGAATCCCAGGGACAAGGGTGTTTGGTCCTTGACATGAGAAGTCTGCCATGACAGGTGCTGGTTTCACACCGACGTTCGTCATCGTTCTCGCAATAAAACCGGACGGTGACCTACAAAAAGAACCTATCCGTTCATATGAATTCCCCTCACATATATAGAGTCATATTGATTAATATTCTTGAAAATGTATGATTAACTAAAACTTGAAAGAAACCACCAGGCAAGTTACATATATTTTGTTGCTACGGTTTCAAAATCCTCAAATCTGTGACATGAAACACTAACTTATATATGATTGATTTTAGGAATATTTGATGTGTTGAGCACTCAAATTTGTAGAAGTTACTGATCAAGAGTTGTGTGATCGAGAAGATGAATGATCTTACATTGTGGAGTTTAGGTAGGAGAAAACGGCAGCCCCATCCGAATAGGAAATGTGAAGGGCAGGAAGGGTATAAATGTCTGCAACGATGTCGTCGTCATCGATCTTGTCTCCACTGGCTACGACCACCATCCCTGCGCCACCTGCCTCGAGGACGACAAAACCCTTCTCTACCCTATAGTTCTGCCCTTCGAGGCAGACGACAATCTTCCCCCTGACCTTATTTGGGTCTAAGGACCCCGGAAGACAAAGGCTACTGCAAAAATCAAATAAAAGAGTTGATTCAAAGTTCAACTACAATTCCAAGGACTTATAATATTAGAGCATATTTGTAACGAAAATGATATTACGTCCTTGGTTTGTAATCGCAGACGTGACCATAGGCCAACGTGGCGGCAGGTTAGTTTACAGACGTCACGTCTGCCGACGGTCACGTCTATAGTTACAAACCGCGAGCAACGTTGCAGTTCCGTATTTGTAATATAAGCAGTACAAATTAATGTGCGTTCTCTACATTGTAGAATGTTTTGAATATGGCTTACATATATGTTGCTTGGCTAGTTACTAATGTTTTGAATATATATATATATATATATATATATATTTATTTATTTATTTATTGTGTGTGTGTGTGTATTCATCTCTTACGCATTTTCTGTTGCATTAGTGGAAGCTGCAGCATCAGTGGAGCTGATCATTGGCTTGAAAGTTCTGAGCGATTCGGGAGAAAGGCTTCCACCCTGAAAATAAATATTGTAACTAATGAAAGGTTACACTTTTGTAGTAAAATAATTGAACCCGGAGTATTGCTTGTCAGATAACAGATGACAGACAATATGAAACAATATGCATATCTAGTTATATTAGGCTTTTTATATGGGCATATCAAAATGTTATAAAGGTTAGCCTATATTTTTTTTGGTTTATCTACAAGTTTGTCATTGAAAAAAGTTATGGCTATCCCACTTTTTAGTATAAAAGTCAACTTTTCTAATTTTGTTCTTCTTCTTCCTCAACTCATCCAAGAAGAAGAACAAGAAAAAGAAGAACAAGAAAAAGAAGAAGAGGAAGAAGAAGAACAAAAACAACAAAAATAAGAATTGTGATGGGGTTTAAACCCTAATTTTCTTTCTCAACTCATTCTCACTATCACCAAGTATAATGGGGGTTTAAACCCTACTTTTCTTCCCATTTCGAATTTCGATTTTCATTCGACGGAGAAGAAGAAAATGAGAAGAAAACATCCAAAAATTAAATCCTAATTTTCTTCTCATTTTCAATTTTGATGGCACCCAAAGGCTCCTCATAATGCACAAACCCTAATATTTGTGAAAACCATAATATTGCTGTTCAACTAGTGTAAACGAGGACTGCTCAATTTTCTGGCAGTCCTATAAACTGAATGGACTGCCAGAAAACTGGACAGTCCTAAGTCACAGCATGTGAAACAAAGGACTGCCCATTTTTCTGGCAGTCCTTACTGTATGTTGGACTGCCAGAAGAATGGGCAGTCCAACTCACAACATGTACATGTGTAACTTTGGACTGCCCAACTATCTGGCAGTCCAGTCTGTATGTTGGACTGCCACAAGGATGGGCAGTCCAAAGTTACACATGTTGTGAGTTGGACTGCCAGAAAATTGGGCAGTCCTTGTCGACGCGGAGTTTTCTCGTTCGTTCATACTTGGGTTTAATTTAAATAGGTAATTTTCTACTCCGTATGTAGTTTAATTCATTCAAATGGGCTACAAAGAATTGAAATAAACAATGTAATTGATGCTTTAATTTTTCAAATTAATTTCTAGGGTTTTGAAAATAAATTGAGAAAGAATTTGTGTGCTTGAATTAATTTCTTCAAAAGAGGAGGATGGTAGAGGAGAAGTGAAAGATGTTGGAAATTTAGGAGTTGTGGATGAGAAGAGGAAGATGTTGTGGATTGAGGAGAGGTGGAGGGAAGAGGAAGAAGAAGAAGAAGAAGAAGAAGAAGAAGAGAGGGGTGAGGATTTTGGAAGAGAGAGAAGGGATTTTGCAAATGAATGAAAAAAAAATGGGTTTTGGGGGGGGGGGAGAAAAATTTGGGATAGCTATGATAAAAAATTTGGACTAATCTTGTGAAAAACAAAAAAATTTGGACTAGTCACAATCCGGACTAACCTTGATAACATTTTGATGTGCCCATATAAAAAGCCTTATATTAAAATCTTGAGTTCTCTAGTATGTTTGAAGTGCATGAGGGAATAAAAATAAACCAAACCACAAATGGTATTATCCCTCCGTCACCCCAGAATGAATGGGGAGGCGATTCCTTAATTCTTGGTCTTTTTAGTCTACGAAGATGCGTTGTTAGGTGCTCCATTTTTTCAAGATAATTTTTTTGGGATTAAAACTTAATTGATAATGGTGTGTTCACCGATCTTAGAGTATTTTTGATCCGACCGTTTATGATATATTTTTAAAACTTCTATTTGTTAATTGTTTTGAGGCATCGATTTTGATTGGCTAAAATGTATTTCAAAATCGGTGTAATATAATTTTGAATATTTTTATAAATGTGCTAAATCGGTAGACTTTCCAAAGTTTTATTATTTTGTTCCATTAAAATCATCACCAAAAATATATAGTTATAACTACTATTACATACCCTATTTTTTTTCTCTCTTAATTCTTATAAACTACGTTTACGTTCAAACATTTCTAAAATCTCCCTCTCTTACTTTCAATGTTTCTATTATTTCATTTCTTTTTACTATTTTGATCAAATATGGATTTCCACCTCCTGATCGAAATGTGGACTAGTAGACAAGGTGGCATGTAGTTTCCGCGCTCGAGATCGCTCGATAATATATGGCCATATAGGTAATTTGATTCATGTAAAAAAAAATTCAAAACAGCTTGTCAATGAATTACTAAATGTCAGACTATCTAAAAGTCGATACTTAAAATCATCCAAAACCAAACCCTTATAACTGGTAGTCTAGAAGTATCTCATAACCGTTATCCGTGTCAAACATACCAGTAGAACAGGGTCGGCCTGGCGGGTTGGATTGCCTCAGCCGGAGCTAATTTTGGTTGTCCTTTATCTCTATTGACAGATATAAGTTTAATTTGGATTTGGGTTGGACCCGTCCTAAAAAAAATTAAACGGTCTGGAAGTTGTTCTAAGAGGAGGGTTGTCTAAGTCCGAAGTCTGGTCGGATTTACCTCCGGCCGGCCATGCATTAGGATAGTTGTGATTCGGCTACAATGTCTTATGTGAACCAACCTTGATCTGAAGCTTGTTACCAAGAGAGAGGTGCGACGTAAATTTGCGATCCATTGTGCTTGCAGCTACAGTGAACACCCACGGCGCGACGTTGACAACCGATCCCGGGGCAGCAGGGCTTCCGTTCCCGGCGGAGCAAACCACGGATATCCCGCTCTTCGTCGCGTGGAACGAACCGATCGACAGGGCGTGCTCGAAGAAATCCCTGGGCTCCTCGCTTCCCAGCGACACCGAGATCACGTCGACTCCGTCGTGGATCGCCGCGTCGATCGCGGCGAGGATGTCCGCGTCGTAGCACCCGCCTTCGGCTCCGGCCGCGGACGCCGCTGCGGGCCAGCAGACTTTGTACGCGGCCACCCGTGCCCTCGGGGAGCCTCCTTTGGCTGTGCCGTTGGCATTGCCGAAGAGACTGGCGTTCGGCACGAAGCTGCCGCCGGCGGTGGAGAGGGCGTGCGTTCCGTGTCCGTCGGTGTCAACGGCGGAGTTGGAGTTGGCGTCGATCGGTCCTTGATCCGCTTGGAAGCCCTTGTTGAAGGACTGAGCACCTATTAGCTTCCTGTGAATTAACGTGTGGTATATCATCACCAGTGACGGAACAATTCGGCAAATAGAAAAAATTTGGATCCGACACAATACAAGTAAAATATGTTAAAAAATGAATAAATATATCAAATAAAAATATTGAAGTTAAAAAATTCACATGTTTAAACACATTATCAAATTTAGTTAATTAAATATGTTCCCACTATTTGTCAATTTTTTTAATAATTCATATGAAACACGTTAATACTGTAGAGGCTTAAAATTTGTATACTAATTCGAACCTTTCAAAACTGTACAAATATTATACATTTCTGAAAGATACGAAATTTTTTGGCATATAATAAGAATTTTATTTAGGTGATTTGATTGCTATCAGGAGCCTAAAGTATCATACTTTTGAGGATTTAAACATAACTAAAAAATATATTTAAAAAAAAATTGGGTGGGCTCTAAGCCTCTAATCTACTTATGTCCTCTGCCCCTAATCATCACCAACAAAAAACTAGTTATGAAGTTGAAAGCACGATTGGACCAGGATCCAACGATGAGGAGGAAAACTATAATTTGAATGTATTATTTTTTGACGTAATTAAATTAAGGAAACTCAACAATACAAAACTATATTAGGTATTTTGAAAATTTAAAATATATTATACAAACATATGAATATTTTCAAAAATTGCCTAAGCCTATAAACTAACCTGTTGCAACCAACTACGGCCTCGCATGTACCTTTCCACTTAGACGGAATGGGACCCATGTCGACATCATTAAAGCTTTCGGATTCCGGCCATATCCCTGTAAACGGAACGAGAAAGAAAAAAAAAGAATATATTTGAGCCCAAGACATGTAAACCTATGTTAATCAAAAAATTATATTTCGACTGTAAAATAAACTTGATTTTATGAATATATTTTTTAGTCCAACAAATCTAGTTTGTTCATATTTGATTTTGATAATTCGGCCAATTTGGTTTGGTGTTTAGTCCAATTTATAGGATGTTATATACCTTCAATGTTCTTGATAATTTTAAAATATTATAGGATGACCTAATATTATAGTTATAAAAGAGTTAAGAATGATCCATATCTATATTTTAATAAGTGTGTAGAGTCCTATAAATAGGCGTAAAAAAAATACAAGAGTCTATTACTCCACTCGTGACGTCAACATCATCAAGAAAAGACTCTCTACGTCCATCATCCTTGGACGAGAGAAGTGCTCCAAATATGAAAAGCTTGCAGGAAGAGGAGATTGAGGTAATCAATAATCAAAACGATTTAATACTTCTTCTTTTTATCTTTTTGTTGATTATGTAACAGTAGATTTGAAGATGCAATATAATGTAAGAAGGAAAGAGATGCCATGCATAAAGAAATCAAAAATATCATGAACGATGACACTTGGAAGCTAGAGATGCTTTCAAAGTGGCAAAAGAAAATTGGAATAAAAAAGATCTATAAGCCAAAGAACAATACTAAAGTAAAGAAGTACGTACAATTAAGCATAGACTAGTAATTGCGAAAGACTACAAGCAAAAAATGAGTATCAACTATGATGGAAAGCAATCTCATCTACCCAAATGTGCACATTGGTGAAAATAAAGTACAAAGGAGCCATCAACATCTTTACCATATAATTGAGAAAAAAAAAAGTACTATTTATGGCAAGAAGTTCACTTGGAGTCGCAAATCAAGTTTAAGGGAGAAGAATTGAAGATAAACTTGATTTATGACTTTTAAAACTTGTATAGTACTGTTCCAAAAGTTTCGACAAATGATTTAAATTGTTTTTAAAGAAAAGTAACCAAGTATTATATATATATATATATATATATATATATATATATATATATATATATATATATATATATATATATTGAACCTAAAAAATATATATATATATATTGAACTATTCTTAAAAATTCTTCTTCAACCTAAAATAAAAAAGCCTTGGAATTAATATCAAACTTAAAATTATCCAGACACTTCAAGAAGAACCTATATATACGTACCAGTGTCAAGGGTTCCAATGATAGTGTCCTCCCCAAACCTTGCCTTCTCCCATATAGATCCACTAATAGGTCTGTCATTCTCCTAAAGACCAAGGAATTCCCATGAACGAGTTGTATGCAGTTTATGAGCTCTGTTGGGGATCACTGATATAACCCCGGCTTTCTCTGCAAACCAAAAAAAAAAAAACCCCGAAAAAAAAAATGTTAACCAACAATATGTGCAATAACAAGAATTAGATGATAATCATCACAATAGCCCACTTGAGATCTCAGCCACTTCTTCGTCTTCAAGCGTTGCGGCGAAAGCGTTGATGTGGTTCGTGTACGAGTAGAAGATGGCATCTCTGGCCTTCTCCTTCCTGCAATTAATAAAGTGAACTACTTCGATTAATACGCTGCTATTCTGTCCGCGGTTTGTGACTGCGGACGTGATCGCATGCCACGTGGCGATCTTTCATTGATCCTCTGACCCTAATTGTAAGGAGGTGGAGTCCGGTAAGTATCCAAGTTAATTACATCTGTATAATAGCCCCTTACTTTCCAAGAATAGATCCTAAAAACTCATAGTGGGACTCCTGCTTAAGCTCTCGGCTATGAAGGGAAGCTCCATGTCGTGTTTGAGAATGTGCACCAAAGTAAACAATGTAAGACTGCAACCAAAGTAGAATAGAACAGAACAATCAGAAAAGAAATTAACATCAAGAGCACAAAACAAGCAAACACGAAAGAATGAGGGAAAAAAGGTCCGGGTGCTTGCATTTTTGGAAGCAGAAATGGATCTCTGAAAGAAAAGAGTGAGGAGAAAGAAGAGAAGAAGAGGGTCATAGATCCATCTGTTAGCTTTCATTTCTGATTCTCTCTTCCTCTTCTTTGCTACCCAACTTTAGATTACGATGATATGGGAGGAACTTCTTATGTAGAAGATTTAGTTTGGGGTATATAGTCCGAATCCTTGTTAGCAATTCGTCAAACCAAAAAAGTTCGGGACGGCAAAAATACAATTGCTACAGTGCAAGTAAAATATATTAAAAAAATTGGTCAAATATTCCACGAATCAAGATATCGAGATTTAGAAACTTTACATACTTCAACAGGTTGTCAAATTTGGTCAATTAAATGAATTTTCACCATATTTTTTGGTCAATTTTTTTAATAACTCATACGGAACAGGTTTAAAATTTCACGTGTTTAATATTCGTATAATAATTCGAATCTTTTAAAAGTATGTAAATATTATACGTTTCTGAACGATATGGAAAATTTTGCTTGTAATATGAATTTTATTTGGGTGATTGCTAACAAGCGTCCGAATATCATACACAAGTACGTCCGGCAACTTTTCATTAAAGTAACCCTACCGTTGTTTAGGTGTAATTGTCTTGTTTATGGAATATATGCCATATGGACCGTTCCCTTTAAATTATGATGATGGGAGAAACTTCTTATGTAGAAGGTTTACTTTGGGATACAGTTCCAATCCTTGTAAAAAAGAAGGTTTGCAGACCATTAATTCTAAACATTGGCCATCAGAGAAATACAAATTGAAAGCACTTGTAGACAGGGGTCAGCAACACTTCGGTTCGGTTCGGCTCGGTTCGGTTCAGTTCAAAACGAACTGAATATATAAGAACCAAACTAACTGTATATTAAATTTCTCAGAACCGAAAATCGAGCTGTTTCTATAAAATCCAACAAAACTGAACCGAATTAATTCTGTTCGGTTTTCGGACGGTATAGTTTCATGGGCCAATGGATCGGACCTTCACATTTTAACAAATGGATCAATTTAAATAATAAATCTTCAAAAAAAATCTAATATTATTACATTTATAAATTATTACAATTACAGAGTGTGAAATATATATATATATATATATATATATATATTGATGGTAGAGAGAGTGTTCAAAGAAGTGACAGTAAGTACTTGCAGAGGATGTAAGGAGATAGTACCCTTAGATAGGATTAGCAAAAATATTAGTATATATAAATTGAGGATAGTTTGTTGAACTATCAAATCTAAATCGATTTTCAGTTCGGTTCGATTACTCGGACCAAGAATCAAAAATTAAACCGTTATTTTAAAATTTTAAATCTCCAGACAGTTAACCGGGCCTATAATCGAAAAATCGAACCAAGCGTTATACAGTAGAAACTCTATAAAATAATACACTTGGGACCACCAAAATTTATTAATTAAAAGAGTTATTAATTAATCGATAAATTAATAATTATTAATTTATATATTAATTAATATTTTATTAATTTATAGTAAAATACTTACGTAGTTTACAAACACCTTTCAAGCTTCCACTTAATTATTGTATACAATGCATGTGTATATCAAATGAAGGGCCCAATTTGAAAGAAACCTTCAATCTCCCACCTTATTATGCTTCTTGTGTTCAGTGTATCACTTTATGGACATTAAAAATATTCGTGCAAATACAATTGCGAACTGCTTTCGTCATTGTAAACTTCGATCAACAGATAACGTGACTTTTGAGAACTCAGATGAAGGTGGTGAAAGCACTCAAGAACTCCAGAATTTGATCAAAGAGTTGGGTTATCGCAATGCAATGGATGTCGAAGATGTTCTGACTCACCCAGAAGAAAATGTAGTTGCACAGTTGTTGACTGATGAAGAAATTATTGAAAGCGTTATTGGAATTAATAAAGATGATATCGATGAAGAAGATGATGAAAGTTCTACAATGGAGCCCCCTTCGCGAAACGAAGCTATTAAAGCGGCAATCACATTGAACAATTTCTTGTTGAGCTATGAGAAAACAACATCAGAAGTTCTTACCATGCTAAGAAAAATTAGAGACGAGATTCAAGGGGAAATTGATTTCAACAAAAAACAAAAGACAATTGAGTCATTTTTCAAGAAACCTTCATAAATCATTCATGTAATATGCTATATATAAGGAATTATTAATTTATATTTTATATGGGGTCTGAAGAAATTATCAAAAATGTATTATCTTATAATTTTAGCGAATTATTAATTTAGCACCCTATTCCCGAGTCGGGACCGACCAAAAATATTATCTTAGAGAGTTTATTAAATAATCGAGTATTAATTTATAGAGTTTCTACTGTATTTCCGTTCGCTTCGTTTTTTTGTTGCCAACCATTATATGGTCACACTTACTTGTAGAGACGAATGTTAGCTGGTATATATATCAACGGCGGGTGCGGGCAGCGCCAGGTGCGGCAGGGGGGAGCATAAAATAATGGAGGTGCAAAGGGTTAACAAGATGGTTATATATTTTTGCCAACTTTTCTCTCAATTGGTAATTTGGTATTTAGCTGCAGTCTGTGTGCAGAGTATGCAGACAGAACATATGCCACAAAAAGGAGGACTGGGTCTGGCAACTGAGTAGAGCTGTCAAGTGGGCTGGGCTTGAGTGGGCCGGGCCGAGTTCGAGACCTCTTGATCCCATGAACTATAGCAGATTGGGCCGGACCAGGCTATGGATGAAAATTTTAAGTCCAGTCCGACACATGACCCACGACACGGTGAGCTTCGGATCGTGCCGGACCGGGCCTGAGCCGGATTGCACTGAAGGCCATCATTTTAATAAATTTATGTATGGATGCATTCATGTGTGTTGTTGTTACAGCAACTTGCAACTAATATATATTGAAATGAAATGAATTTCAATTCAATTCAGTTCAAACATTCACTTCATTTCAATTCAATTCACTATTATGCTATATAATCATAATAATAACAGAGGCCACCACCACTTGCACAGTTGTACAAATCATATTTGGAGGGCAGAGTGTTTGTTGTGTACATATTTTTCTTTCCTTTTCCTTGTGAAAGTGACAATACTGCTGTTAGCTGATAGGATTTGGGACAAATCAAAGAGATTGTGTAGGGGATGTTGCAACCGGGCCGGGTCGGATTTGGGCTTCGGGCCGGACCGGGCCTATATTATGGGCCAATATACGTGTCCCGGCACGATCCAATATACCGGACCGGGCCGGCCTGGGCCCACGATTAATCGGACCGGACCGACACATGGGCCTATTTTTCGGGCCGGACTCGTGTCGGGTCGGCCCGGCCCAATTGACAGCTCTACAACTGAGTATGATAATATGTTGGTCACACGCAATTATAATAGATAATGGAGTAGTTGTCACCTAGAATTTATCTTTAGCATGAGTCAAAAAATAAAATTTTATTTTAATGACAACTTTATGACGACCGCTAAAAATATAGTCACTGAATGATCTAATTGTGTGACGATAAGCTACTATTGTCACAGAATCAAATTTTGAGTGACACTAAAATTTTCTTGCCACAGAAATATTCTTTTCAATTACAAATTTTATATTTGTCACAAATTATTTGTTGCGGAAACTCTAATTTTTTTTAGTGTGTGAATTTCTTCTTATAATTATGCGAATACGACCAATCATGGAGAGTTTTAAACAAAGCCGGTTACAAGAATAAGTATATGTGATATCCTACAAAAACATTGGAAGAAACGCTACCAAAGGGAGTCACGAATTGTGCACGAAGATGCTACTTTTCTTGTAAGTTAGCAAGAAGTACACAAGCAAAGGCATAGATAGGTGAACAATGTACAAAAATGAGTCTTTGACTCGCTAGTTTACGTGTTGAATATCCTCTCAAAACGGCTGTCTACGTATGTATATCAATAACTTTTTATTTTATAATTTTTTTTTTTTTTTTTTTTTTTTTTTTTTTTTTTTTTTTTTTTTTTTGCAGAAAGGAACTTTTTATTATTATTTTTTTTGCATAACAAAATCCCTCCTCTTTTATTCACACTAGCAAATGTACGTGCTTTGCACGTACAATAACGTATAATAAGAATATTATTCCATTATAGTTAAATATCTCTTATAACTTAATGTGTGAGGTATTCTTCTTGTTTGGTTGAGTTCGATTTTCCATGTTGAATATATATAACAAATTTAAATTTTTTCCAACAATTTTTTACATAAATTTTTTTTAAATAAAATTGACCATGATATACATAAGACTTAGACGGCTCACATTTGAACCATTTTGAAGCCTCATTATATAGTTATAATTAAATTTAAAATAAATTTCTATAGATCTTAATTAAAATATAAATATATAATAGAAATCTTAATTTAAATTAAATATATAAATTATATTTTGATAATATTAGAAAGAAGAAAAATTATTTTAACGCACATGCTTCTACTAGTAAACATAAAACCGTCCTAACTGCCAACACCAACACTTGAGAACTTTTAACAATCTTTTTTATTTCTATTTCTATTTTTTTGACGGTGTCTGACATAACATTTGAAAAAAAAAAATTGTACACTGCATTGTATCCTTTTAGGCCCATTGACTCCAACTTTCACCATAATTGAAAGTGATAATAGGCTCTAATTAACAACCATTGCTCATAAATATAACAATTAAGTTTCACATCATAGACAAATAAAAGGAAAGAGAGACATGCATCTAAATCAAAAGTCACATGTTATTGGCACCCCATTTCTACCACTGGGGCAATCGCATCAATAAACAATAAGAAATTGCAACAGCAACAATAACCTACTTGCACAAGTCGTTACAGAGGTTCTCTTGAAAAGTACGTCGAACTATCATGTTTTCGTTACAGAGGCTCTTTTCGGAGGTACATATATCGGATTATCATGCCGTCGTGGATGCTCTCTTTGAAGATACACTTGGCTATCAAGCCGTCAAATAGGATTTCTACGGAAGTACGTCGGACTATCATATCGTCAAAGATATTTTACATGAATATCAATAAGGGTGTGTTTGATTACATGGTGAAAAATATGCAAAAAATAAATTAATTCCACAAAATTATTATACTAGCAAAAAATAATCCATGAAAAATTTCCACAGAAAATTTTTGGATTTTTGATTGTCGTTATTTTTCATGAAAAATAGTTATTTCCATGAAAATTAATATTTTTCTATGGGTTGAGCCAGTTTCATTTTTCTCCATTTTGAAAAAAAAGAAAGAAAATGATCAATTTGTGGAAAATAGTTTCATGAAAATATTTTTTATGGAAAAAAAGCTCAATCAAACACAATCTAAGTCAAAAAAAAATCACTGGAATAATCATGTTTTCAAATAAACTTTACATGAATTAATTATCTTTTTTTTTTGACATAAATGAGGCCTTTTATTTAGGAAGAGGGATGAATGTTTACAGGTGCGGGGATATCCTGGGTAATGCACCCAGGGACAGAAGTAAAAGACATGGAGGAGGAATTTTGAATAGCATACTTAGCAAGGCCGTGAGCCACCTTGTTACCTTCACGGTTTATGAACTGAATCTTTGGCTTGAACTTCTGCCTGTAAACTGATGTTGTCACGTCCCGATCCGGAAAATCGCTCGTCCTCGCTAGATTTTATCCGAATCATCGTTCTCGCTGGGGCGTGATGCCGCACGAGCCTGGAGTTGTATTCGTGCAAGGCAAGATAACAGTTCACATAGTGAATATCTCAAATTCGTAACATAAGTAGCGGAAGGAAACAAAGTATAACACAAGAATCTCTTTTATTCATAGTAAACTGAAGATTACAAAGGCTCTGAATATCCCAACATATATGCCAATTGGCTACAACGCTCATGATCTCTCTAGCTCACAAAGGATTACATTGTTCCATACATTATGCCTCTTTATAGCCACCAAGTAGTCCTCGGTCGAACATCTCCATGTCGCAAGCCCGAACGCCTATGCGGTAGCTCCTCTTGAACGCCAAGGACTCCATGCCTCGGCACGTCCAAGCCAAGCTCCGCCCCGAGCCGATCATAACCTGACCTGCACATAAACTAGTGGGGGATTAGTGCTTTCGTCCTCGCTTCGCACTGATCAAGACCCGCTCGCACCCAAAACAAACACTTAATCATTTAGTGAAACATGCAACTTATTTGGTGATCTTTCTATTTAGCCCTTAGGATCAGTTTCATAGCAATACTTAAACATAGCACGTTATCATACATGTGTCCCATGCCGTGTTCCTGCAGCAGATACAGTTAGCCATAATATGAACGTAAACATAGTGTTCGTGCTCATCTCCGTCCCATATTGCCTAGCCTGTACGGGTTAGAACTTAACATAGAATCATATCATTCATGCAACAGCCAACCATAAACTTAGACCATGCATAAGGGTCGCAGGCCCTACGCCTGCACCCAACTCTCATCTCAGCCCACCGGCCCTATCTATATGAAGGTCACGGTATTTCGTACCGTAATGGACTTGGCATCTCTTATGTGTAAGCCTACAATCACTTCGATACGGGTTGCTAGCCCAATATCCGAAGGATCCCAAATTTACGGATATCATAGCTTATCACAGCACTGGACGGTCGCAATCCGTTCGAATGTTGTGCACCATAAATACCACACATAATTCCCTCCTAGGCCGAACGGTCCCGGCGCCCGGCGTAACCGTTCGAGGGAAGCTGTACCCGTGCACGGGCCATCCGAGTCCATTGACCATGCAATACGTGCCATAGCATACAAGTCACACATTCCAATCCATCTCGTATTCCATAAACATAGTCTCGATCCATAAACGGTTTCCCGTGCCATAAATGGTTTCCCGTGCCATAAACATAATCCACCATTCATATAGTAAGCTCCGCCGGTGTTATGCCCCAACACATCCATATTGATGCACGACGCCCAACGGCTTAGTCATCTCATACTCGTATTTAACGCGTACCATTCGTAAGTTATTCTCATAGCATAATTCTGTATTACTTAGTCCTTTCGTAACATAAGTGCCCGAGGACACGCTCAGCGTCGTAATCAATGTTCTACGCCTAGTGTTCAATGTTCTCGGAGCCGGGCACATGATGCACATCTCATATTGTCTTTCAATGTTCTAGCATAACCGCCCTACCGTGACTCGTACACTTGATGCACGTCGCTTCAATTGTTCGATTGTTCAATGTTCTACCTTAGTGTTCAACGCATACTTAGACCCGTAATCCGTCGCCGAGCCACGCTCGCTAACTCGATAACATCTTACGCATACCATAATACATTTTATTAGACGTGAAGGAATAGGGAGAGAGAGTCAAGAACCCGCCCACCTTAAGTCGATACGCCTTGTCGTTTCGCTGAGTTGAAGCGGCTCGCTTCCATAACTTGGTCGCATAGCTAACTCTCGGACTTAGCCATTCCTTTGCTCTACTCGGTTGATTTGGCCTATCGTGCCCAAACATGACCTAAATATACTTACACAAAAAATCCGAGAACCAAACATGACCTAAATATACTTACACAAAAAATCAATGATCGAAACAGTTGACAGTAGTGGCATACAAGAAGTCAGATGATAGTTCCAGTCTCAATATAGATTGAGCAGAAGATATAAAGTTCCTGGAGTAACTGGATGTATTCTTGTTTACTGATGATATAATTTAAGTCCTAGTGTTTTCAAGTGAAAATCTTTGTGAAATCCCTTCACCCAGTTAACATAAGGCTCTCATGTCAGCTGATGGAGAAATGGCGGAGATAAGTAAATTTATTTAAAACAACAAGTCTCAGAGGTTACACATTCTTTTAAATTACTTCAATAGATCATAGAGAACACTGAGTAGAGCATCTTGGAACTATTTACGACCAAACATTCACTCAATACAATGAGGAAGACTAATAAAATTGACCTGAAAGTGAACTTTTTGAGTGTCCTTCATCAGTTTGCAAGAACATCATGGCCCGGAAAGAAAAAAATGGCAAATTTTCTTTCATCTCCATTATCCCAGCTTTGTACACTTGAAGAGAAAGATGCTCAAAGTTTCTCTTTGCTTCGTCTCCTTCACTGTCAGTGAAAAAAAAAGGAAAATTCGTATTGCATTCTAAGTATGATAAAAAGAAGAGAGCAGTCACATAAAGAAGATTGACAGCATATATTGAAGAATATAACTCAAAATTGATTGAGGCTATAGCAATTAGCAAGCATCATTTTAGCATCACGATATTGCTGGCGAAGGCATTCAGTATTCTATACAAACTCTTTAAGTTTTACTTTTAGGATACAAGTAGTAGCTGTTGTCGCCAGGATTGTACCTGATCGTTTTTATAAAGTAAAAAGAAAAGTGTATATTAAGGCATAGTTGAACCATCTGATAAATATCAATTTGCCCACTTTCTCTTTAAGAACTTCAATATGCAAACAAAAACTGAACCATATATAAATCAATATTAATTTATGTATATCTGCAGAGACATACATATGCAGTCACCTTGTATCTATTTCTGGAGAAATGTCATGTCAGACACTGAGACACTGTCTCTGTCATGTCCTTGTCCACAAAATCAGAGGTTATTAGCAACTAATGGGTCAAATTGAAAGTTATTGACAACAATTTGGTAAGCATTTTTTTGGATAAATTATATGACCACGACAGCAACAGTGATAGATGACAGTGTGGTAGAAATGACATTATATTTCATATGAATTTGGTTTATCCCAAATGAAACAATGATGTATGCAACAATTATTTTTGAACATGGATATTAGTATTCAATTACATAACATGATGTATGCAATTAAGACTTCCAATTATTTTTCTTAATTTTCCTTCTTCAACTTGTTCTTAATTAACCAATCCAATCCTTTACCAATTTATGTCACTGCAAAACATAGATTTGTTACAGTAGGCTTAGCATAATTGTAATAAATCTACATAGGTTATCCTAATGAAAATTTTCAGATATTTTATCAGAAAATGCATTGAAATAACCTGAATGGGTATATACAAAGCAGTTAATAGCATCTTAGCTCTCTTAAGTGCACTAAGTCTGATGAAAATGAAGAAACCTTTTCCGCATGATCAAATACTATAACATTACTCTAGAGACCTAAGTGAACATCAGGAAGGTTCCTATCATCCTCAGGAGCCGTGGAGAAATGAAGCTTTTTCTTCTCCACATACCGCACAGTGTCATATGAAAAGTATCCAATCCACCCTCCTGAAAAGTAATATGCATATGTATAATCATACATGCAACCATTTGGTTTGCTTTTCAGAATCAGCATACATTTGTATAGGAATAATATTATAAACCATTCCTCATGTGATCATACAGCTAAACATAACAAAATGATGCATAAGAATCAAGTCTCCTTATACATTTCGGCTTGAGCCAACGGGTCCTAACTTGGACAATTATTCTTATTAAGACAAATATTCTCATAGCCATTCCCAATATTATAAAACTAAAAAAGAAAAAAAGAAACTTCTCTAAGTGTACTAAGACAGTTTGATGTTCAAGCAGTTATTTTGCTCCAATTACACAAGTTTGTTCCTCCGCCACCAGTCAAAAATGTTCAAAGATCCAAATCACTCGGTATAAGCATGTTAGAAAGAGCTTAAAAGATTCAACTCAGACTATATACTTCACATTTTAGCTGTGATGTCACACAGGAAAGCTTCCAGTGTTCAATTCTGATAAAATAGTCACTAAATCACTATTTAAAGATCAATCCAGCCAAATTTTTACGAGTAAGCATTATACAAGTATGTATGTCACAAGTGCAAGATAATAAGTCCTAGTTTTAGAATTTAGATCAATCAGACTGTTTTAAGAGCAAAAGCTATGAAATTAACTAACCATTTTGGTGAGGCGTACACGATATTCCCCAGGTAAAGTGAGCTGCAAATAAAGGCGCCCATACAAAAAAATATTAACACAGGAATATACATGTGATACAATGTTATCTCCAATTCCAGAGGAGATAAATGGAAAAGGTTGAATAGCAAGTAAATTATATATGGCTATTGTATAGAAGAGGAAAGGAAAGTGCTGCTTCTTAGATAGGATTGAAGGCATGCTCAGCAATTGTATAGAATTGGTTGAAACTATATATCTAACCACATCAACGACGAAGTTCTCTCGAACAGGAAAATATATTCTCAAAAGAAACAACAAGATAATAGATTAAGTGGTACAATTTAACTGGAAAATATTCTGATCCAGTGGAAACAAATCAAGTAGCACATGTTATACAACTAGATTTACAAGCACCCTTTCTGTATCTTCAACCTAAACGTCCTTGACATAGATCCCTTCGTTAATTGAATAGTAAAAACAAGAACATCTCAAACAACTAGGGAGTTTTGTTTATTTTGCAAACCTTGAGGGGATCATGTGCATCACACCCATAATTAAAATTATTAAATAAAAATATAACCATTTTGACTGATGTTGCATAGAAAAGACCATTTATTCATGAGACCTTGCAATATTTCAAGATACAATGAAGAAAATATAATAACCCCACGAGTGGAACCACTTTCCAACCAACTATTACTCAGTCGTAATGACCTTTGGAAGGCTTCTAAACAATGTTTCTCACACCAAATATTAGATTAAATCCTCGATTTCTTTATAAAAGTTCTAATCACGTGTCAATTGATTATGACATTGCCAGATTGGCCATTACCCAGTGAACTATGATAAAGAAAATCAATTAATAACCAAAAAAGTGCCTTGTGCACCAAACACTCCTAGATTAAACTTTTACTTTCTTAGTTCAAGCACATTATTTTACCTCAAATTGGAATTTTGAAAAATTAATTTCCCTAATAGACATTCCACTCAGACCCAATCAGGAAGAATCGACCGTCAAATACCCAAAAACTCTCCTAAAAATCGCAGTTTCCTTACAGATAGAAAATAAAGCGAGCAAATCCCAAATACTATTAGCTTAAATCCCTTTTCTTTCCAAATAAAATTACGAGCACATAAAAATTCTGAAATTATACAGTAAAGTAACTTGTCTAGAGGACTATGACAACAAAGTAATGAATCAATCACCAAAAAAGTTCTTTTTGCACCAAACGCCTCCTAGAATAAACATTTAGTTTCTACATTCACTTCATATATGGCTAGATTTTTGTTCAAACACAATATTTTTTACTCGAAACTCGATTTCATATAATAATTTCTATAAATCGAGAAGAATCTGCCGCTAAATAAGCATAAAAACCCTAAATATCACATTTTTCGTAGAGAGGAAGAGATGAATCGAGCAAACCCTAACCAAATGAGAACTTTAAGCAAAGTAGCAGTGAGAATTAGGGGATTAGAGAGCAATACCGATGATGGAGATTGGGGAAAAGTTGAAGAACCCTAGAAAAATGTAGAGAGAGAGAACGTCACCTTTGCTGTGACCGCCAACTTAGAGAGGGAGAGTAGAAAAGAGAAAGGGAAATGGAAGAATAAGAGAGAGAGAGAAAGAATGGGAGAATAAAAGAGGGAGTTTGCTGTGACCGCCAACTTAGAGAGGGAAAGCCAAAAAAATTGGCCCCAAATTTTTTGGCCCCAAATTTTTCGTGGAGAGCTGTTGTCTGGCCGCCAAAAAATTGGCAAAAACTAGCTGTTGTAGCCAACTTTTTAAGAGAAAAAAAATCAATAGATAAATTTTATAGATTCTACAGCATTCAGGAAACGCTATAGATAGATATTTTTACAACATTGCAGAAAGAACACTATTGTTGATAACATTCTATAGCGGGGACACTTGAACGCTATAAAAAAACTGCTATTGTAGGCCATATTTGTTGTAGTGATTCTTGCCTGGAGTGCTTGTTGTTTGATGGTGTCATAATTTGCCTGAGATGATTGTCAAAACATGGTCTGATAGCAAAATATGGTTTCTTCAAGTATCATAAAGGAAACCAGTTTCTTGGTCCGGGCAAATTAGGGAGACTAGGGCTTGCCCCTTCCATTTTATATATACTGTTTATTGGGAACATGCAAACAAACATGATTCTTGTGTACAAAATTCAAGTAAATGATATGATTTTTGAATCTGTTTATTTGGTGTACTATTTGTTTTGTTTTATGTTTATGAACCTTCCACGATTTACAAAGAAGGTATGAATTCTGTATGTAATGCACAAAAAAGCATATATAGAAACACACTTTGTGCATCTATACAAAGTTTAGATAGACAAACTCTGCAAGAAAAAATAGAGAAGCTGTGTACTATGGTTTATGGACTTGGGCTGTTACCGAACACGTTTAAGTGACTAGGCAACAATTCGTGCGTACCAAATTTATGCTGTGTCAGACTCAGGATACAAACATGGCTCCGGTTTTGCCGCGTGCATTTCCTAGGTTGTTCGGATACAACCTAGCAAGGTACTAATGTTGTACTTGTTTGTGGTATTTGTACTGACATATCTCTACATAATTATACTTGTTTTCTTATTGAAATAATATTTGGCACATGGTAATGATTTTTAGTTTGTTATGACATGGCTACGAATGAAAGAATGTCATAAATTTTGGACCGATTTTTATCTCCAAGTCTCTCTTCTTTTATAAAATGTTTTCTTTCTTTGAGCTTAAGTTTGTAATCAGCTTGGTGAGTTACCCCTGGTAGTATCCTGGTTGGCAAGATCACCTTTGGGTAATTCCATTCCACATCTAATACTGGTCAATATTGTGTTTCATGTTACATTAGGTCCTTTCCCCTTAACTTATACCTTTTTTGTTATGCATTTGCTATGCAGCTATGTGAGTTATCTTTCAATAAAACACACCATCTAAGGAATCCGTATAATGAAAACCTACCAGTGAAGGTATGATACGTCTTCCTGAAGCTGCTTCCTTTCACATCTCTTATTTTCATTACATCTATTTTGTGGCATGTAATATGAAGGGATTGATACACACACAACTCTCTTTTTTGTTTAGCTCGAAGTCAAATAAGCTCCTCTAGTGAGAATTGGATCAATGGATCAATGAACACCCCACCCACCCATGTTTTCATGAGATTGGAAGGAAATTTGTACTTCAAATGGCCTAGATAGAAAACACTTAATATGGCTAACTAATGAACGAGTGAGGGAAATTAGGCAGTTTCAACTTTTTGTCAAATTCTGCCCATTGGGTAGGGGTTAAAAACTGATTGCAGCATTGATCTTTCTTTTGTCTCGAACCCCATATCCTTAGAATAATGGTAGAGTAAGGGGTATCCCCAAAGTAGAATTGGTTGAATCTCCAGGTCACAATTCACCTAACACGATCATCCAGGGTGAACAAGGGATCGGATGCGTGCGCAATTTTCACCTAACTTCCTCACATTCTCTCTTCATTCATTGTCGTAAAGTCACAACCAAACAATGGATTACCATTTACCGCAACAGAAGTTGCAATCATACATGCAATTACATCATTCCAAATAATAGATTTTTGAACCCCACAACACCATTTACATGCAACCAAACAGTGGATATACAACAACACTTACAACAACAAATATTACGTGCAACATATGTTGCATAGTATTTCCATTTACAGTAGACCAAACAGTCCCTTAAGGATAAATGTACAAAGCTTTGTGTAAAGGATTAGTATGGAGAGCTTTGAATCTCTCTATAGGAACAAGTGCTTCCTGTGGGAAGTGGGATATTGGGAACGAGATTAGTAGCCAAGATCTGGACTTCGGAATGACAAAACATCCACCAAGCTGGTAGTTTTGGAGCTACATCAATTTCTTTTATAGCTACTAGGGCTCATGCCAGCAGATTCTCCATCATAGCAAATTTCACAGGGCCAAAGCCCTTAATTTCCCCAATTGAAATTTTATTTATTTGGTAATCAAAATTTATGCATGTTTTTATCTGTAGATATGTATTTAAATATTGACATCTATGCATGGATGCAAGGCAGCACAAAAACACGTAGAGGCATATGATGCTTAAAAATTGGAAAATAGATTCCGAATTGCAGATTTGTGCACAATATCTTACAAAGATGAATGAAAGAAATGGAGAATTGCTGCCAGATGGCTGCCTCGCGAGCTTGTAACACTTCATTACACAGGATTCTACATGTTTCCCCCTTTCTAGTTTCTAGTGACAAAACGGTTTTCATCTGCTACACCACCAAACTTAAATGGCCAACAATGTTGTCTGGTAATCTGTATGTGGCAACATCGGCAATTATGTTGGACCCATACTATAACTTCATCTTTTGTTTACTTGTGTGTTTTCCTTTAAAGGGTACTCACTTGTTCTATTGGATATATAATCAATAGTTAAGCATTTTAGAAAGCTTTGTTTCCTTACATACTTTCTTCATGCTATAATCAATACCGACAATCAGAACACTATAAATGATTCCCTATAAAATACGAATTTTGATTCCTCTTAACAATGAGATGTTGCATCGTTTCCACCATATGGTGCAGTAATAGGCGAGGAAGGTTGGTTTATGAGAGGTCTTTAACTGAGGTGGATAAATTTTTTTTTTATCACGAAAGATCTTTCCGCTCTTCAACCGATATGGGAGAAAGAGGATTTTGTCTATCAAGGAGAAGAGGGAGTTCCTCTCTCCACTATCTATTATATTTTTAATTACTTCTACTTAATCTCCAATCTTTTCGTCACCACACATCCCGATATTTGGATTATATTTGCCATACACTATCCATAGATTTTTTTTTCACTCTTGGTTATGGGTTAATGATGGAGGATGATGACCTGCAAGATGTACATATAGTTGTATGTTTCCATAAGTTCACTGTTTGAAGTAGAGATGCTTAATTTCAGGAACAACACCATCAAGTTAGTTTTTTCCCTTCCTTACAAAGCTCACATCTAATGGATAATTTCCTTTTAATGTTGCTTGTTAGTTAAGTGTCTGATATGTTATTTCCATTAGTATGTAATGTGTCAAGTCAAATATATAAACAAAATACGTCTACACATTCCGACGTGGTGCTTGGAAAAATAAGTTATGTTTCCGGAAACACCTGATATTGGTACAAAGATAGAGTTAATCAAAACATTAGATAATGTATCTGCTGGCAAAGTGAGTCCATCTAGATGAATTATGTTTCGTCCCTTTCAACCGGTTATGTTTTGATTCATCTATGCATGTGTAGTTTTTGATTCATATTATTTTACCAATTCTTGGTTTATTCTTTTTTTTTTCCAGATATATGTCGAGATAGAGAAAGCACGCCTGATTAAAAAACTTGCTAGATTATACTGTTAAGCTGCATGTTTGATGCAAGAAATTGTTGTAAGTTGATGCTACTAGCTTGATACTTTGATCTTATGGGCACTTATTATATTGAATAACTTTTATACAATCTCAACAAACAGTTTTTTGTAGATATTGCCAATCATTGTCATCCTACTAGCCTTTTCAGTAAAGACATACGAGTACATGAAACTTTGTTATACTATTATACTATTTCTTGTGTTTTTTTATTTGGTATCTTTTGTCTTTTTAGCTAATAAGCATCTTCTACTTGTTTGACATCGGCCTTATACCTGGTGATTGATTAATATTCCTACTGTGCGGTTATGAATATTGAGATTTGTTGAGATAGCCCTTCAATGATATCCACTTGTTTGGTATACTATTTTCCTTACCACTATTTATATATAGATTTGGAGTGCTTCCAATGAAGATCCAGAAATACTTTCGTTCTTTCGAGGATGGAATCTCATCCATGCGGAAAAATTCATGGAAACCTGATCTGAGGATACTACAATATGTTTGGTCATTTAACTTTTTATACAATCTCAACAAGCAGTTTGTTGTAGATATTGTCAATCGTTGTCATTGTACTAGCCTTTTTAGTAAAGACGTATAGAGGAACATCAGAGCTTTGAAGGAATTTTCAAATATCCTTATGGTATCAAAATTTTCATTTCTTTTCTTTATGTTTTCCTGCAATACTCAATCTTTAGTCTACTTAATTATTGCATTGAAATGTCTACAATATCATCTACTGTGTGTTAATTGCTATGTGTTAATTTGTTTCCTTATTATCGTAGATGGAAAAGTCAAAGAGCAGATGTGGATTACTTTCGTCCGATCAATGTGGGGAGGATTCACATGAGGGATCCTATGTGAGTCATTCCTATCAAACTTAATTCATCTCTTTTCTTTCGTCAGCTTGTGATATTGGGACTTTTGTTGCAACCACCATGTGAAACAATATATGATATCTGATACTCGCCTTTGACACAAACATCGGGTGTTTGACAGGGCAACTCTTAGATATCTAAACACAAAGACATAGCTATATAGTATATATCTGTATTGTTGTTAATATACATATATATTAGATGAATGGTATAGTACAGCTTATATACGTTGCTTCTGCATATCTTATGAAAAGCAGATATATACTATATAGCTATGTCTTTGTGTTTAGATATCTAAGAGTTGCCTTGTCAAATACTCGATGTTTGTGTCAAACAATATCTGATACTCCTTCACCCTGCTTGCTTCAATGGTAATTAAACCAGTCTTACTCTTCAATCCAGATATAGTTACCTTACTTTTCAATCCATATGCAATTTCCTTACTCTTCAAATGTGCTATTTTCTTATCTGATACTCTATTTGGCATAAGATATGGTGAAAAACTTCTTTGAGATATATACCTGTTATGATTAGTTTTTTTTTGTCTAGAGCACCTTGTTTTATTAATCTTTGTATTATTTAACTTCAGGTTTCTGCTATTGTCTGTTGCTTGTCAATGAAGGTCCACATGTTTTGTTAAAGAATTACAAATTATGAACTTTTTGAACAATGTGGATTACTTCCCAATTGCAAGTCTCTATCATTGTAATTCCAGAGTTGAAAAGTCATGGCAAAACTTGGAACCCTTGGACGCAGGTTGATTAACTATAGTTATTTTGAGTTTGAAATAGACTGAATCAGTTATGGGCATAAAATTACTTTCTTTTGGTATATATATATATATATATATATATATATTGTTTTACTTACATTTTTTTTGTTTTTTGTTTTGTTTGCAGGATCAAATAGACATATTGACAAAAGCTAATTTTGGGGGAAGGCATTCATAACATGAGATCTATTGTAGCTAGGCTATTTTTTTGGGAAGTCAATCAAATATTCATGTGTTATGTCTACATTATAATTGTCTAATTTGAATACAGTACGTTTATGAAATACATTTTTTACTATATGGGCCACTTGAAGTTGTTAAAATATTGCATTATGGATTATTTTGTAAAGAGGTGTTTAAAGACATTATATTAGATTCATGTTTTGTTCACGTAATTTGTTGCTCTTTGTTCTCAAGTTCTTTGTGTTGGAGTGGGTGGGGTTCCCAACCTATGTGGAGAAGACCCCGGAGTGCGACGAGCGCCGTCCGATGTCGGAGAAGCTCGGGAAGTAGGCGACGGAGTTGCTGCTGCTGCTGCTGGAGCTGCTGGAAGCAGGGGATCCGAGTTCGGGCCGAACTCGGTCCCATGGCGAGTTCGGGCCGAACTCGGTCTGGCCGTTCCAGGGTTTGGCCAGTAGGTGCTGGTTGTCCCACACAGAGTTCTGGCCGAACTCTGTGTCGTCGGGGGCTGAAGCGGATTTCTGGATGAGTTTTCATCATTGGATCTAATCCAACGGTCCAGGTTGGTTGCGGGATTATGGAGATATATTGAGATTTCTCAACCCTAATTCAGAAGTGCAACATTATCGCAAGTAACACAAGTTTGAGAGAGAAGGAGGCAAGAGTGCCATTACAACTTCGGAGAAGAAGACGGAGGATTGAAGGTCGCTGTTCGAAGGAGATCGTGTTCGGGTAATCTCTACTCGTCGTTCTCGCTCTTCGTAGCCTTGTAATCATTGTTCTTATCTCTGAGTGTTGTGGGGATCTGATTTGGATCGGGAGGAGTTTGTAGAGGGTGTAATTCTTCTATTCTATTAGTGGAGGCTTCTCAGGGTTGGACTCCGATCGTCCCGTGGTTTTTCCCGCAAGGGTTTCCACGTCAAAAATTCTCTGTGTCTGCGTGGATTGTTTTGTGTGCTTGTTTTTGGGTTCGTGCATTGTATTGCTCGATCCTCTCGCAGGTACTCTCCGGTTTGGGGAAAGGTTTCCGCGTTTCTTTCCCATCAGAGTGGTATCAGAGCTTTGGGTTCAAAGGGTGTCAGGAGTTGACAGAGGAACCAGAGAGGAGAGATGGACGCGAAGCCGGTGCGCATGGTGAACCTTAATGGCACAAACTATCATTATTGGCGGAGCAAGATGAAAGATTTGCTATTTGTCAAGAAGCTGCATCTACCCGTGTTTGCATCCGAGAGGCCCAGTGATAAATCCGAGGAGGACTGGACATTCGAGCACATACAGGTGTGTGGGTACATAAGGCAGTTTGTTGATGAGAACGTGTACAATCACGTTGCCAATATTGAGCACACGAAGACGTTGTGGGATAAGCTGGAATCCTTGTATGCGAAGAAGACCGGGGTAAACAAGTTGTTCCTGATCCGAACGATGATGGGTCTGCGGTACAAGGATGGGGCGTCTATTTCGGATCACTTGAGTGATTTCCAGGGCGTGGTTAACCAGCTATCTTCTATGGGAGTCAAGTTCGACGACGAAGTTCAGGGACTGTGGCTGCTGTGTACATTGCCAGACTCGTGGGAGACCGTACGAGTATCTATGATCGCTTCTGCTCCAGAGGGCGTGGTCAGTCTGAAGTTTGCCAAGAGCGAGGTGTTGAATGAAGAGATGCGGAGACGTTCTCAGGGCACTTCATCCACATCCCACCACTCAGAGGCACTTGTTTCAGAGAGCCGCGGAAGGGGCAAAAGCAGGGGTCCAGGTGGTGGCAGAGACAAGAGCAGGAAAAAGTCCAAGGGTCGTTACGAGGACTCAGAGTGTTACCATTGCGGTAAGAAGGGCCATATCAAGCGGAATTGTTTCGCTTGGAAGAGAGAGAAGAAGGGCGACAAGGGGAAGCAAGAAGAGAACACTACAGCGGCGGCCTCGGTGCATGGAGGCGATGTGATCGTCGTAGGTGATGAGGTCATTACTAACCTCGCCTGCGATGACAATTCTTGGCTGGTGGACTCAGGGGCTTCAGCACATGTATCTCACAATAGGGCACTGTTTGCCACTTACACGACAGGCGACTGTGGCGTGTTGAAGATGGGCAACGGAGATGTGTCGAAGGCGGTTGCCGTTGGAGATGTGCATTTAAGAACGAAGACGGGTACGGTTCTTATTTTCAAGGATGTTCGTCATGTCCCTGATATCCGTTTCAACCTGGTGTCGGTTGGAAGGTTGGATGACGAGGGATTCTTCAGTCTCTTCGGGAACAGTCAGTGGAAGCTTTCCAGAGGTTCGATGGTGATTGCCAGAGGAAGCAAGAAGTCTGGTCTCTACTATATGGAGGGAAGCGCAGAGGGGGCACAGGAGGTGAACGCAGTCAGTGATGCGTCTACCGAGTTGTGGCACAGGCGGCTCGGCCATATCAGCGAGAAGGGGATGAGCTACTTGGTGAACAGGAAAGTGATTCCGGGGCTCAAGTCTACAAAGTTGGAGAAATGCACGCACTGTTTAGCTGGGAAGCAAAATAGGGTGTCTTTCCAAAGTCACCCAAGTTTGAGGAAGCCGGCGTTGCTCGAGTTGATTCACTCGGATGTCTGCGGTCCTATGAAGGTAAAATCTCTTGGTGGTGCTTCTTACTTTGTGACTTTTATTGATGACTGTTCCAGGAAGGTTTGGGTCTATGCCTTAAAGACCAAGGATCAGGTGCTGCCTACTTTCAAGGAGTTTCAGGCCTCTGTTGAAAGGAAGACGGGCAAGAAGTTGTTGTGTGTTCGGTCCGACAATGGCGGCGAATACATCGGTCCCTTTGATGCGTATTGCAGAGAGCAAGGGATACGACACCAGAAGACTCCGCCAAAGACACCTCAGCTCAATGGTGTAGCGGAGCGCATGAACAGGACACTTATGGAGAGGGTGCAGTGTTTGCTGTCAGAAGCAAACTTGCCGGGCAGTTATTGGGGTGAGGCTCTTCTCACAGCTGCTTATATTATTAATTTGTCTCCTAGTGCTCCTTTGCAGGGTGATGTGCCTGATAAAGTATGGTACGGCAAAGAGTCGTCATACAGTCACCTGCGGGCGTTTGGTTGTAAAGCCTTCGTGCATGTACCGAAGGACGAGAGGACCAAACTTGAGCCGAAGACGAGGCGATGCGTCTTTGTCGGCTATGGTCGGGATGAGTTTGGCTATAGACTCTACGACCCAGTGGAAGGAAAGCTCTACAGAAGCAGGGACGTGGTGTTCGTCGAGGATCAGACCATGACCAACACTCAGGATTCCGAGACGCCTTCTGAGGCTGAGGAATTGCCTGAGTTAGAGTCATTTCGCTTCGAGCAGTTTCCAGAGGACATCGCAGAGGATCCAATTATGGGGGAGCCGGTACATGGAGTTGCTCCCAACCTTGATCATCAGCCTGCTGATGGTGGTCAGGGTGTCCTTCAGGAGGATGAGCATGCCGGAGAGGTAGTTCCTGAAGGGGTGGAGGCTGTCGGTATACAGTCAGCACCAGTGGCTCCACTGAGAAGGAGTGACAGGGATCGTCGACCATCTACGAGATACTCACCGGATGAGTATATGCTATTGACTGACGGGGGGGAGCCCGAAAGTTTCGCAGAGGCTATGGAAGACGAACACATGCAGGAGTGGATGGTGGCTATGCAGGAGGAGATGAGTTCCTTGCACACCAATTCCACTTATGATCTGGTGCGGTTGCCAAAAGGCAAGAAGGCTTTGAAGAATCGATGGGTGTTCAGAGTGAAGCAGACGGATGATGCTACTCGCCCTCGATACAAAGCGAGGCTGGTAGTCAAGGGCTACGGTCAGCGGAAAGGCGTAGATTATGATGAGATCTTTTCGTCTGTCGTCAAGCATTCATCTATTCGGGTGGTGCTAGCATTAGCAGCCAGTTTCGACTTAGAGGTCGAGCAGATGGACGTGAAGAAGGCATTCCTTCATGGTGATCTTGAGGAGGAGTTATACATGGAGCAGCTAGAGGGATTCTGCGAGAAGGGCAAGTCACATTTGGTCTGCCGGTTGAGGAAGAGCTTGTATGGTCTGAAGCAGGCTCCGAGGCAGTGGTACAGGAAGTTCGAATCGTTTATGGGGGAGCATGGTTATGCTCGGACGACGTCGGACCATTGTGTATTTGTGAGGTATTTTGCCGATGATGATTTATCATCTTATTGCTCTATGTTGATGATATGCTATTAGTGGGTCGGAATGCCACTAGGATAGCGGAGTTGAAGCGCCAACTGGGCGCGGCCTTCTCTATGAAGGATTTGGGCGCAGCGAAGACTATTCTTGGGATAGAGATCAGCCGAGAGAGAGAGTCCAAGCTGCTACACTTGTCCCAAAAGAAGTACATTCACCGGGTACTTCAGCGTTTCAGGATGGACGGGTCGAAGAAAGTGAGTTCCCCCCTCGCGGCTCACTTTAAGCTCACTGAGGAACAGTGTCCATCTACCGAGGACGAAAAGGAAGATATGGAGCGGGTTCCATATGCCTCAGCTGTGGGAAGCCTGATGTATGCTATGGTGTGTACGAGGCCAGATATTGCTCATGCAGTTGGTACGGTTAGCAGGTATCTTTCAAATCCTGGAAGGGTACATTGGAGTGCGGTCAAGTGGATTCTACGTTATCTTCAGGGCACTGCTGGTTGGAGACTTTCCTTTGGTGGTGACGAGCCGAAGCTGGTTGGGTATACCGACGCTGATATGGCTGGAGATGTAGACACGAGGCGATCGACTTCGGGCTACGTGATGATGTTTGCGGGAGGAGCAGTATCGTGGCAGTCGCAGTTGCAGAAGTGTGTTGCCTTGTCGACGACGGAGGCGGAATACATTGCGGCGACGGAGGCTTGCAAGGAGCTGTTGTGGATGAAGAAGCTGTTGCAGGAAATGGGACTGAAGCAAGAGCAGTATACTTTGCTTTGCGACAGTCAGAGTGCTATTCACCTGGTGAAGAATTAGACGTTTCATAGCCGGTCCAAGCACATCGAGACCCGGTATCATTGGATACGGGATGTGGTTGAGAAGAAGGACGCGGAGCTTGAGAAGGTGCATACAGATGACAACGGAGCTGATATGTTCACGAAGATTCTACCAAGGGAAAAGTTTGAGTACTGCAGGCAGATCGTCGGGATGACGACGTCCTCTCCATAGTTGTGAAGGGGGAGATTTGTTGGAGTGGGTGGGGTTCCCAACTATGTGGAGAAGACCCCGGAGTGCGACGAGCGCCGTCCGATGTCGGAGAAGCTCGGGAAGTAGGCGACGGAGTTGCTGCTGCTGCTGCTGGAGCTGCTGGAAGCAGGGGATCCGAGTTCGGGCCGAACTCGGTCCCATGGCGAGTTCGGGCCGAACTCGGTCTGGCCGTTCCAGGGTTTGACCAGTAGGTGCTGGTTGCCCCACACAGAGTTCTGGCCGAACTCTGTGTCGTCGGGGGCTGAAGCGGATTTCTGGATGAGTTTTCATCATTGGATCTAATCCAACGGTCCAGGTTGGTTGCGGGATTAGGGAGATATATTGAGATTTCTCAACCCTAATTCAGAAGTGCAATATTATCGCAAGTAACACAAGTTTGAGAGAGAAGGAGGCAAGAGTGCCATTATAACTTCGGAGAAGAAGACGGAGGATTGAAGGTCGCTGTTCGAAGGAGATCGTGTTCGGGTAATCTCTACTCGTCGTTCTCGCTCTTCGTAGCCTTGTAATCATTGTTCTTATCTCTGAGTGTTGTGGGGATCCGATTTGGATCGGGAGGAGTTTGTAGCGGGTGTAATTCTTCTATTCCATTAGTGGAGGCTTCTCAGGGTTGGACTCCGATCGTCCCGTAGTTTTTTCCGCAAGGGTTTCCACGTCAAAAATTCTTTGTGTCTGCGTGGATTGTTTTGTGTGTTTGTTTTTGGGTTCGTGCGTTGTATTGCTCGGTCCTCTCGCAGGTACTCTCCGGTTTGGGGAAAGGTTTCCGCGTTTCTTTCCCATCACTTTGAATAATTTTTTAATGTTTTAAAGTTATTTTCAAAACAATTTCTTTAAATTTATCTTGGAAAATATAAGTGAAAATAAAAATTAATGTAAAAAAATATGAATTAGCTTTTGTGAAATCAAAATGTACAGCAAAAAGCGTATTTATATTTGGCTACATTAGCTTTTGCGACATCAAATTGTGTAGCCAGAAGTGTATTTATATTTGGCTACATTAGCTTTCGCGACATCAAATTGTGTAGCAGAAAGTATTTTCTATAATAAGTAAAATAAATAAATTAGGCTTTTGGCGACATGTGTCATGTTGCCAATGTATGACCTTTTTGCGACACACAAGGCACATGTCGCCAAAGGTTTTTTTAGAATCTGAAATATGTTATGTCGCCAAAAGGTACTACATTCTACGACATGTTGATTTCATGTCGCCAAAGACTTTCCCAGACAAGGCTACCGCGACATATGTGCGACATAGCCAAATATGTCGCAGAAACCCTTTGGCGACATAAATATAACGTTTCGCAACATATTGCTTATGTTGCTAAAAATGCAATTTCTTGTAGTGAACATAATCCACCATTCATATAGGGAGCTCCATCGACATTATGCCCCAACACATCCATATTGATGCACGATGCCCAACGGCTTAGTCATCTCATACTCGTATTTAACGCGTACCATTCGTAAGTTATTCTCATAGCATAATTCCGTATTACTTAGTCCTTTCGTAACATAAGTGCCCGATGGCACGCTCAGCGCCGTAATCAATATTCTACGCCTAGTGTTCAATGTTCTCGGAGCCGTGCACATGATGCACATCTCATATTGTCTTTCAATGTTCTAGCATAACCGCCCTACCGCGACTCGTACACTTGATGTACGTCGCTTCAATTGTTCGATTGTTCAATGTTCTACCTTAGTGTTCAACGCATACTTAGACCCGTAATCCGTCGCCGAGCCACGCTCGCTAACTCGATAACATCTTACGCATACCATAATATATTTTATTAGACGTGAAGGAATAGGGAGAGAGAGTCAAGAACCCGCCCACCTTAAGTCGATACGTCTTGCCGTTTCGCTGAGTTGAAGCGGCTCGCTTCCATAACTTGGTCGCATAGCTAACTCTCGGACTTAGCCATTCCTTTGCTCTACTCGGTTGATTTGGCCTATCGTGTCCATGCCACAATCCGTTGCAAGGCCACGATTTGGTTTCGCGGACACCTCATCGCATAAGGCAAAATGTCGACCTCTTATCGTCCAGCGTAAAAGCATAGCCTGCACACCAGATCAACTAAAATCAGTACTTGCTCAAATGGGACTTATCCTTTGCATCGATTCGATTCATAGATTCCAACCGACTCAAAGCTTACCTTTAGCCAACGTAACACTTGTATCGATTTGCATCGATACCTCATCGGGTCAACGCAACTCTTCGAGTCAACGACTCATCGTAATGCACCGTGCGGAGCGGGGCATTACAGATGTCCTCTGTAATTGAAGCCTGTCTGAACCAAGTTTCGGCAGCAATGAAGGAGCCGTTGGAGTCTCTGGCAACGGCCGCAATGGAGTACTGATTCGTTGCGCCATCAACATTGATTTTAATACTACCCCATTCTCAGGTGGTTTCCACTTCATGGTAGCACCATAAACTTTGCAACCCTTCCAAGGCTCCCTAGTACCGATATTGCCCGTTTTTGTGTACGAATGATGGAGGGCCAAGGCCATGTCGACGATTCATCGTGGAACCAGCGTAGAGCGCCTGAATATGCAATTTCCTCAAGTTTTCCAAATCGTCCAAACTAAGTAAGCCCCAAGGCAGAATGCCTCAAGCGACCCCGATTCCTTGTTCCATTCTCGAAGTAATGTATCAATTGATAGGTTCTCCTGTATCTTGTGTCCCAATGGCGATATGAACAAAACCTCGCGAGTGATGTAATAGTGCAAGAATAGGTGGTCATAATCTTCCTCTTGAAGTAAACAGAAAGGGCAGAGAGGATTGGCACTGGGCATCCGTTTCCTAAGGGCCATGTTAAGCGGAAGGGCTATGTTCATCGATCTCCATACGAATGTTAGAACCCGAGGCAAAATATTTGTTATCTTCCATAGCTTTCTCCACTGGATAGAGTTTGCTGTGTTTGACGATGAACTTGGACACTGACTTCGAATTGCTTCATAGAGTGATTTCGTGGAGAATACGCCATTCTTAGCACAAGTCCATATCAATTCGTCTGGCCCCTCCGCTTCATTCAACTTTATATCAGTGATGGCTTTATACTCCATTGGGGAGAACATAGATTTGATTAAGAGCATGATTCCAATTTCTCCCTTGCGGGTCCATAAGTTCTCTAACTACTTGCGGTCCAGTAGTATTCTGTTGGCTAGTTGTAGGTCTAAAACCTGGGATGTTCGGGATCCATGGATCCGAAAATATGTTGATCCAGCTTCGTTTCACTTTCCAGCAGATATAAAAGCCATGATCTGTCTCATATCTAGTATACTCGCCCACGTCGGTGATGGACCGCGACATTTTCGCACACTCCAGATGGATTTATTCTGCAAATAGACTCCCTTAAGCATACGAACCCAGAGTTGGTCCGGACTTTCAAGAAATCTTCATAGTAATTTGTCGATTAGAGCTTCATTCACCCATCTAGGGTTCCTGATTCCTAGTCTGCCGTCTTGCTTCGGTTTGGCAATCGTATCCCAGGCCAGGAAATGCATCTTCTTCTCTGTCTGTCGTGTCATGTCCCCGCCAGAACGCTCTCTGTTGCGATGTCAGCTTGTTTGTGATGGCACGGGGGATTTTGTGAGCCGACATATAATAGATCGGTATGGAGCCTAATGTTGATTTGATTAGAACTGTTCGACCAGCGTGAGACAAAAGCTTTCCTTTCCACCCTTTAAGCCGCATATCACATTTGTTTGGAAGAGTGTCATAGGATGATACTCGGCTCTTATGAAGCAACAAATAGCAATGAATGCCCAAGATATTTGTCCTTCGTTGTCATAATTTTGAGTTTGAGCATTCCCGCCATGGCAGTTTGTGCTTGCAGCGAAACACATTTGCTAAATGCAATGCTGGATTTCGAGTAGTTTATAAGTTGACCCGACCATGAAGCAAATTTACTCAGAATGGTTTGCCCTGTGGGCAAACATGGAGTGTTTGCCTGTCCAAATATAAGAAGATCGTCAGCAAAAAGAAGATGAGTTATGGATGGCGTGTACCGATTTATGCGTATCCCTGTGTATAGATCATCTCTTTCATAACGGTAGAATAATCTAGACAGGATGTCTGTGCACATGATAAATATGTAAGGCGACAGCGAACAGCCTTGTCGGATTCCTCTCGTCGGTTTAAAGTAGCCTTCAACACTCCCATTAATAAGCACCGAGAATGAAGCGCTACTAATGCACTCCATGATGAGGGCGTTAGAGTGTCCTTGAATCCCGAAGACATGGAGCACCTCCCTGATGAATGGCCACGCCATACGGTCGTACGCCATCGCCATGTCAATGCTCAGAGTGTATGAGTTCTTCTTCGCCGGGAACTTCTTCATAGCGTGCATAATTTCCTGTGCTATAACAACATTATCGGTTATGTGCCTGTTAGGGATGAAAGCATTTTGATTTGGAGAAATGATTCTATTCATCATAGGTCTTAACCGATAGGTAAGGATTTTCGAAATAACTTTGTATGAGACATTACAAAGCGAAATTGGACAAAAATCCATTGGAGTAGCTGGGTTTGAGCGCTTTGGTATCAGTACCAAGTTTGTGTGATTAATCCCCTCCGACATAGAACCCGATCGGAAGAAGCTCTGAACCATACTCGTGAGGTCTTCCCCAACAAGTTGCCAATTTTTTTGGTAGACTACTGCCGGCCATCCGTCCGGTCCAGGAGCCTTTAAAGGCCCCATGCTTTTGATGGTGAGCTCCACCTCCTCATGACCGGGGACCATTCCCAAGCTGGTATTTTCCTCCAGTGTGATAGTTTCTGGGATAGCAATCAATCCTGTCTCCATCGGCGTTGTCGCTTCTGCCTGAAACATGCTCTTGAAGTGGTCGATAAGCGTCGAGGATATCATCTTCTGATCTGACGTCCAACTGCCATATGAACGTTGCAAGACACGGACCTCGTTCTTCCTTCTTCTGTTTGACGCCTTCATATGGAAATACTTAGTGTTCTTATCGCCACCCTTGATCCAGTTGCTGTTAGAAAAATATTGCTCTTCTCCTCCAATAATCTGCAAACAAAATAAAAGAAGTTAAAGATACCGGCCTCCGGGGAAGTCGCGCACGAAGCACTGCCCTAAGAGTTAATTCGGATCTATGTGCAGACTTTTACGGATGCTCCAAGTGGTAAAACTCCCGCTCTACCGGTATTCCGTCGTCGCACATAACTCGGGGAGATTGACCCTGACTTAGCTCTGCCCAGAGCAACAAACCAAGAACAAAGGAGTTTCGGAGTGACAAGAATTCGAGAGAGCGAGAGAAAGTGTTTTGTAGTAATTTTCAGTATATTCAAAGTATTGAGATTGGCCTCAATATATAGGCTTTCTCTAAGGTTAGGGAATAAAGGAGAATGAAGAATTTTTAATCCGGCCATAAATACTGAACGTTACAAAATTCAAATAAAAAATCATGTGGTACATTGTACCTGGACATGAGTTGATGTTACAAGTTTAATGGGTTCATAACGGTCAAAATTATTGTAAGGGAGTTGAGCTTTTGCTAGCTCATGTGTGTGTGAACAAAACACACATACAACTAACAATCCCCCTCCAAAAGGTCAAATCTCGAAGTAATAGAAGGAAAGAAAGTAAGACAAGAATAAGAGAATGTCTGGGCAGTTGTATACTATGCATAAATAAGATGGACTACAGCCTTGAATCTCACGTAGTGACTATTGTCTTTGCTGAAGAAGAGCTTGATGGACTATGCCTTGAATCAGTCTTCTTGAACCAGACTCGAAAATAGCACACATAGTACGCTAGAGGTACTTGGGTCTATCGGGTGGCACGTTTGGTTGGCCATGCGCACTTTTACACATTCATGAGAGTTGTCTAGGATCGCCCTGTCCTATAGTCACGGCCCTCACGACCTCTCATATAGGTAAGTCCTTAATGGTTGGTGATAGGAATCAACCCTGCATATCATGCTGGGACTTATTAAGAGTTTAAACTCAACCTATCCATATCACAAAAGGAACACTGTCACCATAAGGATGGGGTATGAATGTACACATATACAGCCTCCTGGGCTTTTATTTTAAAGAGAATTTAATCTCAGGTCAGTGTTCCATAATAGTCACCTAGTCCAGCTTGTTTCTACCTATTGAACCGGCTTCTTGGGATCTCCAGTCAGACTCGGTTGGGTTGCCACTGCTGGTGACTATACTATGGGCTTAACCCCATCCCCCTCGATGATTCTAGGATCAATGTCCTAGACAAACTCTTCGTCAAGAGTAAATAGACTCTTCGTCAAGAGATCTGTAAAGTTCTTTTATGACTTTATAGTCAAGAACTATAATTTTGTTTTTTTTAAGGCTCTTTACATGTCTTGACACGCAGCTGCATGTACCTGTTCATCTTAGAGTTCACAAGATAATGCTTTTAGCATAATTTTAAAAACAAATGACATGTACAAAAATATGTAGTATAAAATGTTGAGCTATACAGCTCGCTTCAGTATAAGATGCATATGGTTGAAGATAACATTTCAGACTATATAATAGTCTTAGCTATGATAGATTTGTTGCACAAACCTCAAGAGATGACAACTTTTCATAGAGTATATATATATATATATATATATATATATATATATATATATATATATATATATATATATATATATATATATATATATATATATATATATATCCATAAATGGATTAGATGCCATATGAATCAGTTACCCAGTTTGTATTTAAAATAACATTTCTCTGACATAAGAGTATCTAATATGATACAATTTATAGCCTAGAATATCCTTAAAATATTTTTTCTATTACTATATAGAATAGAATAACTTGTTTGGCTGATTTAGAAATCAGAGTTAGTGACATCAGACTCATGTGATTTTACTAATTACAGATATAAGTCTTAGAATAGTGAGTCAAAAATTATTTGACTCTGTCACAATATCCATGGCTCTAAAGATTTATCTTTACTAGCCATGTTTGCAAAAATGACAGTTTAAAGTACTAGAATAATAATTTAAGTGATTTTGCTAATCAACCTTAAAAAATCTTTAGTTTATCAAGTGTTGATTAACTTGGGTTAGCTGTAGGGGCCGGTTTCCAGCTAGCGGAGGTCCATAGGGGGACGATTAAGTACCGTGTCGCTTAGGGCTATTTACGTCCGGTTGACAGAAGGACCCTTTCGGTTTGTACACAAAATAATCTCAACTTTTAAAACTTCAAATTTAAAGGAATTTGCAATTTCACTAACTATTTTCTTGTGACTAAATTGTTTGAATGTGTCAAAGAAATGATAATGTCACAATTTATATGCAAACCAATGTTTGCCTAACATAATCCAAGTATTGTGACAAAACAGTAAAATTGGCTCACAATCTTCAACAATATATTTGTCTAATTAAATGTAGGAATCATGAAATGAATGTATGAAAATTACCTTCATCCTCAGCATGTATGAGCCTTTTCGAACGAGTCACAATCTCTAATGCTTATGACTTAGAGAGAGTGCATTACAAAGATCATGTTAAAAAATAAGTGAGTACAAAAAAAATTGAATTACCGTCATCGTTAATATTTTGCTTATTTTCAGAAAGTTAAAAATATTTCTAATGATCATATCTTCAAGAAAAAGAATTTAGTTTGCATATAAAAAAAATAACTGAAATGATACACAAACTTTTGTTCCTTCTTGACAATAATGTAACTTTGCATAGCAATAGAATTTTGCTATGAATTTTAACAGTAAAATAACTCAACAATATTTTCTTAGATATAAAGCTCTCTTTATCAGCCTTAAGTGGTGATGAGGGTAGGTGTCAAGTGTTAGTTTATGGAGAAAAAAAAGGCAAAAGATCCCATACAGAAGGGGATATCATTACCTACAAGGTTCTAAGTTGACACAGTTTTTACTTACTGCAGAAATTTTTTTTATTGCGGAACAAATTAAATAAATAAATAAACATTAATATTAAAAGGAATGAGCAATTGGCCTAAATGACATGATCAATAATGGCTACCTGTCACGCCCCAGAACCAGAATACTGGAGAGCGGGGGCAGACATAGCCAGCTACGTATATTGAAATAGAATACATCTCAACTATACGGTCACGGCTGTCTAGATATGAGGGTTTACTACAAGCCAACAGTCTCTTAAGGTCAAGCCTATTGTCTCAATCTCAAGCAATTAACAGAGTTGCAAGATATTAGAGCATCAAATACATATATATAAGGCGTCCCAAATATTACATATTGGATGATCATGAAGCTAGTCGTACAAAATGATGGGACTAGCAAGAGTTCGGTCATACATGATCAACCCTAGGATTTGTTAATCATGTTTACAGCCCGTAGGCAGACAGTAAGTAAATGTGCATCGAGCTAACAGGTGCTCGTCGGCTAAATGCCTCAAAAGAATAATTTACATATAAGTGGGTGAAACAAAAGGAAAACCCACTCTTGGCCCGGGTTCCGTCTAGTTGTCACCATTGGGCTGGAAGCTTGGTAGATCCTCGAAAGCTGCTCCGAAATCTGGCCACACAAAACCAGCTGGGTCAAACCCCAGAAAGAGCAAGTGCCACAAAGGAGGCCACAAATAAGAACAAAAGCCAGCATATCAGGACATAAAGAATAAAAGGAAAGTATAAGTAATAAAGTACACAGGGCGATAAACGACTAGGGACGTAGAACCATTCCGGGAGCCAGGTTACAATCCTTAAACCAGACAAGGACCGGGGTTGTAACCCTTCGCCTGAATAGCTCACTGTCTCTACTCATTTATCGTTAGAAATAAGTAAAGCAATCAAGATCAAGAGTTCCAGGTGCAGGGGCTAGACAAGACTTAGACAGAGCTGGACACCATTCATTCACAATCGGCCAGGCAAGTACTACGGCTTACTACTTTAACTAACTAGGGTTATCACAAGCCTAATTACTAACAAGATGCAAGTGAGAAACTCCCAGTCCCAAGCCCTGCAGACCATCCAGTTATCCTTCCGCGGGTTGAGAGTTATAGGTGGGTACACTGCCCGGGAGACAAATGTACCCTTAGGTGACTTAGAGGGTGCAACACATGACAGTGTGCTAGAAATGTGCTCTACTCGTCGGCAAGCTACAAGTCCATTAAAGCGCCCAGATAACGAGATTGCCTGTGACTGGGAATTCTTCATGTTCTAGTTTGATCTAATAATTAGCCTAACCCAATTTAGCGCGAGTCCCTGGCCGTGGTACCCAGGAAGTCACGTCCTAGGCATGATGCAAGACAAGACAAGTGGATTGTACAAACAAGCAAGCAGGAACACCCACGGTGTCAAGTTGATTATACGAGTCAAGTTACAAGTTACAAGTCAAGTCAAGTCAGGAGTGCGCCGCCACGGGCCACTATCAAGTTATCAAGATAAATCATGTCAGGGTGCTTGTTAGGGGTGCACCACGACGGGCCACTATCATGTCAGATTGGTCATGTCAGGAGTGCACCACTACAGGTCATTGTCGTGTTATGCTAGTTCCTTGTCATACCATACTATGTACAATAGTCATTCCAAACATATTAAGCAAAATCAAGTTCATGTCAAAAGGCGTAAGGATATAAAATGGGCGTAAAATACCTAATAAAATACTAATATAAAATAGGACTATAGAAGAGCCAAGATCAAGAATTAACAAATTCATCATAGACAAGTAGATTGTGCAGGGTATGTACTGCGCAGGGTGCCAAGTGCGCAGGGTGAGCTGCGCAGGGGTGAGCTGCGCAGGGTACCAAGTGCGCAGGGGTGGATGGCGCAGCAGATGGATTACGCTGGATCAGGTTACGCAGGAATGGATGGCGCAGGGTCAGATTGCGCATGAGTGGAGTGCGCAGGGATAGATGGCGCATGAGCAGATTGCGTATGAGCAGACTGCGCGTGAGCAGACTGCGCATGAGCAGACTGCGCATGAGCAGACTGCGCGTGAATCCATGCGCACTCGGGTTGAGCGCAGTTCGCCAAGGGGCAAGCTGCGCGGTCGGCGCTGCGCTAAAGAGCGCTGGCCGAGGGGGATACGCAATCCAGCCCTGCGTTAAAGAGCGCAGGCTGCTGTCTTCTTCTCCAGGCCGAGAAGAAGACTCCAAGAACTCTAAGGTTCAAAACTTCATATCTTGGTAAAATCAAAACCAAATCTAGATTTTCAAAGGTCTAACTTGAGTAAAATTGAATTCTCTTCCACATGGAAGCATCAAAACCCACAAAATCCAAACAAAATAGATCAAAACCATATAAATTCGAAAATAGTCAAAACCTAGATCTAGAAAAATAAAAGCTCCAAATCACAAAATGTCAAGTTCTAAAGTTGTTCTCCATGGCCTAATCTAGTTAATGGACGAATAAAAGTGGTGCTTATTTGATGGCAAGGTGCACTTGCCTATGGGTTGGGGAGTTGTGTAGAGGAAGGAAGAAGAATGAGATGGAGAAGTAAATGGAAAATAAAGAGGAGAGAGAAAAGTTAGGTAGGATTTAATGGAGGTGGGTGTGTTGTATTAAGGGTAGAGTGTAGGTTAAAGTGTTCCACTCATGATGAACCAAGCCAAACCAACTCTACAAAATAAAACCAAGCCATGGTCCAAACCCATTTACGAGAAACCAAAATCCGCAAGTCGAAAAAAATACGTGCCAAAAATCAATTACGAGTACAAATACGAAATACAGGAAATGGGGGTGACAACTCTACCCACCTTCAAAGAATTCCGTCCTCGGAATTTAATCAAGGGGCTAGAGATTGTCACGACAAGCTATACTAAGCACAGACAAGCTACACTAAGCAGTTCAATCATACAATCATACAATGCAAGCAAGGAAGGGAAAACGTAAGGCATAAGAAAGACATTATACCTCACGAGTCAAACAGGTAGGGATATCGCGATCGGATGTCGTCCTCACGCTCCCATGTTGACTCTCCTAGAGAGTGATGACCCCAAGCAACACGGACTAAGTTAATAGTCTTGTTCTTGAGCGTCTTTCCTCTCCGGTCCAAAATAGACACGGGCCTCTCATCATACGAAAGGTTGGTACCAACAACCAATTCCGAATGATCCAGGATATGGCTCGGATCCGGGATGTACCGTCTTAATTGGGATACATGGAATACATCATGTACCTCACTTAGCGACGGTGGAAGAGCGAGACGATAGGACACATCGCCTACTCGCTCCAGAATATCGAACGGCCCTATATACCTAGGACTAAGCTTTCCCCGTACGCCAAAACGAATGACGCCGCGGGTAGGCGAGATCCTAAGGAATACATGGTCGCCGACGGCAAATTTTAAGGGACGCCGATGAGCATCGGCCCAATGGCGCTGGCGATCCTGAGCAACTCGGAGGTGATCTCTGACTTTCCTGACCACTTCAACCGTCTGAGAAATCAGTTCTGGACCGAGCATCTGCCTGTCTCCGACATCGTCCCATGCTAACGGGGATCTGCACTTCCTACCATACAGAGCCTCGAAGGGTGCCATCTGGATACTGGCCTGGAAACTATTATTGTACGAGAATTCCACCAGGTGCAGGTGATCCTCCCACGAACCACCAAAGTCAAGGGTACACGACCGCAACATATCTTCGAGAGTTTGTATAGTACGTTCTGACTGCCCATCTGTCTGCGGGTGATACGCTGAGCTGAACTTGAGACGAGTCCCCAAACTTTGATGAAGACTACGCCAGAAGTGCGATGTGAATCTCGTATCCCTGTCTGATACTATGCTGACTGGCACTCCGTAAAGTCTGACGATCTGCCTGAGATACATCTCTGCTAGCTGTGCCGTCGACTGTCCAACTCTAAATGGAAGAAAGTGTGCCACCTTGGTAAGCCTGTCCACAATGACCCAAATAGCATCTCTGCCTGCCGGAGATCTGGGTAGTCCAGTCACGAAATCCATGGTTATGTGCTCCCATTTTCATTCTGGGATCGATAAAGGTTGAAGAAGTCCAGCTGGCCTCTGATGTTCAGCCTTGACTTGTTGGCAAACCAAACATCGAGAGACATACCGGGCTATCTCCCTCTTCATACCATTCCACCAAAAGTGTTGACGAATATCTCTGTACATCTTCGTGCCGCCTGGGTGAATGGAGTACTGCGAACTGTGAGCCTCTGCCATGACTTCCTGTCTGATATCTCCACTGGGTACACAAAGACGCGTGCCGTGTCGAAGTGTACCATCCTCATGAATACATAACTCTGGCCTTCTCCCTGCCTCGTACTCTGCTCTAAGCCGCTGAATCTTGGAATCTGTTAACTGTGCTGTCCAGATCCTCTCAACTATGGTGGACTGAATCTGTAGGCTGGCCATCAAGGCCACATTGGAAGGAAGAACCACTTTAATTCCCATCTTCTGAAGATTCGACAATAACTCTGGTTGCGTCGTCAGGAAATAAACTCTGGCTCTCCTGCTCAATGCATCTGCTACTACGTTGGCCTTCCCTGGGTGATACTGCAAGTCCACATCATAGTCCACAAGTAGCTCGAGCCATCTTCTCTGCCGCATATTAAGATCCTTCTGGGTGAAAACATACTTCAGGCTCTTATGATCAGTAAATATCTCCACTCTGTCTCCGTACAAGTAGTGCCTCCACAACTTAAGTACAAACACTACTGCTGCTAGCTCCAAGTCGTGGGTCGGGTAATTCTTCTCATGATCACGGAGTTGACGTGACGCATAAGCAATTACCTTCCCATGCTGCATCAAAACACATCCCAATCCTCTGCCTGAAGCGTCGTAATAAACTGTGAATCCTCCGGTCCCATCTGGAAGGGTGAGAATGGGAGCGTTATCAAACCTCGCTTCAACTTCTCAAATGATTCTTGACATTCTGCGGTCCAAATGAATGGCACATCCTTGCGGGTCAACTGGGTCATCGGCGCTGAAATTCTTGTAAAATCAGAGACGAACCGCCGGTAGTAGCCGGCCAATCCAAGGAAGCTGCGAACCTCTGCCACTGAGCTGGGTACTGGCCAAGACTCGATAGCCACAATCTTCTGGGGATCCACTTCCACTCCTCCTCTGGTAATGATGTGGCCCAAGTAAGAAATGCGATCGAGCCAGAACTCGTATTTACTGAACTTGGCGTACAACTGGTGCTCTCTGAGAATCTGGAGGACAACTCTGAGATGCTGCTCATGCTCTGCTTCACTCTTGCTGTAGACCAGAATGTCATCAAGGAACACTATCACAAACTGATCCAAGTAAGGCATGAAAATACGGTTCATGAGGTCCATGAACACCGCCGGCGCATTGGTCGCTCCAAAGGGCATAACTAGAAACTCCCAATGCCCGTACCTAGATCTGAATGCCGTCCTCGGGATGTCCTGCTCTCTGACTCTGATCTGGTGGTATCCTGACCGCAAGTCTATCTTCGAAAAAACTGAAGCCCCCTTGAGTTGATCAAATAAGTCATCTATCCTCGGGAGAGGGTATCTGTTCTTGATTGTCACTGAGTTCAAGGTACGATAATCAACACATAGCCTAGACGTACCATCCTTCTTTTTCACAAGAAGCATCGGGGCTCCCCAAGGCGATCCACTTGCACGAATGAATCCTTTGGTCCTGAGTTCTTCAATCATCTTGTACAAGATCTCCAACTCTGAAGGCGCCATTCTGTAGACTCGCTCTGATACTGGTGCTGTCCCGGGAATCAAGTCAATGGTGAACTCGATCTCCCGCTCTGGTGGCATCCCTGGAAGTTCCTCTGGAAAGACATCTGGAAACTCTTCAACTATCCGGGGCAACTGCACTGCTGCTACTGCCATCCGCAATACTGGAGGAGATGGCTCAACTGTGCCTCTGGAAAATGAAAACTCTGGCTCTCCGGGAATACTAAAGACAACTCTGCCAACATGGTAGTCTATCCTAGCATAATGGTTCCTCAACCAATCCATGCCTAGGACTACATCATAGTCTGCCATAGAAAACTCTATGAATCTAGCGGAGAACTTCCTACCGCTAACTACGATCCGACACGAGGAAAACACTCGATCTACTCCCACAAGACCATTACCAGTAAGTATATTGAGCCTCACTGATAATGGCTCGGGCTCCAACCCTATCCGTGTCGCGAATCGTGCAGACATGAATGAATGCGATGCACCAGAATCAAATAGTACAGATGCTGGAAAGGTGTTGACGAGAATAGTACCTGCCACTACCTCACCTGGTGCAACTTCTTCTTCCATGGTCATCATCATAGCCTGACCTCTAGCTGCGGGTCCTCTCTGCTGGAAACCCCTCTGTCGGTTCTGTGCTGGAGCCTGGATGAACTGCTGCTGGTTCTGCTGCTGAAAGGCCTGGGCCTGAGGCAACAATGGCCTCGGGTACTGCTGCTGCTGCTGCTGGACTGGAACTGGGGCTGGTCCTCTCACCGAAGAACTAGAAAGGTTGGATGATGATGGACCTCCCCTATTCGGGCAGGTCCCTATCTGGTGGTCTGCTCCTCCACAAGCCAGGCACAACCCCTGTGCCCTACGACACTTTGCCACTACATGGCCCGGCTTCTCGCAATGAGAACATCCCACTGCGGAAGACTGCTTCTGCTTCTGCTGCTGCGGATACGTCGGAGTCGAATGCTGAACCGACGTCACAGAGGCCGTCCGCCTCGGAGTTCCAATGGTTATACCCCTAGCTGCCGGGGCTGGAGCTGAAGATTGGTGCATCTGGTTGTGGGACCGCTTCCTGTCTCCGGTCCGGTCCACAATTCTTCGGAAGGTATACTCATGCCTTCTTGCTGCCTTCAACACTGCATCGAACGTCTGGTGCTCGAACTGCTCCACAGCCAATAATATCTCTAAGTGCAGCCCTTGCTGGAATCGCTGAGCCCTATCGAACTCGGTTTCGACCAAGGTGGGGGCGAACCTACTCAGCCTGGAAAACTCGGTCGCATAGCCATCGACCGTCCTGTCTCCTTGCTTCAAGTTGGTGAATCTGGTCTGCAGGTCGTACCGTGCCACCGTATCGAAGTATTTTGTCTGGAACCTCTCTCTGAACGTCGCCCAAGTGACTGGTGCCGCTAACCCCATGGCCTGAGCCGCCCACCAATTGCGAGCCAAGTCTAACAACTGTAGGCGTACCACCGCCACCTTCTCATTCTCAGGTGTCCTAGCTGCTTCTAGAACCACCTCGGTATCCTGAAGCCAAGCGTCTGCGGCAATCGCATCTTCACTGCCGTCAAAGAAGGGAGGGTTCAAGCGCTTAAAACTGTTGGCCGCTTGATTCCCTTGGAGACCTCCTCGGTTTAGTACATCATGAACTTCCTGGTGCAAGGCGTCGCCTCGACGGTCTTGGGATGCAAGCAGTTCTCTGATAAGCCCTACCAAAGGTCCCCCATCCTGTCTAGCTGGTTGAACGGGCGGAGCTACCTGAACTGGAGGTTCCGAGCCTTCGGAAAGCATAACTCGGGAGGCTACTCCAGAGTGCTGAGCTTGATCTTCCTGGCGCTGGGGTGCTTGTCGAGCTTCCTCTGGCTGGTTGGCAGGTCCGGGAGTAATGCCGCTGAAGAAGACGACATAGGGAACAGTAAGGAAGGACCAGGACAGATCAATGATACAAGCGTGTGACCAGGTCAAGAATCTCAGAGATTTGAAGATACGAGCAGAGACCAAGGACGAAATATTGATTGAGACATCTATTCGGTAAACCCTCACATTTCTTGATTGACAAGACCTGCATGGGCCACCACTTAAACCATGTCACGCCCCAAAACCAGAATACTAGAGAGCGGGGGCAGACATAGCCAGCTACGTATATTGAAATAGAATACATCTCAACTATACGGTCACGGCTATCTAGATATGAGGGTTTACTACAAGCCAGCAGTCTCTTAAGGTCAAGCCTATTGTCTCAATCTCAAGCAATTAACAGAGTTGCAAGATATTAGAGCATCAAATACATATATATAAGGCATCCCAAATATTACATATTGGATGATCATGAAGCTAGTCGTACAAAATGATGGGACTAGCAAGAGTTCGGTCATACATGATCAACCCTAGGATTTGTTAATCATGTTTACAGCCCGTAGGCAGACAGTAAGTAAATGTGCATCGAGCTAACAGGTGCTCGTCGGCTAAACGCCTCAAAAGAATAATTTATATATAAGTGGGTGAAACAAAAGGAAAACCCACTCTTGGCCCGGGTTCCGTCTAGTTGTCACCATTGGGCTGGAAGCTTGGTAGATCCTCGGGAGCTACTCCGAAATCTGGCCACACAAAACCAGCTGGGTCAAACCCCAGGAAGAGCAAGTGCCACAAAGGAGGCCACAAATAAGAACAAAAGCCAGCATATCAGGACATAAAGAATAAAAGAAAAGTATAAGTAATAAAGTACACAGGGCGATAAACGACTAGGGACGTGGAACCATTCCGGGAGCCAGGTTACAATCCTTAAACCAGACAAGGACCGGGGTTGTAACCCTTCGCCTGAATAGCTCACTGTCTCTACTCATTTATCGTTAGAAATAAGTAAAGCAATCAAGATCAAGAGTTCCAGGTGCAGGGGCTAGACAAGACTTAGACAGAGCTGGACACCATTCATTCACAATCGGCCAGGCAAGTACTACGGCTTACTACTTTAACTAACTAGGGTTATCACAAGCCTAATTACTAACAAGATGCAAGTGAGAAACTCCCAGTCCCAAGCCCTGCAGACCATCCAGTTATCCTTCCACGGGTTGAGAGTTATAGGTGGGTGCAGGGTATGTACTGCGCAGGGTGTGCAGGGTATGTACTGCGCAGGGTGCCTAATAAAATACTAATATAAAATAGGACTATAGAAGAGCCAAGATCAAGAATTAACAAATTCATCATAGACAAGTAGGTTGTGCAGGGTATGTACTGCGCAGGGTGCCAAGTGCGCAGGGTGAGCTGCGCAGGGGTGAGCTGCGCAGGGTACCAAGTGCGCAGGGTGAGCTGCACAGGGTGAGCTGCGCAGGGGTGAGCTGTGCAGGGTACCAAGTGTGCAGGGTGAGCTGCGCAGGGTACCAAGTGCGCAGGGTGAGCTGCGCAGGGGTGGATGGCGCAGCAGATGGATTGCGCTAGATCAGGTTGCGCAGGAATGGATGGCGCAGGGTTAGATTGCGCATGAGTGGAGTGCGCAGGGATAGATGGCGCATGAGCAGATTGTGTATGAGCAGACTGCGCGTGAGCAGACTGCGCATGAGCAGACTGCACGTGAATCCATGCGCACTCGGGTTGAGCGCAGTTCGCCAAGGGGCAAGCTGCGCGGTCGGCGCTGCGCTAAAGAGCGCTGGCCGAGGGGGATGCGCAATCCAGCCCTGCGTTAAAGAGCGCAGGCTGCTGTCTTCTTCTCCAGGCCGAGAAGAAGACTCCAAGAACTCTAAGGTTCAAAACTTCATATCTTGGTAAAATCAAAACCAAATCTAGATTTTCAAAGGTCTAACTTGAGTAAAATTGAATTCTCTTCCACATGGAAGCATCAAAACCCACAAAATCCAAACAAAATAGATCAAAACCATGTAAATCCGAAAATAGTCAAAACCTAGATCTAGAAAAATGAAAGCTCCAAATCACAAAATGTCAAGTTCTAAAGTTGTTCTCCATGGCCTAATTTAGTTAATGGACGAATAAAAGTGGTGCTTATTTGATGGCAAGGTGCACTTGCCTGTGGGTTGGGGAGTTGTGTAGAGGAAGGAAGAAGAAGGAGATGGAGAAGTAAATGGAAAATAAAGAGGAGAGAGAAAAGTTAGGTAGGATTTAATGGAGGTGGGTGTGTTGTATTGAGGGTAGAGTGTAGGTTAAAGTGTTCCACTCATGATGAACCAAGCCAAACCAACTCTACAAAATAAAACCAAGCCATGGTCCAAACCCATTTACGAGAAACCAAAATCCGCAAGTCGAGAAAAATACGTGCCAAAAATCAATTACGAGTACAAATACGAAATACAGGAAATGGGGGTGACACTACCACATATTTAATCCGTCAATAAATTGCATTCACTGTGTTTATCTGTAATATTAAATCCAGGAATGTATTAAAAGTTAGGGTTAATATACTAACCAAATATTGCTCAAAAAGGGTTTTAAACCAGCATTCTTTTTTATCAAACCCGAAATATGTTTTTTTTTTTTTAATGTAAGTCATTTGATAACGACTATTGCCACACAAAAAAAAATTTGCAATGCTGCAAAAATATTTAGGAAGGCAAATCTTGCTCTTTGCTGCCAAGTGATAAACATAAAGATCTTTAATAATTTCCCGGAAAGATGTAACAACCTTTATATATATATATATATATATATATATATATATATATATATATATATATATATGTATCCAAATTACGAAAAATAACAAATTTCACACATAACAAAATACTAGTAGGTTTAGTTCCAGACATTCTTGCTGGAATACTGCATAGAAGTAAATGTATTGTTCTAGGAACAAATGATTATTCAATGCCTATCAACCATGCAGAAGGGATAAGAATAAGAACACGATAAGGGTAGATTAAGGGTATGGATACATGTTCGGACCAAGGTTCCCTGTATCACCCAATTATTGTTAGTACTGTTTTTCGCATGTCCGATCGGATACTCATGCTCACCGATGATCAGATACTCATCCTCACCAATACTGAACAATGCCCAAACTGTAGCTCTACTTCCAGATGAATTTAGCAAAGAAGAAATTAAAAAAATAAAGAAGTATTCAAAGAAAAATGTCAATGCATTGATTCACTCATGGAAAAAATCACCTTGCTCATACATCTTAATACAATTCCATCAAAAATTACTTATTGTATTGGTACTTTGTCTAAAATCAAGTATATGATACTAGTGGAAAAAAACAAGAGATGCATAAAATTATTCCTAAATGTACAAAATATTTTTCAAAGTTCTTAAAATAATCCCTCATCTTTTTGGCTTTCCGAAACAAAGCACTTCGAAACTTCGATTCAAAACGACTGAAACTGCAAACAATATTGATATTGATATTCATAAGGGTCTAAACAGATTCCGATACTGTAAACATTGGTACATATATGATACGAATACGGACAGTCTCAAGAGTTTATGCAACATTGAAGCATGTCAAAAAATTGACTTACAAATTCAACTACAAAATACAAAGTAGAATTCATACGAAACATATATGCTGACAAGGTACTGTAAACATATATCGATTGTGGATCAAGATACAACCAAAAGTTCATTAGTTTAATCAAACTCATAACTCTTAAGCCTAGATATTTGGCTAGTGTAAATGCTGGCAAGGTAAACATTATTTAAACTAGAAGAAAGAAAGTAATACCCATGTAAGAAAGGTAAAACAGAGACTAACTGCACTTGTGAAAACGGAGAAAACTGGAAGCACCAAATATGCATTGCATCTAATTTGTTCATGAATATGCCAGTCAAAAAGATGGCGGTAAATCAGGCACCTGTTTAATGGGCGCACAATCAATCAACTAATGCCCTAGTCAGATTTTATTTTATTTTAGTTTGAGATAAAGTCAGTCGATAAAGACCATCCCTGTGTTGTTTGCTACATCGTGTGGCTTTTAAGCACAAGGTCGGAAGTTCAAGCCTTTCCTCTAGCGAAAAGCTTATAGAAATGTTACTTAGTTATATTGACAGTGATCCCATCGAATAATGTGATAACCATTAAGGGAGTCAGACACAAGATCATAGAATCTTCAGAGTAAGATAACAAAGTCTCGATTAGGAAAAGCGAAAAAAAATCAGAATTGAACCTGTCATTAGCTAAAAAGAACAATTTGAAAACTGTTAAAATTTCTTACAAACCTGATCAATTATATTGCAAGATTGGATCACAAAGCTACCAACATATTTCACATTAAACCTCTTCTTTTCTCAGTAATATTTAGGATTGACCAAGATATCATAGGCAAAATCCATAAAAATGTGTACATTCAAACCGAAAAAAAATAGAATAAGAAGTCTATAGATTTAGATCCTTTTTTCTTCAATTAGATCTGTATTTTCTTCTACTTTAAAGAGAGAGATGATGGAGATTAAAATATTCAACATAAATGCAAAGGTTGCCAAGGGAAGGAAAAAAAAAACATGACTTCACATGTACAAAGATCACTCTACTATTCTGATGGAAAATATTCCGTGAAATGGAGAGATGCTCATTGTGGAGAAGAAATCACACAACCTTTTGGGAGAAATTTAACTCATCCCTTATAATCTTGTCTTTAAACTTGAATAAACTTGAGACATATTCAATAGTAAAAGAAATACCGACTTTGGGATTTCCTTTCATAAGCATACAATTCTTACATTAAGGCCTTTAGTTTCCCAGAAGAAAAAATGAAATGGCTACTAAGAAACATAATGCTGGCTTGACCTTCTTGTTTAAAACGCATACACACTACATGTACTCTAATTTGTATGAGAAGAAATTAAGATAGAGGGAGAGTGAAAATGACTACAAGTTAAAATTTTCTTAAAAAAGAAAATGTTGATCACACTACTTTTTTTTTTAAACAGTAAGCAAATTTTCATGAATTAAAATTTATAAATATTAAACAAGAGATGAAAAATAATTACATGATTAACTCTTAGATTGTTAGAAAAATGTTGCTCTTCTCCTCCAATAATCTGCAAACAAAATAAAAGAAGTTAAAGTTACCGGCCTCCGGGGAAGTCGCGCACGAAGCACTGCCCTAAGAGTTAATCCGGGTCTATGTGCAGACTTTTCTGGATGCTCCTAGTGGTAAAACTCCCGCTCTACCGGTATTCCGTCGTCGCACATAACTCAGGGAGATTGACCCTGACTTAGCTCTGACCAGAACAACAAACCAAGAACAAAGGAGTTTCGGAGTGACAAGAATTCGAGAGAGCGAGAGAAAGTGTTTTGTAGTAATTTTCAGTATATTCAAAGTATTGGGATTGGCCTCAATATATAGGCTTTTCTCTAAGGTTAGGGAATAAAGGAGAATGAAGACAATTTAATCCGGCCATAAATACTGAACGTTACAAAATTTAAATGAAAAACCATGTGGTACATTGTACCTGGACATGAGTTGATGTCACAAGTTTAATGGGTTCATAACGGTCAAAATTATTGTAAGGGAGTTGAACTTTTGCTAGCTCATGTGTGTGTGAACACAACACACATACAACTAACAGTTGCATTTTGCTCGTTGATTCCAGTATTCCTCTTCAATAGTCAGCAACTCATTTAGCTCTTTGCAGATGATAGCCTCTTCCTTCAGATTTTCCGTAGGGACGGAATTGGCTTGAATGGTTAAGAGCTGCTTTTGGAGAGAGGAGATCCGCCATTTAACATGTTTGAACTTGTCTCTGCCCCATTTGTGAAGCCCTTCAAGAGTAGAACGCAGTTTCTGTATAAAGTTCAAATTATAACCATGGGTATTCTTCTTCCAAAGTGTCTTGAGAGTCTCCTTGAAATCTGGATGATGCACCACTCTGTATCAGCAAACGCTCTATCCAGCCTTTCTCTAATATGGCTGTCAGGTCGTCTGCCATTCGACCACCAGGGCCGACGCATCCCAAATCCATGAGTCCACATTGATTAAGCATATGATTGAATGGTGTTGCTGACTTGACGTTGAACATGTTGCCACCAATCTTCTCTGAAGACTTTGTGATAGCGTTGAAGTCCCCTATACTGCACCACGGAACAGTGAATGATTCGGCCATGTTTATTATGGACTCCCAAAGAGCCGGGCGATCTTTTGATTTCGGACAACCGTACACGCACAGCAGGTTCCAAGCCGGGGATGAGGAGCTGCCATCAATAGCTAGGAGAATGAGGTTGTTGGATGAGAACTCTATTTTTGCACTAATAGAATCGTCCCTTCCAATCCAGAGGCCCCCCGCATGACCAGTAAGGGGGATCGAGAATGTGTTGTTGCAGCCAAGAGTAGGTAGAATAAGGGAGGAGTGGGGAGAAGAGGACATTGTTTCGGAGATGAAGAAAATGGAAGGGCGGGTGGCGGTGAGGAATTGGCGGAGAGTTTGAACTGTCGAGGTATTCCTCAATCCTCGACAGTTCCAGATTAACATTTCTCGTGCGGCTGTTTGAGGTCAGCCGCCACGACCTTGTTTGGATGAATGAGAGAGGGATACTGGATCATGAGACGCTTCGGATGGGTAGGTGATATTGGAGCTTCATAACCGCTATCCCCCTCCTTGCTAATGTGATACATAAATTAATTATCATATCCAAAATACTTGACCATAATTAATTATGTTGTCCAGGGACTTTAGACCATCCTAATATGATGTAACTTATGAAAACCCGTTGTGTCGAACTAGAATAATAAATTGATTCTCATGATACACGATCACTGATATACAATGGTCGTCAAGGACTATAACTCATAATCGAAAGTCGCCTTCCAAAAAATTGTATTCATGTAGATTTAATTAATGAAATATACACTAGAGTTGTACGCATTTACATGCACGATTATGTTATACATGTCCACTTTCCTCGTGACCAATTTTTTTGCTTAAGCACTTGTAGGTCCGTTCTGACAAATCTGGAATTTTATGTCCCCAAATATTGATGTTAAAATTGGACCCTTAAGACTAGGACAAGAATACTTATGTTACTAATAACTTTTGAATGTATTCCTTGTGTAGGATCTAGACATATAATGGTTTGATCTACATTTCTTTTGTAACTAGACCTATATTTGTGTAATATTATGTAAGGAAGGATTGTTGTTAGAAGACTTGCGTAATTATTCTTTCATTTATGTACCAATCGGTGTCCTCATTAAATTTATGGATGAGATAATATATATTGTGTCACATGTTTTCACTTGGCATAATTAATGTAATTATCCTAAAACTTTATATGTGACAATTGCGGATGAGGGTACCGCTGTATTAGTAGGTCGCGTAGCTAGCTGGAACATTGTTATATATCCGGCTTGCTGTATTCTGAGAGTGGAGTGTAACGTAACTTGTTATGGTTGATGTAACTGGGATCGTTGTTCTTTCCCATTGGGGCGGAGCTGTATCAAACAAGATTACAAAATGCGAAGTACATTAGGAATACAATACATATTAGGGTCATACAATCTTAGAGTGATAGAAATTTGGAAAATTAAAATATCCTCTCTTTTTTTATGAGAAGGGAAAATTAAAATTCATGTCAGGCCCACATGACTGTTTTTCTTTGTTATTGTGAACCTAGTCCACTCTGATTTCTTATCTTTGCAACTTTGCAATGCAAAGCCCATGTCATCCACTTTTAGAGTCGATCCATGAAGGCCTGGGACTTTTAGTGTGGCTGGAAGCTCCTTCTAGTAATATTTGTAATAAGAAAATACTTACTTTCTATTTTCAGATGTACTAACGTATTATACTAATAAGTACAACTAAATAATATTTAGAAATTTAATCTCAAGAAATGTAATATAACATTCTTGAGAATGTCGCAACCCTGCATACCAAACTGTTTAAGATTATGTAAAGCAGCGGATCTTTACATCCTCAGTATCTCATTAATACAGTACTTAGGCCTCCTTTGGATGGAATTTTTGTACTTATGAATCTGGTTTCTATTATTCTTTGGTGGGAAAAGAAATTCAATATTTCTATATCCATATTTGGTTAGGTTGAGAATATGTAGTCCAAAAAATTCAATTATTCTATTCGCATGTTTGGTCATAGGAGTGCAACTCGGACGGGTTTGGTCGGGCTTGAGGTCAATTCGAGCCCAACCCAATGAATCATAAGTCTATTCCGAGTCCAAGTCCGACCCAATCTCGGGTTCAACATATGAAGCCCAAGACCAAGTCCAGAGGATCGGGTTGGGCTTGGGTTGGGTCGGGTTCATCAGATTTATCGGGCTCTAATATAATATTTCAAATAATTTTAAACAAAGTAATATTACGCACATAATAACAATCAATCATTTATCATTACAAAATACAAACTAAAATAAGATTTATGATAAGGAGTTGAAGAGTTTGGGTGAATATATATATATATATATATATATATATATATATATATATATATATATATATATATATATATATATATATATATATAAGTTGGGTTTCAGGTTCTTCGGCAACCCGACGCACGAATCCGAGCCCAACCCGACTTTGATCGGGTTCAAATATTTAACCCAAACATGAGACCGAACCCGAATATCTTCAACCCTAACCCAACCCATTAACGGGTTTACCCGATCGAACTCGGGTTTAGTCCACCCGAGTTGCACCCCTATTTGGTTCACACATGGATATGAATCTTGATTTGTTTAAATTTTCATAAATATCCTTTCATTAATTTTATGATGCTACTATTACCATTCACATGTTTGGGATAGAAGTTGTAATTTTGAAAGTAAAGGGAGGGTATTAGCGTCCAAACAAAATATACAAACGACATTTCTAAAAATGCAAAACTATTTCCAAGAGGACTTATAGCTTTCTCATATCAATGGAAATATGAAATCCCCTCGTATTTTCCCTAATTTTCAATCCTAGACAGACCAAACATGAATAAGAAATTCAAAATCCACTTCCAAATCTTCAAAACTTGAACCAAACGTACCCTTATTACTTGACCAATATAGTAGCATCCCTTGAGCAATATTGGGGTAGATCCATGGGAGATCACAGTGGCAAATTTTCTATTTTTGGTTTTTCTACATACAGATCTGTATATGCTCTGTTAATCAAGTGTATTTTTGATCCATTTGAATTTTTTTAATATAATTTCACGCGTCCTAAGGGTATGTTCTTGTCCGCCATTAGACAGCGACCGAAGCATATTCCACCCTCGACAATAGAAGGCACATAACAGATCCAAAACCATGCGAGACACGCCTGAAGGGTTACTGGACTCATGCGAGACACGCCTGAAGGGTTGGAAGACCAAACTCCTCTCACATGCCGGCCGGAGTGTACTCATAAACTCGGCTCTATGCTCTATACATATCTACTATATGGCCACTCATAATATTGTGGCACAACGAAAATAAATCCAAAAAATTCAGAAAAAATTCACAACCATAAAACAATGATTTACGTGGTTCGGCCAAGATGCCTACTTCCACAAACGAGGGTGATTTAGTTCCACTATGAAAAAGAAAATGAATTACAATAGCTCTCAACAGCTCTCTCCTTACACTCAAGAACTCGATCTCTATCACAAAGATAAAAAAAAAAAAAAAAATTCTCAAAATTTTGTGTTGAACTTATTCAACAACTTTAGCTCTCTTTTGTGTTGAACTTATTCAACAACTTGAGCACAATGAGATGTCTTGTGTTGAACTTATTCAACAACTTACATTGAGTACTCTTTGAGGGTGTCGATTGTGAAGAACCTTCAGACCCCTTTATATACCATAGAAATTTTATCCTATGTAGGCTTAAAATCCAATCTTATGAAGGATTATATATTGAAAATCCAATACTATGTAGACTTACATATATTAGAAATTAAATCCTTGTAGGATTACCATATATATGGTCAAATCCAATCTTATATAAGATTATCATATATATGGTCAAAAAAGGTCATGGGTCTATTTTTGGACACTTTTCTTCATATCTCCACCTCGACAAGGTTTTACCGTAAAACTGAGCCGACACACTTCTCCACCGCATAGCTTCACCAAATCAACCATCCGTCAATCCCGTCTCTAAAGGCTCTCAAGCAAAACTTCTCCACCTGGCTCTGGAGAATCTTCCTTCTTCTTGTACACTCTCTTGCATCCTATAACTCGCTTGCCTTTGGACAATGGAACCAAATCACATGTACAATTCTTATGGAGAGACTCAATCTCTTCATGCATAGCCATCATCCAGTTCTCACTGCTAGTATCTTTGACAGCCTGTCTGAATGTGATAGGCTCTTCATCCTCCACTAGTAATGCATATGCCACCACATTTAACTATCCATAGTGCTTTACTGGTTTCTCAAAGTCATACATGTGTACTGGCTTGACAGATCTACTTGGCCTAGTGGTGGCCAAGGAATCTTGCTGCTGGTGTTGCGCTTCTTCTAGTTGTTGCTCTTGTGGGGCTTGATGAACATTTTCAAAAACTTCCACCTCATCTGATGCATCCTCAGATAACTCAATATCAACATTTTGAGATTTGCTAGATACACCACCATCTTGATCGGACTCATTCTTCTTGCTTGAACTGAAGGTCACCATGTGCTGCTTGCTATAAATGCAATGCTCACAGAAATCCATACTCGGTTTCTTCAAGTTCTTCAGTAACCTTTGCTTGCTCAATAAGGACAGGTCTTTCTTGCTCATATGCCCAAGCCGCATATGGCAAAGACGCGTGCTATCAGACAAATCAGATGTACTGACTGCTAAAGTTTCAATCACAGTGCTTCCCAATAAGATATAAATACCATGTTGGTGACCTTTCATCACCACCAAAGAACCACGAACAACCCGCAAGACTCCACCCTCGACGACGAACTTGTTACCATTCGAGTCAAGCGTACCAAGAGAAATAAGATTTTTCTTAGGATCAGAAACATGTCTGACATCGGTCAAAGTTCGCACAATTCTATCATACCTTTTTACCTTGATAGACCCAATTCCAACATCCCGACATGCGTTGTTGTTGCCCATCAACACAGAACCGCCATCTCTCGCCTTGTAGGAAGAAAACCACTCCCTCTTTGGACACATATGGTACGAGCATCTAAAATCGAAAATTCAACGGTCACTCATGTTGTCATGTGCCACCGAAAAACAGACTCCGTCACTGTCAGCTTCTGAAGCACAGTTTACTTCATCACCTTCTCTCTCTGTCTTATTCTCCTTTTTCTTGTTCTTCTTCTTCTTTGGATGAGAATAGTTATTTGTGTAGAACCCTAGAGGGGGGTGAATAGGAAAATAAAATAATTTAAACACAAGAAGCAATATTCTTCAAATAAAAAGAGAGAGTAAGAAGATCAAACACGCGATGTATCCTGGTATCCTCGCTAGAGGCAATCCAGTCCCAGAACTCTCTCCGGCTTAAATCCACTATTTAGTAAAATAGTACACACGAGTTTGGATCCGAAGAACTCGCCAACTTCAACACGAGTTTGGATCCGAAGAACTCGCCAACTTCTTACACACGAGTTTTCTTACGAAGGCTCGCCAACTTCAAAAGAAAATGAAGGGAACTTGTTGATCTTCTAACACTTGAAGATCGAAAAGTACAACTCTTGAATACTCGAGCACTTTGGGAATGGTTGATAATTAAAAGCTTAGGTAAAGTATTAATGGTGGAACTCTTGGTTGTTTGAAAAATTTATGGCTTGAGTGGATGAGCCTTCATGAGAGAGAAGGCTTCCATATAAAGAAACCAAGAGTAGGTAGCATTTAATGCTCCTGGATACAGCCCAGACGGCATACCGTCGGTATGGACCGACATGCCGTCGGTATGCCGTTCTGAACAGTAACGGTCATAATTATATCCGTTGGGAGCATTTAATGCTAGCAATTAATGCTAGTATTCGTTCATTCAAAAATCAAATTTTGTCAACCGGTATACCGTCGGTATGCCGCGGTATACCTTCGGTATACCTATATTCGTCACAGAACATTTTGTGATAAACAAAACGGTATACCGTCGGTATGCCGTAGTATACCGTCGGTATGCCGATGTTTGTCACAGAACGTTTTATGGCTCACAAAATGGTATACCGTCGGTATGCCGTAGTATACTGTCGGTATTCCGATATTTCTCACAGAACGTTTTTGAGACAAACAAAACGGTATACCGCCGATATGTCGGAGCATACCGTCGGTATGCCGACATTTGACACAGAACGTTTTGTGGTCAATAAAACGGTATACCGTCGGTATGTCGTTCTTTAAGAAATTGATTTTTGACTGAAGAATTAGAAAGCTTTTAGTTTTCTCATCCAACCTTAAGTGTTTACAGAAAGACCTAGATCTTGTACAGACTCGAAATCTTGAAGTGTTGAGAGCCGTCTTTCAAGGAACGCCGGTCTTTGCTTCAGTCTTCAAGGCTTTGATGATTAGTCTTGAATGGACAGACTTTATGTAGTAGAGCTTTTGAAATGATATCAATCTGAAAACAGAGAAAACTAGACTACGAAGATGCTGTTAATGTTATCAAAATAAAATGTGTAATAGCCACCTAATAAAATATTATTTTTATTGTCTATTTCTCTATAATTATATTTGTTAATAATTTTTTTTTAAAAATTATTATCATTATCATTATTTATCATTAATTTTATTATCATCATCTTATTTTATTTTAATTGAACCCATTTCTTTTTGTAAAATAAAATTTTTATACATAAGCCCTTGTAAATATTTGCAAATTGTAAATTAACCATGACACCTCATCTATACACATGTCCTCATGCATGAAGCATGGGCAAAATGGTAATTTTACTTGGGGACACATGTCTACATGCATGAATTTATTGGTAAAGAAAAAAAAAGAAAAAAAAGAAAAGAAAAAAAAAGAAAAACTTATAAGAAAGGGGGGAGAGAGGGCTCACAGCCTTCTTCCTCACCCTCTCTCTCTCCCGCACCCTCTTTCTCTCCCTCTCGGTTCCATCTTTCCCCCTCTCCCTCGGCTTCCTCTCTCCTCCTCTCCATCCCTCTCACTCTCCTCATCTCTCATTTTCTCCATCTATCTCACTCCCTCTCTCCACTCCTCACTCATGACCGCGCACCCGTGCCCGTGGAGGCGGCCGGCTGGCCCTCCACCGCTGGCGACCTCCCCTCGTGGCCACAGCTCCCATCACCACCTCCAACACCACCATCTTCATCTCCATCTCCACCATCATCACCACCACCACCATCTTCAAACCCTAACCCCTTTCTTAAATTGTAAAAGAAGAAGAAGAAGAAGATGATGATAAAGAAGGAGAAATTGGAAGAAGAAGAAGAAGGAGGAGGAGCAAGCCCTAACCCCAATTCCAAACCCAAATCATTTTTCCCAAGGCAAGCCCTCCCTTCTCTTTTAAAATTTCTTTGTCTTCCTATAAATTCCAATTTTTATATATAATTAGAAAAATATTTAAGAATTTTTATTCTAAATTAAAATGAATTTTAGGCACTGAATTTATATACATATATATATGTGTATGTCTGACTTGTGTGTCTGTGATATCTAATTTCTTTTAAATTTAGGATTTGTTTGGGGATAAATTTGAGTTGTGTCTGTAACTTGTATATATGTGAATATATGATATACATGAAGTTTTACATAAGTGTGCTTATCTAGATTTGGACATAAATATAAGTAGATAATAATTCCAAGTATGTATGCCATGATGAAGAGATTAGGATGATAAACATTCAAAATGAAGTAGGGAATCATGCTTCCAAGAAGATCGTGTCATAAAAAGTTGCTGTCTATACATTGTATGGTTAGACTAAATTTAACTATCTTATATTTAAGAAATTACTTGGAATAATTCATTTAGTTATTTATTTAAATTCTGTCCAGATTTTTAATGCACCTAATTCATATAAACATCTCAAAAATATTAGTTAAAATGAGTATCTTAAAGAACAAATAACACATCAACTTTAATTTCTTTTGATACCTCTATAGGGACTGAGTATCTTAGCGGACAAATCCACATCAACTAATTGACTTAGTATCACGAACTGTTGCATATTAAGGTTCCATCGAAATTGATTCAAGTAAATTGAAGTTGAGCTAGGGTGGTATTTCTTTAATATAACCATAGAGGTAGACTATTGGGTGGAAAAAAAAAGAAGAAGCTAGACTAGACAAGAAGATAAACTCTGAAGATAAATAGTTGGAACTTGGAAGTCATCTCAGCTGTAGAATACTTTGTATTCAAATTGTTATAACTCCATAACAGGCAAGACTAACCAAAACTTGAATTCAAATTATTTTCTGACTTCTAACATGGAGCTCACATGCTACCTAAGAGATATACTATTCTAGATTTTTAAAAATTTGTTTTTACCAAATGAATCACATAGTACAAATAGGGATGAACTACAACATAGTACTTAAGGAGTTTAAGGATGATGCAACTTCTTCCAGCTCAAATTTTAAGCTTTCGACCATGTGTAGTAAACTTGGATCAGTGCTAACTACTAAAGTAGCTAATTGCTAAGGTAAAGTATCGCATTGGTAAGAAATTTGTGTTTGTTATTTGAATATTTCTTATATATTATAACTGCATGGTTACCGGTGTTGAGGGTTGCTCCACCGAAGGGGTCGGCGAACCCGGGTTTAGTTTTATATTAATGTTTATTGGGAAAAAATTTCGGGCTCCAAAATACAAAGGAGACTGCCGAAATTTTTGAGAAATCCCAGAGATAGCCATTTTGGAAAGTCGAAATGGTTAAACCCTAATATCAAAACTATATTAAATTTTCTAATATAAACATGACCCTGAAATCCTTGAAAGTGTTGCCTTAGGCACACAAATTCTAGCTTGATATTTTATTTCCGCTAAGACGGAATCTCCTGCTTAACTTTATTCTCGTTTAATGTGTGTTCTCTATCACACGAAAAACGAGATACAAAAATTTGAAATGTAATTTAACTAAGTTGCATTTGGTAAGAATTGTATTTGGGATGGGAGAGAAAACTTTGGATCACACCTTCAAAATCTTTGCAATATTATATTTTACAAAACTGATCAGTTCCTGTTACCGGCACTCGTATGGCCATACGGGTCTGTCGGGGTGAGGCTTAGCTCACTTTCATGTTTTCCTGTTTCCTGTTTCTTATTTCCTGATTTCTATTGGATTCCGAATCCCCGAATTCGGCTCTGTAACATCCAATGTAGCCTGCTCCGATATTCTTGAAAAATTTTAAGTCATACGACATTTGTTATAACACTTGATTCCGATAACTCGAAAAACCACTCATGTGTTATCCTGACTATATTACATCAATATGTGATCCTGATACTAATGGGACGGATAAATCTAAGCACCGCCCATTTAGTATAAACCTGATCCCGGGTAAATGGGATTATTGTTGAGAAAATAGAAGTTGTGTGATCCAGAAGTGTTTCTCTAAATATTGTATTTTCATACAAGATTGTTTGATTACTTACACATTTATACCTGACACACTTACATTCTTTTAGAAAAAGATGTTAATACGATAAGAAATTTTATCAGTGAATATACCTTTTAATTATCCTTTCCTTCAGTTCAATTTCGATAATTTTATCATCTTACCTTACCTACTTTACTCCTTTGACTGAGGGCTTGCTCGTCGTATTGACGACCTAGTTTTGTTCACTAGGTTTTGATGAAGGACAGGAGAGAATACAGATGCACACTGAAGAGAAGTTTTTATGAATGAGACAAAGAGGAGGTTGACTTGGTATCAACTAGTAAAACCTTGTAGCTGGTAATATAAAATATGTATTGGGTTAATGGTTGTAATCGGGTAGAATAATAAAATTTCTGTTCATAGTTTAGAATATCCTTTAAATCAACCTGTCATTTATTATTTTATGCATCATGTGACCTGTGATCAACCTATCATAGGATCCAACGGGCGACAATCGCGAATATGGGTACTGGAGTATTCATATGTCACGTAGCCTGGGGATGTTGTTACGTACTCGGCTCGCCGTATTTTGGGAACGGGACGTGACACGTCTTTTTTAGTGGTGGCCCATGCAGGTCGCGAAAAATAGAGAACCTATGATAGGATGCAGGTCAGACATTGCATAGAGAAAATAGGATATGGTGCAGGTCTGACAACCCAAGGATAGGATACAGGCCAAGTTCTATGGAAACCTATGCAAGCTGAGATAAGATGTTGGTCAAGATTTTGGCGAGACCCTATAGGCTAAGGTATAAACTTTAAGATATGTTTTAGGAATTATCCAAGAGATACCAAATAGAATTGTACATGTTAGACAGTATTTCATAGTGTCTTTACCTAAATAAAATTTCTATAGTAAGTATATGTAATCAGGTGTCCTTACCTAGGTCATGGGTAGCATAAGGATTGACATAATCATTCTAGGCCTATTAAGTCAGGGAGAATAGGACAAGTATTCTCGTCTGAGATAGTAAAAAAAAAAATCTAGAAGACTCCTTAAGAATCTTGGACTTAGTATCTCTAGTAAGCCCGGAGTTCAAATATTTTTTTTGAACCATTACATAGTTAGAAATAGTGAAGGGGTAAGTATAGATATAAGTATATTTTGAATGATTACTGGGTAGAAAGTACTAGCAATAACTTATCTATGATTTTGCATAATAGTTATTGTATAGAGTATTATATACATATTTTATTAAGAAGCCAATTCCTTATTCCTTACTCCCTCTAGACTTCTATCCATGCCTAAGTCCTGACTCGTTCTCCTTTATCTGTTGAAATTTCTGTGGTCTGGTTTTTTTCCACAAACCCAATCTACTTCAAAATTTTCAATTTTGTTGCTTCACTTAACATTCACTAAATGAAAATCTAGAATTGTATCCTCAATCTTTTCTTCCATTTACATCTTTTCCTGGCATCCCTAATTCAGGAATTGCCCTCTATCTAATATCCATTGCAATTTACTCTTTTGATATTTTTTTTCTTTTCTGTGAAGTGAATGCTTTGATTTGATTTTGTGTAAATGATATTTATGTGAATGAATACTTGTTGTGTCTTGAGACCTAAAATTCTCTAATAAATCATGGAAAGAGAAGTTGTGCAGCTACCCGGGCTGGCGAGGCACAATATTCTTGAAACATGATTTACAAGATTTCGGGTCTAAGATAATATTTCTATGATTGATTTCAAGGAATTTGATATTTAGATTCTAATTTCATTTTTCAGTTTGGATTTGGAAGTTATCGATTTGAAAATTTAAAAAGAGATTTCTACTTCTTTTGTTAACAAAACTCTATGAGTTCATCCTATATTTTAATATTACTTATTAATTTTGATACTTTGATAAGTAATGCTAATGATATTTACAAGCTTAAGATTGAGCATTGATTTTGAATATGCTTTTACATATAAAGTTATTTTTCAATCATAATTTTTATTTATCCTATTGATATCAATAGCGTGGTAGGAGGAGGCTGCAGCCATGAATCCTGATAGTGAAACGGTATCTTGATTGCAGCCATATGCGCAATGGCGAGGCACAAGATTACTATATCACGCCAGAAAATGAGAATAAGGAATATGATTTTGAATTCAAGGATCATACATGGTTATGGGTTGAAATAACATTGTATCTGACTATTTTATTTGATTATATGGAATTTCAAGAACATTGATGATTTCTAGTATTTTCGATTTGTCTCTATTTACATGAAGCTTTTGAAAAATAAGTTACAAGATATTCACCTAATAGTTTAAAAAAAAAAATTACTACTTCACCTCTGTAAGGTGGGTAGAATATTTTATCTTTCTCTATAATTATTTTTGAAAAGCTTATCTTTAAATTTAAATTTCGAGGACGAAATTTTTGTAAGGTGGGTAGAGTGTAATAGCCACCTAATAAAATATTATTTTTATTGTCTATTTCTCTATAATTATATTTGTTAATAATTTTTTTAAAAAATTATTATCATTATCATTATTTATCATTATCTTATTTTTTTTAATTGAACCCATTTCTTTTTCTAAAATAAAATTTTTATACATAAGCCCTTGTAAATATTTGCAAATTGCAAATTAACCATGACACCTCATCTATACACATGTCCTCATGCATGAAGCATGGGCAAAATGGTAATTTTACTTGGGGACACATGTCTACATGCATGAATTTATTGGTAAAGAAAAAAAAGAAAAAAAAAGAAAAAAAGAAAAGAAAAACTTATAAGAAAGGGGGGAGAGAGGGCTCACAGCCTTCTTCCTCACCCTCTCTCTCTCTCTCCCGCACCCTCTTTCTCTCCCTCTCGGTTCCATCTTTCCCCCTCTCCCTCGGCTTCCTCTCTCCTCCTCTCCATCCCTCTCACTCTCCTCATCTCTCATTTTCTCCATCTATCTCACTCCCTCTCTCCACTCCTCACTCATGACCGCGCACCCATGCCCGTGGCGGCGGCCGGCTGGCCCTCCACCGCTGGCGGCCTCCCCTCGTGGCCGCAGCTCCCATCACCACCTCCAACACCACCATCTTCATCTCCATCTCCACCATCATCACCACCACCACCATCTTCAAACCCTAACCCTTTCTTAAATTGGAAAAGAAGAAGAAGAAGAAGATGATGATGAAGAAGGAGAAATTGGAAGAAGAAGAAGGAGGAGGAGGAGCAAGCCCTAACCCCAATTCCAAACCCAAATCATTTTTCCCAAGGCAAGCCCTCCCTTCTCTTTTAAAATTTCTTTGTCTTCCTATAAATTCCAATTTTTATATATAATTAGAAAAATATTTAAGAATTTTTATTCTAAATTAAAATGAATTTTAGGCACTGAATTTATATACATATATATATATGTGTATGTCTGACTTGTGTGTCTGTGATATCTAATTTCTTTTAAATTTAGGATTTGTTTGGGGATAAATTTGAGTTGTGTCTGTAACTTGTATATATGTGAATATATGATATACATGAAGTTTTACATAAGTGTGCTTATCTAGATTTGGACATAAATATAAGTAGATAATAATTCCAAGTATGTATGCCATGATGAAGAGATTAGGATGATAAACATTCAAAATGAAGTAGGGAATCATGCTTCCAAGAAGATCGTGTCATAAAAAGTTGCTGTCTATACATTGTATGGTTAGACTAAATTTAACTATCTTATATTTAAGAAATTACTTGGAATAATTTATTTAGTTATTTATTTAAATTCTGACCAGATTTTTAATGCACCTAATTCATATAAACATCTCAAAAATATTAGTTAAAATGAGTATCTTAAAGAACAAATAACACATCAACTTTAATTTCTTTTGATACCTCTATAGGGACTGAGTATCTTAGCGGACAAATCCATATCAACTAATTGACTTAGTATCACGAACTGTTGCATATTAAGGTTCCATCGAAATTGATTCAAGTAAATTGAAGTTGAGCTAGGGTGGTATTTCTTTAATATAACCATAGAGGTAGACTATTGGGTGGAAAAAAAAAAGCTAGACTAGACAAAAAGATAAACTCTGAAGACAAATAGTTGGAACTTGGAAGTCATCTCAGCTGTAGAATACTTTGTATTCAAATTGTTATAACTCCATAACAGGCAAGACTAACCAAAACTTGAATTCAAATTATTTTCTGACTTCTAACATGGAGCTCACATGCTACCTAAGAGATATACTATTCTAGATTTTTAAAAATTTGTTTTTACCAAATGAATCACATAGTACAAATAGGGATGAACTACAACATAGTACTTAAGGAGTTTAAGGATGATGCAACTTCTTCCAGCTCAAATTTTAAGCTTTCGACCATGTGTAGTAAACTTGGATCAGTGCTAACTACTAAAGTAGCTAATTGCTAAGGTAAAGTATCGCATTGGTAAGAAATTTGTGTTTGTTATTTGAATATTTCTTATATATTATAACTGTATGGTTACCGGTGTTGAGGGTTGCTCCACCGAAGGGGTCGGCGAACCCGGGTTTAGTTTTATATTAATGTTTATTGGGAAAAAAATTTGGGCTCCAAAATACAAAGGAGACTCTGCCGAAATTTTTGAGAAATCCCAGAGATAGCCATTTTGGAAAGTCGAAATGGTTAAACCCTAATATCAAAACTTTATTAAATTTTCTAATATAAACATGACCCTGAAATCCTTGAAAGTGTTGCCTTAGGCACAAAAATTCTAGCTTGATATTTTACTTCTGCTAAGACGGAATCTCCTGCTTAACTTTATTCTCGTTTAATATGTGTTCTCTATCACACGAAAAACGAGATACAAAAATTTGAAATGTAATTTAACTAAGTTGCATTTGGTAAGAATTGCATTTGGGATGGGAGAGAAAACTTTGGATCACACCTTCGAAATCTTTGCAATATTATATTTTACAAAACTGATCAGTTCCTGTTACCGGCACTCGTATGGCCATACGGGTCTGTCGGGGTGAGGCTTAGCTCACTTTCCTGTTTTCCTGTTTCCTGTTTCTTATTTCCTGATTTCCATTGGATTTTGAATCCCCGAATTCGGCTCTGTAACATCCAATGTAGCCTGCTCCGATATTCTTGAAAATTTTTAAGTCATACGATATTTGTTATAACACTTGATTCCGATAACTCGGAAAACCACTCATGTGTTATCCTGACTATATTACATCAATATGTGATCCTGATACTAATGGGACGGATAAATCTAAGCACCGCCCATTTAGTATAAACCTGATCCCGGGTAAATGGGATTATTGTTGAGAAAATAGAAGTTGTGTGATCCAGAAGTGTTTCTCTAAATATTGTATTTTCATACAAGATTGTTTGATTACTTACACATTTATACCTGACACACTTACATTCTTTTAGGAAAAGATGTTAATACGATAAGAAATTTTATCAGTGAATATACCTTTTAATTATCCTTTCCTTCAGTTCAATTTCGATAATCTTATCATCTTACCTTACCTACTTTACTCCTTTGACTGAGGGCTTGCTCGTCGTATTGACGACCTAGTTTTGTTCACTAGGTTTTGATGAAGGACAGAAGAGAATGCAGATGCACACTGAAGAGAAGTTTTTATGAATGAGACAAAGAGGAGGTTGACTTGGTATCAACTAGTAAAACCTTGTAGCTGGTAATGTAAAATATGTATTGGGTTAATAGTTGTAATCGGGTAGAATAATAAAATTTCTGTTCATAGTTTAGAATATCCTTTAAATCAACCTGTCATTTATTATTTTATGCATCATGTGACCTGTGATCAACCTATCATAGGATCCAACGGGCGACAATCGCGAATATGGGTACTGGAGTATTCATATGTCGCGTAGCCTGGGGATGTTGTTACGTACTCAGCTCGCCGTATTTTGGGAACGGGGCGTGACAAAATGTGCTAAAACTCCCCCTCAATACGTTTTCTCCCCCTTTGTCACTTAGTCAAAGATGGAAAATAAAACAAATATAGAATTTAATAGGGAACACAATATCATAGACAAAAGCATGCATATATAGATAAAAGTAGGAAATTGGGTACATGCTTGACATTTCATATAATACTACATAAGACCTGATAAAAACTCTCCTCCATGAGAGTTAGCAAGACAATAAGAAAACATATAAGTAGTCCCCGGAGGACTGCACACAACAAACCAACAAAACACTGGTCCCCGAAGGACCTCAAAAGACACACTAAAAAGACAACCACTTATTCGACACCACCAACACAAGGAAGCCACAACCTACTCATCGGCCGGATCATCGTCCCCATCCCGAGCCCGATGGAAAGCACCAAAAGGATCAACGTCGTCCGGGTACATGAATCCGTAGGCGTTGGGATCAGAGAAGCGGGAGGCTTGGTACATAGGATCCTGAAGATTGAGATCCAGATATGCATCCCAGTCCTAGAGAGTGCGCTGAATGAAGTAGGCCTGGTCATGGAAGCGGCTCTGGATGAGGGTTCCAAGGCCGCGAGTGTTGGCCCGCATCTGCTCCTCTGTCTGCGCCATGCGCATGTCAAAATGCTGCTGGGTCAGCGACATGAAACGTTCGGATACAAGATGAGTAGATGTGGGCGCAGCAGGAGCAGTGGCCGGCGGCTCTTGGGAGCAGAAGGCACGAGACGTGGAGGCACCAACGAGGGAACGAGAAACAGCAAGGTAGAATGGGACTCCGTCCGACTGGCAAAGGGAGAGATCTACGCCCTTTGCTTCCAAGATGAGGGTGATGAAGGAGCCATAGTAGAGAGACAGCTTCCCCGCGAGCAGGACGCCGAAAAAGATATTGAGAAGAGTCTTGGGGAAGGACCAAGACTTCTTCGAATAGTGATAGGACATGCAAACGAGGGCGTCAGCGGTGATGGCATCGTAGTTGCCGCCCTTGGGGTAGATCGTGTGCCAGACGATCCGATGAAGGAGCCATAGGTTTCCTGTAGTCAATGCCTTCCTCTTGGTTATAGCCTTGAGCAACCAATCGGGCTTTGTTACGAGCCACTAACGCATCTTCATTAAGTTTATTTCGAAACACCCATTTAGTTCCAATAATGGGGTGGTTGCTAGGTTTAGGGACAAGTTCCCAAACCTTGTTTCGCTCAAATTGATTTAGCTCTTCTTGCATCGCTATCATCCAAAATTCATCATGAAAAGTATCATTAATATTTTTAGGCTCTATTTGAGAAATAAAAGCCACGTTTGCACAAAGATCACGAGTGGAGGATCTAGTACTTACACGGGAAGAAGGATCCCCAATGATAAGCTCCTTAGGATGATTAGGGACAAATCTCCATTCCTTTGGGAGATCCTCTTGAGGAGGCTTGAGTGGTGGAGAATCTTTTGTTGGAGGGGTCACAATTTCATTGTTAGATGAAGAAGGACTAGGATCTCTAATAGAAGAATTCTCCAAACCAAACGAGATGTGATCAACATCATCGGATGAGGAGGATGTAGAATAGTTAAGTTCATCAAAAGAGACATTAATTGACTCTTCGAAAATAAGACTTTTTTTTATTAAAAACACGAAAACCTTTACTATGTATTGAGTAGCCAAGGAAAATACCTTCATAGGCTTTTTTTTCAAACTTGCCTAGGTTATCCTTGGTATTCAAAATAAAATATTTACATCCAAATTTTTTTTAAAGTACTCAATAGAAAAAATTTTGTCAAACCAAAGCTCATAAGGAGTCTTTTTAGAAATCGGTCTAATCAAGACCCTATTTATAACATGACATGCCGTGTTAACGGCTTCCGCCCAAAAGTATTGGGGGAGCTTATATTGGTTTAACATAATCCGGGCCATATCGCCAAGGGTTCTATTCTTTCTCTCCACAACACCATTTTGTTGAGGAGTTCGAGGGCAAGCAAAATCATGACCAAAACCATTCTTTTCACAAAATCTTTTAAAATCGGCATTGTCAAATTCTCCTCCATGATCACTTCTAATCTTGTTAATAGAAAAGCCTTTCTCATTTTAAACACGTTTACAAAAAGCAACAAATTCACGAAAAGTATCATTTTTGCAAGCAAGAAAGATAACACAAGTAAATCTCGAAAAATCATCAACCAAAACAAAAGCATAAAGCTTGTCTCCAAGACTAGCTACTCTACTATGACCAAATAGATCTATATGAATAAGTTGAAGTGGTCTAGTGGTACTCACAGAGTTGATGAATTTGAAGGATGACTTGGTCAACTTACTTTTCTCGCATTATTCACACACCATATCCTTTTTGAAAGGGATACTTGGAAGTCCTCTTACAAGCTTCTTGGTTGCAAGACGAAAAATGCTATCCATGTTGGCGTGTCCGAGTCTCATGTGTCAAAGCCAACTTTTATCGTTCTTTGCAACTAGGCACCTGTCATTGTTAGTACCTTCGATAAGATATAAAACATAGATATTGTTTTCTCTAGTGCCTTCATAAATAATAGATCCATTAGAGCTATCAGTAATGAAGCATTTGAGTTTAACAAACTTAATATCATAACCATTATCGGTAAGATGACTAATACTAAGAAGATTGTGTTTGAGATTTGTAACAAAACACACATTCTTAATACAAGGATAAGGAAGAAAACCGATATTACCATTTCCTATAATGTGACCTTTAAGATTGTTACCAAAGGAGATGTGTCCTTCCTTCTTCATCGATAACATTGTAAATAATGAAGCATCACCGGTCATGTGTCGTGAACAACTGCTATCGAGAATCCATTTGCTTCTAGCATAAGAAGGATTCTTCACATACAACATAAGTTGAAGATGAACATTTTGGTACCCATGATCGTTTGGGTCCTTGATTGTTAGTCTTAGGAACCCATTTATAAACTTTCATATCAACTTGTTTCCTTGTATGACAATAATTGGAAGTATGTCCAAGCAAGTCACAATAGTTGCACATCATAGAAGATTTAGAAGAAAACATGTGAGTATTATGCACATGTGAAGCTCTAGTGCGAGGAGTTCTATCATTAGTGTTATGATGATGATAATAGAATGCATGATGCGATGTGTTCTTCTTAACAAACGGTCCTTTCCTTGTGTTCGAATAGGACTTGTGTGTAGTGTTCTTGTTCATGTAAGAAGTATGACTAGTATTGTGATGAGTGTGGGGGTGTCTTGGAGCATGTGTGTGAGTAGTGGTCTTACTACCGAGTCTCTTACTCTGCACATGAAGATCATTATACTTAGTAGAAGTATCATATTCTCTTCTATTAGCATCTTGAACTTTATGCATAGCAAATTCATAAACCCTTCTGAGGGATTAAATCTCATCATCCTTTTTCTTGACGATGACAAGGGATTCTTGAAACTTGAGTCGCAAAGACTATCTCATCCGTGTCGGAAGCGGAAGATTTTCCTTTTACATCAATAATGATGCTTGAGAGTCTTTCTACTTCAAGTTGAAGAGCATCAACCTCTTTTAGAGATTTCTTGTATTTATTTCTAACACCTATGTGTTCTTCGTGTAGTTCAAGAATAGCATTCTCAAAGTCATCATTGTAGTGCCCCGTCCCGCAAAGTCAATCGGAGAAATCGAAACGCCAACGGCGTTGGAACTTAGCCTTGCAACGGCTACTCGAAGGCTCGCTCGGCCGAGGCGTCTCCTCGCACAGGTGAGGGAGTTTCAGTGAACTTGCTTCATCTTAGCCTTCACTTAATAACTCGCAATGTTTTCAACTTGCACTGATAGGCTAATCTAAAAGTTACGCACCAACATAGCTAAGGGAATAATCCCGTCGGGTCGGAATGTCTTAGAACATGGAAAATGGTCCCACGGTCTTTATAGAAGTCGGCTCAGCGTGCTTTCAAATGACACACGATCCTTCGATCCCGTGGCTTGGGAGAGGGAAGTTGGCCTAAGTTGCTAAGTTGCCCCAACACCCGAATAAGCCTAAGTCATAGGCGTCGCCTGCTTGAATGCTCGACATAGCATGCACTGTCCCGTCGTTTTGTTCCGACACTTGAAATAGCCTAAGTCATAGGCGTCGCCTGCATGAATGCCTAACAAAGCATGCACGGTCCTGTCCCGCAAGGCTTGGCATAGCCCTTGCACGTTCCGTAAGTTAAGTCGTCTCGTACGGCTCGTTGGCTTAAGCCTAGGCACCCGAAAAGTTGGTTGTCCAAGTCGACCCCGTGCCTAGCACGTTCCCTCGACGCGTAGCTCGGCATAGCCTTTGCTCGTCGAGTCATTGTCCGAATAAGTTAGACAAGAGTTGTGCTGGGCTATCGAAGCCATTTCTAGCACTGTCCCGCTCTAGCTGCGGTTGTCAAGTCGCGTAGCCTCTTGAGAATAAGGCTCTTCGTGCAAAGTGTATGACTTGAATGTTAGCGTCGCCTAAAGAACCAGGCCTGTCTAAGGCACGAGTTACGGTCGGTTTATTGAAAAGCTTGCCACGAACAAAGGAAGTCCACGCGACTTGTTGTCGCCGAGATCGGTCCCGCAACTTGGGAGTCACGCCATGTCTTGATATGTCCTGCACACGAGATCGGTCCCGCGGCTTGGGAGTCTCGCTAAAGTCTTGATAGGTCCCGCACACGAGATCGGTCCTCCGGCTTGGGAGTCTCGTAAGTCTTGATAGATAGAAGGAAAAGCATGTTCATGTTAAGGAAAGACTGGTAGATCGAGTTTAGACTTGCATGGTCATGGACAACTTGTTGACAAGGTGTAGTCTTCTCGAATGATTACCGGGGCGCCGGAATCATTCGGCCCGGGGGAAGCGAGTGTGGCTCAACCTGCATGCCGGAAAATCGCATGGGAGTATCGGCGCTTCCGGGGCTAGCTACCCTTAGAAGGGCGGACCGATACCCCCGCCGAGCCAGTCCAAGATAGCTTGAAATTGCTAGTGACCACCTCATGTAGATGCGTCGGCAATAGCGGCACACCGCGTGTATGCCTTTGGAATGAGTCTAGAACTTGAATGCTTGTCTAGTCGGGAACACAAGGTCTGGGCCTAAGATTGGGCTGCAGCATAGGCACCGTGCTTGGCACGATAGATGGCATCGGGATGTTCATGAAAGTGATACTATGGTCCACAAGTCTTGTCTAAGTTAGCAAATGGGTCTAACAGGAAGGCCGCAAGGCGGTAGCACGATAAGTCTTGATAACTTGCGAGGCGCGGCCTCATCTTGAAGCACGGACAAGTCTAACCAAGGTCTAGAGGTACGACCTGCACGAGTCGTCCCATTGCCGTCCTTGGCACTTGAATCGTTGGCACGAGAATTGGTCTAGTAGGCTTGAGTCTAAGTAAAAGTCTTGGCACGGTCGAGTGCGCATAAGTTGCTCCTCGGCGAAGCACTGTCCCGAACATGTTAAGTTGTGAAATAGAATACGGCACGACCCTGCCGTCCCGAGTTCAAGTTTGGTCAAGTATCTAAGCGATAAGGCACTGCCTCGATCGAAACACACGTTGGCATTATAGCACGACCTCGTCGATCCACGACCTTGTCGTTGCGTCGCTAAGCATAGACCGAGACGTCTTGTTTAAAATGCATCCTAAGGCAAGAATAGAAAGACAATTGAAAGGGTTTAAGCTGCACAAAGTAAATGGAACGTATCGGTTATGTATGGGTGGGCGAGAAGCTCACTCCACCAGTACAGTGGTACTGACATCCACACAGTGTTTCATGTGCAGGCACAGGTAGAAGCTCGTGGCGCGGAGCTCGCTTGGATGCGTCGAGGCACAGAGGTCCTTGGCGAGTCAAAGCGTACGGCCGCGTGATCTGAAGACTTATACAGGACATAATGTATGGACATCGCCTTCCGAAGCTTCCGCTGACTCAAGCATTGTAATCAAGAGAGAGAGCAGAGAGTGATTTTGTAAACGAGAGAAAAGTGAGCACGAGAGACTTGTAATTTGGCCTTGTGCCCATAAATGTAATCTTGTATTCAATATCAATAAAAGAGTTTCTTTTGAATGACTTGTGTTCATGTGTTCTTCTTTAAATTCTGCTGCAATGTATTCAATGTTTCTGCTTGGGACTTCTGTGCGACGACCCCTTCGCCGCCGATGTAATCGGCCGTTATGGAACTGCCTTGCACGAGCGCAATCTAGGCTCGTGCGGCATCACGCCTTAGCGAGGATGATCGCTCCTACGGGAGCGGGGCGTGACATAATGGTATCAGAGCACGGCTTTACGTCCTTGGACTTCACGTCAAAATTCTCAGTTTTGAAAGCTCGTCGTTGGAAAAAGAAGTATACGCTCTCTCTCAAATATCCCTCGGCATGTCCATGCAATAAGTCTAAATATTTTTAAAAGCTCGTTCAAGTGTTCAATCGAACGCATCGATAGGCAAGGGCCTTTGTGCCGAACGGTGTCAAACTTGACTCGATAGAGAACACATGCTAAGTCAACATGTCGCGTGCGTGTCCGACTAGTCTTACGTTGACCTAGCAAATGAGCGTACAAACTTGAATTTAGTCCGCACAGGATGGCTATGCATACGGCCTTTTGGCTAAGTTGTGTTTCGCGTCGCGCACCTCGACTTATTGGTGCAATTGAGTCGCGAGCGATATCAAGTACCGTTCGGTCGGGAGCGGAGATATACTGAGAGTGTCTATCGATAGGAACGCTATCAAGTTAACGCTTAGGCGTACACGGAGGATTGACTTGGATTTTGAGAAAATAGTGCGAACGACTTAGTACGTCGTTGTGACGCGAGCGACTACGCTAGCGATTCGTCGAACGAATCAAAAAGACGTCTTAGCGAATGATGCGAAAATGATTGCGGACTAGATTGTATGGCTCGAATCCGAGTGGTGTATGGATTTTCTTGGAAATCATTTGAGCAAATATTGAGGATTACGAGTAACAACGAGTATGTCGACGAGGTGATGCGATCGCGCAAAGCCTTAGAACGCGTCACGTTTAGTTGGTCGTGACTTCGAATGTCCCAAACGAGCATCTCGTTCAGACGACTTGCGAATAGGCAACGCGAGTTAGAAAACGATATCGAAATGATTCGGAACGATGAATGAAAATGAATGATCTTGATCGAGGAAACTTAGAGGATCGCGCGTACGATATCGGATTGATGCAAATGAAATGTGACTTGAGTTTCAAACAACGATCTTGAAATGAGCTTGAGGAGGAGCGACTGGACTTGATCTTGAATATCGAAGAATGGTGGAATATCTAACTCGGACAACAGTATCAACGCACGACCTGAAATTGGTTGCAAAGGAAGATCGTCAGGTTACGCATATCGTCGATGGTATTGAGGCGTATCAAAGAACGATATGCGGTAACTGGGGGGTACTCTGACTCGGCTAATAACGATCGTGCAAATGTCATTGTTTTGATGGATGCTATACTCGGGATATTGAAACGTGTCGAGAAAATGATAAACTTGGCTCGAGGATTTTCTAGTTGAATGAATGACGGTCGGACTGTCGAACTTGGATTGGATAAAAATAAGAATGGTTGGATTTGCTTCGTCGATAACCACAACTTCGACATTCTTGTCTTATGCGAGCGCAACTCCAGTCTCGCACATGCGTCGCGCCGATTAGGGCGATCACTCCGCGTGAGCGCTGGTATGGTGATTCATACAGCGGGAGTGATTGAACTTGGATAGCGTGGCAATCTGATTGCTTCGACTTGTGGTTTGAGGCGAAGGTAGACTCAAAAATAAATTTGTGTGCTTGAAGGATTGAACTTGAGGATTGTATAGGTCCAATCCGCGTATCGAAAATGAGTTAGTCTAAACTCAAACAAGAGTTACGCCCCGATGAGGATGATTATTCTGCGGGTGCGTTGCATGGTGATTCATGAACCACCGTGGATAATCGGACTCGCGTGAGATTGGGGCGCAACGTATTGTCGAGCTAGATGATCTCGTGATCGAATGCACGAATTGGTTAGAGTTGGTGATTTGGATAAAATCGAATATGTGCAACGCATGCATTGATGTGAATAGGCGATCGTGCTCGATGTTTAGAAATCTGAGTGACGCGAGCTTGGGTAGAAATTCCCGTACTACCGACTATGGTTTGACCCTAGGATTGGGGTCAGTGTTGGCATTATTGTTGGAGAACTATGATTCCAATCCTGACATTGACTTAGCCTCGCAAAGATTGGCCTAGCGGTTAGGCGAAGTGCCCCTGTTGAAAGAGTTATCAATCGAAGAATTGATCTTGAGGATTGGTATGAATGGATAGTGTGAATCACGAATATAGGAAACCCTGCTCACGAGATTCGGCTGACATGCATATATTTCAGGGACGCCTGGGTATGTGCACGAGGCGACTCGAGTGAGAATGACAAATTCTCTATCATGCGGCTTGGCTGAATGTATGTATTTTGGGGACGCTTGGAATGCGTGCACGATCCAGCCAAGTGATACAATGAGTTCAGCAAGACTTAAAAGATGGGAGTGTGTCGAGATCTTGAAATCATTTTAACGAAAGGATTGATATTAGTACGAGCGTGGCTCGGCATTGAGGAAACGCGTAGGCGAAGTGCGTACGATTAAGTCTTGGCCATAGAAATGGTAGGATGGCTTGCCTTCAGGAAAGTCTCGAGGACGAGACTTGTTCTGAGTGGTGTATGTTGTAGTGCCCCGTCCCACAAAGTCAATCGGAGAAATCGAAACGCCAACGGCGTTGGAACTTAGCCTTGCAACGGCTACTCGAAGGCTCGCTCGGCCGAGGCGACTCCTCGCACAGGTGGGGGAGTTTCGGTGAACTTGCTTCATCTTAGCCTTCACTTAATAACTCGCAATGTTTTCAACTTGCACTGGTAGGCTAATCTAAAAGCTACGCACCAACATAGCTAAGGGAATAATCCCGTCGGGTCGGAATGTCTTAGAACATGAAAAATGGTCCCACGGTCTTTATAGAAGTCGGCTCAGCGTGCTTTCAAATGACACACGATCCTTCGATCCCGTGGCTTGGGAGAGGGAAGTTGGCCTAAGTTGCTAAGTTGCTCCAACACCCGAATAAGCCTAAGTCATAGGCGTCGCCTGCTTGAATGCTCGACATAGCATGCACTGTCCCGTCGTTTTGTCCCGACACTTGAAATAGCCTAAGTCATAGGCGTCGCCTGCGTGAATGCCTAACAAAGCATGCACGGTCCTGTCCCGCAAGGCTTGGCATAGCCCTTGCACGTTCCGTAAGTTAAGTCGTCTCGTACGGCTCGTTGGCTTAAGCCTAGGCACCCAAAAAGTTGGTTGTCCAAGTCGACCCCGTGCCTAGCACGTTCCCTCGATGCGTAGCTCGACGTAGCCTTTGCTCGTCGAGTCGTTGTCCGAATAAGTTAGACAAGAGTTGTGCTGGGCTATCAAAGCCATTTCTAGCACTGTCCCGCTCTAGCTGCGGTTGTCAAGTCGCGTAGCCCCTTGAGAATAAGGCTCATCGTGCAAAGTGTATGACTTGAATGTTAGCGTCGCCTAGAGAACCAGGCCTGTCTAAGGCACGAGTTATGGTCGGTTTAGTGAAAAGCTTGCCACGAACAAAGGAAGTCCACGCGACTTGTTGTCGCCGAGATCGGTCCCGCAACTTGGGAGTCTCGCCATGTCTTGATATATTCCGCACACGAGATCGGTCCCGCGGCTTGGGAGTCTCGCTAAAGTCTTAATAGGTCCCGCACACGAGATCGGTCCTCCGGCTTGGGAGTCTCGTAAGTCTTGATAGATAGAAGGAAAAGCATGTTCATGTTAAGGAAAGACTGGTAGATCGAGTTTAGACTTGCATGGTCATGGACAACTTGTCGACAAGGTATAGTCTTCTCGAATGATTACCGGGGCGCCGGAATCATTCGGCCCGGGGGAAGCGAGTGTGGCTTAACCTGCATGCCAGATAACCGCATGGGAGTATCGGCGCTTCCGGGGCTAGCTACCCTTAGAAGGGCGGACCGATACCCCCGCCGAGCCAGTCCAAGATAGCTTGAAATTGCTAGTGACCACCTCATGTAGATGCGTCGGCAATAGCGGCACACCGCGTGTATGCCTTTGGAATGAGTCTAGAACTTGAATGCTTGTCTAGTCGGAAACACAAGGTCTGGGCCTAAGATTGGGCTGCAGCATAGGCACCGGCTTGGTACGATAGATGGCATCGGGATGTTCATGAAAGTGATACTATGGTCCACAAGTCTTGTCTAAGTTAGCAAATGGGTCTAACAGGAAGGCCGCAAGACGGTAGCACGATAAGTCTTGATAACTTGCGAGGCGCGGCCTCATCTTGAAGCACGGACAAGTCTAAGCAAGGTCTAGAGGCACGACCTGCACGAGTCGTTCCATTGCCGTCCTTGGTACTTGAATCGTTGGTACGAGAATTGGTCTAGTAGGCTTGAGTCTAAGTAAAAGTCTTGGCACGGTCGAGTGCGCATAAGTTGCTCCTCGGCGAAGCACTGTCCCGAACATGTTAAGTTATGAAATAGAATACGGCGCGACCCTGCCGTCCCGAGTTCAAGTTTGGTCAAGTATCTAAGCGATAAGGCACTGCCTCGATCGAAACACACGTTGGCATTATAGCACGACCTCGTCGATCCACGACCTTGTCGTTGCGTCGCTAAGCATAGACCGAGACGTCTTGTTTAAAATGCATCCTAAGGCAAGAATAGAAAGACAATTGAAAGGGTTTAAGCTGCACAAAGTAAATAGAACGTGTCGGTTATGTATGGGTGGGCGAGAAGCTCACTCCACCAGTACAGTGGTACTGACACCCACACAGTATTTCATGTGCAGGCACAGGTAAAAGCTCATGGTGCGGAGCTCGCTTGGATGCGTCGAGGCACGAAGTTCCTTGGCGAGTCGAAGCGTGCGGCCGCATGATCTGAAGACTTATACAGGACATAATGTATGGACATCGCCTTCCGAAGCTTCCGCTGACTCAAGCATTGTAATCAAGAGAGATAGCAGAGAGTGATTTTGTAAACGAGAGAAAAGCGAGCACGAGAGACTTGTAATTTGGCCTTGCGCCCACAAATGTAATCTTGTATTCAATATCAATAAAGAGTTTCTTTTGAATGACTTGTGTTCATGTGTTCTTCTTTAAATTCTGCTGCAATGTATTCAATGTTTCTGCTTGGGACTTCTGTACGACGACCCCTTCGCCGCCGATGTAATCTGCCGTTATAGAATTGCCTTGCACGAGTGCAATCTAGGCTCGTGCGACATCACGCCTTAGCGAGGACGATCGCTCCTATGGGAGCGGGGCGTGACAATCATAAGTAAGAGTATTTAAAGAGAGATCATCGAGTACCTCATCGGTTGCCATGAGACAAACGTTTGCATTGTGCTTGCAATCTTTGTCGTTGTCCGAATCACTAGCATCGCTCTCACACCAAATACTGGTGTTGGCAAATTTTCTGGAGGAGGAGCTTCCTTTGCTAGGTTTTTCGTACTTACTAGAGTCTTTTCTTGTCATGGGGCAATCTCTCTTGACGTGTCCGGTTCTTCTGCATTGATAGCATGTCGGATCTTTATCGTTGTCCCGTCTAAAGCGGTTGGCTTTGTTGAACTTAAGAAACTTTCGGAAGTGCTTAGCTGTGAGAGCTATTTCTTCATCATCATCCGACTCGTTGTCGTCGGAGCTATCCTTTGAGTAGGATTTTATAACTTTGAGAGCCAGAGACTTCTCCTTCTCTTTGGCCTTCTCCTTCTCCTTCTCTTGCATGGAAGATTCCTCTTGACCTTTCATGTCGACTTCATGAGTCATAAGCTTCCCCATGAGGGTCTCAAGGTTCATGAATGTCAGGTCGTTCCCTTCAATGATGACGGCAGCTTTAGGACTCCATCCTTTGGTCAATCCTCTAAGAATTTTTCTGATCTTTTCATGAGCAGGATATTCCTTACCAAGAGAAGAAAGAGGATTAATAATATCACCAAAACGAGTAAACATGCAAGTAATAGACTCATCTTGTTTCATCTTAAAGGACTCATATTCTTGTGTGAGTCTAGTAATCTTGGATTCTTTTATTTGTGATGTTCCCTCGTGAGTGACTTCAAGCAACTTTCAAATCTCATTAGAAGTCTTGCAAGTAGAGATTCTATTGAATTTACTGCTATCGAGAGCACAGTAAAGAGCGTTCACAGCCTTGGCATCTCGACTAGCAAGCTTTTTGACATTCTCAGTGAGTTTGTCCCTAAGGGTGTCAGATATAACATCCTCAATAACTCCGGAAGGAGTAGGGAGACCATTTATCACACAATCCCATAAATCAAAATCTATGGACTTGAGATAAATGCTTATCCTAATCTTCCAATAGTTATAGTTGGTTCCATCAAATAGAGGAGGCCTATTTGTGGAGTGTCCCTCATTGTGAAAAGTGTTGATACTAGGGTTAGTGGCCATTGATCACTCTAAGGGTGTAAAACCAAATCAAGAGAACAAAGCTCTGATACCAATTGTAGAACCCTAGAGGGGGGGTGAATAGGGAAGTAAAATAATTTAAACACACGAAGCAATATTCTTCAAATAAAAAGAGAGAGTAAGAAGATCAAACACGCGATGTATCCTAGTATCCTCGCTAGAGGCAATCCAGTCCCGGAACTCTCTCCGGCTTAAATCTACTATTTAGTAAAATAGTACACACGAGTTTGGATCCGAAGAACTCGCCAACTTCTTACACACGAGTTTTCTTACGATGGCTCGCCAACTTCAAAAGGAAAGGAAGAGAACTTGTTGATCTTCTAACACTTGAAGATCGAAAAGTACAACTCTTGAATACTCTAGCACTTTGGAAATGGATGACAATTAAAAGCTTGGGTAGAGTATTAATGGTGGAGCTCTTGGTTGTTTGGAAAATTTATGGCTTGAGTGGATGAGCCTTCATGAGAGAGAAATCTTTCATTTATAAAGAAACCAAGAGTAGGTAGCATTTAATGCTCCTGGATACAGCCCAGACGGCATATCGTCGGTATGGACCAGCATGCCGTCGGTATACCGTTCTGAACAGTAACGGTCATAGTTATATCCGTTGGGAGCATTTAATGCTAGCAATTAATGCTAGTATTCGTTCATTCAAAAATCAAAAATTTTCAACCGATATACCGTCGGCATGCCGCGGTATGCCGTCAGTATACCGATGTTCGTCACAGAATATTTTGTGATAAACAAAATGGTATACCGTCGATATGTCGTAGTATACCGTCGGTATGCCGATGTTTGTCACAGAACGTTTTATGGCTCACAAAACGGTATACCGTGGGTATTCCGATATTTCACACAGAACGTTTTTTAGGCAAACAAAACGGTATACCACTGGTATGTCGGAGCATACCGTCGGTATGCCGACATTTGACACAGAACGTTTTGTGGTCAATAAAACGGTATACCGTCGGTATGCCGTAGTATACCGTCGGTATGCTGTTCTTTAAGAAATTGATTTTTGACTGAAGAATTAGAAAGCTTTTAGTTTTGTCATCCAACCTTAAGTGTTTGCAGAAAGACCTAGACCTTGTACAGACTCGAAATCTTGAAGTGTTGAGAGCCGTCTTTCAAGGAACGTCGGTCTTTGCTTCAGTCTTCAAGGCTTTGATGACTAGTCTTGAATGGACATACTTTATGTAGTAGAGCTTCTGAAATGATATCAATATGAAAACAGAGAAAACTAGACTACAAAGATGCTGTTAATGTTATCAAAATAAAATGTGCCAACAATTTGCATAATGTCCTTTCTTATTGTAGTTGAAGTACTTCACCTTCTCAATAGGTATTTTGGACTTAGATCTTGTCCTTCTGCTAAAAGATGCTTTATCGTTTGTGCTTCCTCTTACTATCAAACCTTGGGCTTGGCCTCCACCGTTTTTGCCATTAGATGCCAACCTCCGTACCTCATTAGACAATAAGACACTCATAGCTTTTTCTATGGAAATTGAGTTCTTTCCGTACAATAACGTTTGAATAAGATTCTCATAAGAATCGGGCAAAGAAAATAATAGGATTAGTGCCAAACGATCATGTTCTTCATGTATGTCAACATCCTTCAAGTCGAAAATAATTTGATTAAATTTTGAAATATGATCCCGAATTGACGTACCTTCCTCCATCACTAGTCTATAGAGTGACTTTAACATATAAAGTCGGTTGGTGAGAGTCTTCGTCATTAGTGATTCCAACTTCAACCAGAGCCTAGCGGCGGTGGTTTCATCCTTCACAGAGTACACGACATCCCTTTCCAAACACAGGCAAATAGCGGCACATGCTTCGAGATCCATGTCATCCCAATCATTACCGGTCATGTCAGTGGGCTTCTTGGACTTTTTTCGTAAAGCTTTGTGAAGCTTTTGGGATATGAGAACGTCATTCATCTGGCTTTTCCAAAAGCCAAAATCATTCTTCCCATTGAACTTCTTAATTTCATACTTTTCGATCCTGCTTGACGGAGCCATATCAAGAATCCACCCAATTAACTTTCTCTGAGAACTTTGTCGGACACCTTGCTAGACTCCAAGGCTCTGATACCAATTTGTTGTGGCACAGCAGAAATAAACCCAAAAAACTTAGAGAAAATTCACAACCACAAAGACAATGATTTACGTGGTTCGGCCAAGAAGCCTACTTCCACAAACGATGGTGATTTAGTTCCACTATGAAGAAGAAAAGGAATTACAATAGCTCTCAACACTTCACTCCTTACACTCAAGAACTCGATCTCTATCAGAAAGATAGAAAAAAAAATCTCTCAAAATTTTGTGTTGAACTTATTCAACAACTTGAGCACAATGAGATGTCTTGTGTTGAACTTATTCAACAACTTACATTGAGTACTCTTGGAGGGTGTCTATTGTGGAGAACCTTTAGACCCCTTTATATACCATAGAAATTCCATCCTATATAGGCTTAAAATTCAATCTTATGTAAGATTATATATTGAAAATCCAATCCTATGTAGACTTACATATATTAGAAATCCAGTCCTTGTAGGACTACCATATATATGGTCAAATCCAATCTTATATAAGATTATCATATATATGGTCAAAAAAGGTCATGGACCTATTTTTGGACACTTTCCTTCACATAAGGTCCCCAGATGCACTATGTCGAAGATGCCCCGACTACAAATGAGCTTTTGGTGGGGGTATGATATGGAGTCGAGGAAGCTTCACTTTCTATCCTGGGATCAATTCACCAAGCCGAAGAGAGTGGGAGGCATGGGCTTCCGCAGCCCAGAGTGGGTCAATAATGCTCTCATCGGAAAGCTCCTCTGGCGATTCCTTACGAATCCTGACCAGCTCTGGGCTCGTCTCCTACGAGGAGTGTACCTGCAAAACAGATCTTTCTGGGTGTCTCCTAAACCGAAACGAGCCTCTCCAACTTGGAAAAGCTTTTGGACATCCGCCAGTTAATGGCTGATAGGGTCTTCTTGAGAATCAGGGGCGGCTGGGTTAGCATCCTTGATGACCCTTGGGTCCCCTCTCTTCCTGGATTCAGGATCACCGGGGTGGAACTGCCGGAGGGTGGGCCTCGGTTGGTTAGAGACCTGATGCACACTAGCTCCAGATCATGGGATCTCGATTTGATCCACTCCTTATTTCCTTCCATGGAAGCAAAGGCAATTGCTGCCATTAATCTCGATTTGATCACGTGGACTGGCTCGAGCAATGGGGTCTTCTTCGCTAAGTCACTATATGAGACAATCCGTCTCCAACAACCAGGTAGCTCTGGAACTAACGATGATAATGGCTTTTGGCGTCGCTTCTGGAAGATCAAAGACATGTCCCCACGGATCCTGACCTTCATTTGGCGCCAGCTGAAGAATGCTCTACCCCTCCTCGCCAACATTAAAAAGAAGGTCCCAACGGCATGTAGCCTCTGCCTGATCTGTGGACAACAAGACGAAGATGTGGATAATCCCTTTCTCCACTGTCATGTGGCACGCGAGGCGTGGTTTGCTAGTCCGCTGGGGTTGAGACTGGACGAGCACGCAACGGTCAGCAATTTACTCGCCAGCTGGAAAGTGAGGTGTTCCTGTCACTTTCCGTTCCCAGAATACGTATTTATTTAATAGTTACAATGTATTATTCTGTATTTAAATTTCTGTAAATTTATGTTAGTTAATTAATCTGCTCTTTAAATTTTCATGTTAATTTATTTCCTGCAATTTTATTTCTGCACTTTATTTCCTGCTTTTATTCCTGCATTTATTTTTGGCTTTTACCTCTTTGCTTTGCTTGCGGGTTGGCCTTGGATGAACCCATTGGACACGGCCCAATACTCCCACCTACCACCACCCTTTCATTTAAAGCCCAAAACCATTTCTCTCTCTTCATTACTTCTTTCCATTTCACTTCTTCTTCCTCATAACTCTCCCACCAACCTAGAAGAGATAGGCAAGTGCCAACTTGCTTCTTGATGGATCCCCATTTTTATTGTTCCATCATCTTCCTCATTTGATTCTAAGTCTCTTTAGTACTTAGCATTTTCAAGTTCCATGGCTTATTTGTTGTAGATCTAAGTTTGATACATTTTCGGATTTCTTAGGTTTTGATCTAGTAAACCTTGTTATCTTCAAGTTTCGATGGTTCCATGTTGTAGAGAATTTCGTTCTACCCAATTTTGACCTATGGAAGTCCATATTTGGGCTTGGGATGAAGGATTTATGAAGCTTGGAAGCAATGGCTTCTATGGTTCCCATGGTTCTGTTCTCAGAAAATTCGGAGAAGAAGAACAGTCCCAGCCGCATCAAATCTTCATTCCTCAAGCGCATGGAAATCTTTTTCCCACAGCGCATCAAATCTTCATTCCTCAAGCGCATGGAAATCTTTTTCCCACAGCGCATCAAATCTTCATTCCTCAAGCGCATGGAAATCTTTTTCCCACAGCGCATCAAATCTTCATTCCTCAAGCGCATGGAAATCTTTTTCCCACAGCGCATCAAATCTTCATTCCTCAGCGCATGAAAATCTTTATTCCCACAGAAATCTTCATTCCACAGCGCATCAAATCATCACTTCCCACAGCCAAGGCGCATGAGTTATTTATTTTCCAATCACTTCCCACAGCCAAGGCGCATGAATCTATTTATTTTCCAATCACTTCCCACAGCCAAGGTGCATGAATCTATTTATTTCCCAATCACTTCCCACAGCCAAGGCGCATGAGTTATTTATTTCCCAATCACTTCCCACAGCCAAGGCGCATGAATATATTTATTTCCCAATCACTTTCCACAGCCAAGGCGCATGAGTTATTTATTTCCCAGTCACTTCCCACAGCCAAGGCGCATGAGTTATTTATTTCCCAATCACTTCCCACAGCCAAGGCGCATGAATTTATTTATTTCCCAATCACTTCCCACAGCCAAGGCGCATGAGTTATTTATTTCTCAATCCTTTCCCTCAGGCGCATGAGTTTATTTATTTCTCAATCCTTTCCCTCAGGCGCATGAGTTTATTTATTTCCCACAGATTCCCTCAGGCGCATGAGTTTATTTATTTCCCACAGCTTCCCTGAGTTTATTTATTTCTCACAGCCACCTTCCTCAGGCGCATGAATTTATTTATTTCCCAATCACTTCCCACAGCGCATGAGTTTATTTATTTTCCAATCATTTCTCTCAGACGCATGATATTATTTATTTCCCAACCTTTCCCACATCAGCGCATGAGATTTATTTCCCACAGCATTCCTCAGGCGCATGAGTTTATTTATTTCCCAATCATTTTTCACAGCGCATGAGATTATTTATTTCCCAATCATTATTTATTTCTCTATTTTATTTCCCGAATTGGCATTAATTAACATTGATTGTTATCTTGATTAATTATTGATCATGCGTTCCTAGATGGAACTAAGAGACTGGCTAGTCGTCTTATTGAATTAAATGGAATAAGACACGTTCATATTTGCAATCGATTGGCCAATCCCAAATATTGACATATAGATACATGCAGGCTACAATTTATTTATTTATTTTTACGGAAGCAGCATGTATACTTTATGGTCAAGGCATGATTATTCCGTGGTTAGTTTTAATTGTTGCATTACGCTATGTAAGACCTACAACCTAACCGCACGGGTATCGTTGTAGAGCTGGGCATATCGTACTTTGTACGGAAGTACTCATTCTGAATGACCATGACCCACGGCATGGGATTTCACTTAACGTAGAGGCTACTAAGTTAAATAAAATAATGATTGCATGGAGAGAATGGATTCCCGAGTTCTTACATGGCAGCCCTCTTTGGGACTATTAGTGCCCAACAGGCCGGCTGGTTCCCACAGATACTGCAAATCTGCCACACGGACAGGGAGCGGTATCTGCTTATATTATTGTATATTGTATATTGATGACGGGCGTCCCGCTGGGACTCGTCTAATTCATGATTGGCGCAATTGATTGATTGGATAGACTAGCCTTGCTTGTCCATAGTAAGAAATGAGAAATCCTTATTGCATAATTCCAGGATAACTTGGGACTCACAGTAGTAAGCCGTAGGAGTTGGATGGCCGTTTAAGTTGATTTGTTTGTGTACTGTACCTACTCTGTTAACTAACTGAGATGATCGGAGCATCATGACATGACGGGCCAACTTCTGTCCTTGTTTGGTTGGGAGGTTGGTTCGAAGTGTCGTGATGTCACGTGAATCCCAGTAGCGAGCAGAGATCTATTATTATATTCTTTTATTTACTGGTTTAATGCCTCATATCGTGCTTCCTTGCGGTACTTGCTATTAGAGGTCTAACCTCTCTGGTTTTGCATGGCCAGATTTAGAGCCGGTTCCCGAGGACTCAGCTTACTTCCACCTCCAAGATGGTCAATACTAGAGGAATGATCGCAGGAGGACTCGAGTGGGTTCCTTACTTCCCTGCTCGTTTTGTTACTTACTTTATATTTTGCCGTTTGGCACCGACATGTTAGTCGGATCGTCTTGTACTTACTTTTACATAATTGTAACTAAAGTCAGACTGCAGCTGATAACAATTGTGTATATTTTTGCTACATCAGATCTGGCTATGTTTTGTAAAGCCAGATATCAAGAATATTTTGACAGAGCGTTTGGGACGCCTTACTGCTTTATCTTACATGTTCTCTATTACTGTTTCTTGTTCGAATGATTGAGATAATAGATGTGAAGTGACCATAGTGAGACCTTTATGTAGTATGCACCCCCTCATCTGGTTAGACAGCATTGATCGTATTATATGGTATTCATCTACCCGTAATACGTAGCTGGCTGAGTCATTCCCCCGCTCTCCAGTATTCTGGTTCTGGGGCGTGACAAAGTTTTAGTGGTGGCCCATGCAGGTCTGATTTCAGACTTGTGGGGTGTTTTAATTTATAGGATGTCTCAATCACACATGTTTCCCCTTGATCTCCTGATTCGTATTCTCGATTCTAGCTTGACATTCCGGTATCCTTTGACTTCATTGATCTTCCCTGTCCGACCGTTTGATTATTCTCTTGTCCCTTTTCTTAGGGGCACCTCGTCCGCATCTGTCAGGATTGGGCAACAACAACAAGGGCAACATGGGCAACCTGACCAGGTTGGTCAGCAACAAGAGCCAGTACAACCTCAAGAGGCTATTCAAGAAGAGGTGATAGTGGAACCAGCAGTTGGACCGCAGTATCCGGAGGTTCCAACACCACCAATAGTTCCATCTACCCCAGTGGAAGTGGACACACCAGCCCTTCTGGAGATCATGAGAGGGATGATGGCTACTCAGCAACATCAGATGTTGGCCCAGCAGCGCATGCACGCTCAGTTACAAGAGCAGAATGTACTACTTAACCAAGGATTGCAGACAGCTTTGGAAAGAGGGGCAAGGCCAGATTCAGGAGCATCAGCCAGGTTTTGCAAGTACAACCCCCGTCGTTTCGAGGGCACGGAGGATGCCATCTCAGCAGATGCATGGCTTAAGGATATTGAGGCTATTCTGACAGCAGCTAAGGTGCCAGCAGAAGAACGTGTGGATCTAGTGAAGCTGTTACTTCAAGATCTCGCACGTGATTGGTGGGAATCAGAAGAGGTAGGCATCAGACGTCATGTGGCTTGGGACGATTTTACAGCAAGATTCAAGACGAAGTACTATGGAGTTGTGGCACAATTTGAGCTGCAACAGAAGTTTATCAACCTCAGACAGGCTGGCAAGACTGTAGATGCTTATGCAGCAGAGTTCTGCAGATTGAGTAGGTTCGCCCCAGAGATGGTAGCAACAGAGAGCCAGAGGGCTATGAGGTTTCAGCAAGGGTTTCATCTTGAGCTCTTGCAATTGATAGAGGGGCACAATTACCAGACTTTTGATGAAGTATTGACGGTAACTCGAAGGCATGAGATAACCATTCAGAGGCTTACGGCAAGGACTGGAGGTCAGAAGAGATCCCACAGTCAGATTGAAGGAGGAGGGGGAGCAGCTCCCCGAACAACAGCACCGTCCCTTGGCATCCGCATTCATGATGTGGCAATGCGAGGGCCAGCACCACCACCAAGGCAGCAACAGCATCAGAGGAAGAACCAGCAACCCCCAGTGGGCTGCACTTATTGTGGAAAGATAGGGCACACTAGAGATGTGTGTCGGACATTGAACGGGCAGTGTTTGATATGTGGAAACCCAGATCATCGGGTTACCACATGTCCCATGAATTCGAGGTCAGGAGGACCAGTACAACAGTTTCCTGCTCTGTCAGCACCAGGGGCAGGACAGTATCGAGGACCAGCGGTAGCAGTGAGATTGTTGGCCCAGCGTCCGTTCATGACGCAGGCTCAGATATTTCGACAGCAGGGACCGCCGATGCAATAACACCAGCATAGACCACCCCAGCATCACCAAGGCAGGGGCCAGCGGCAGCACCAGGCTAGGCCGCAGCATGGGAACCAGCAAGGAGGTCGAGGGCAGGCATTCACTCTGTCCTTGGAAGAGGCATTGGCATCGAGAGATGTTGTGGCAGGTAACATTCTCGTCGCCTCTTATCCCGCAGTAGCATTGTTTGATTCGGGAGCATCACACTCATTTATATCTGCACAATTTGCGACACGGCTAGGTATAGAGTTCGAGACATTGCCAGGGAGGTTGAATATACTCACTGGTAATGGGCTCGTAGGAGTTAGTAGAGTTATTCTAGCGTGTAGCGTTGTAGTTTGCGGGCATTCCTTACCCGCCCGGTTGATAGAATTTCCTGTTGGAAATTTCGACGTTATCTTAGGCATGGACTGGCTGAAAGACAGTCATGCGATAATAGATTGTCGTAGAGGGAGTGTATCTTTTGACATTCCAGGCATGAAGAGGTTCACCTTAGTCAGATCAGTAGCAACTCAACAAGAGCAGGGAGTAGTGACGGCAATGGAAGAAGTTCAAGTCCCGAAGGTAGTTGAAGAGTTTTTAGACGTATTTTCTGAAGAGCTTCCAGGTCTACCACCGGTTAGAGATATTGAGTTCAGTATAGAATTGGCACCTGGAACTAAACCGATATCAGATCGGGTTTACAGAATGGCGGATTCAGAGCAGGCCAAGGTATATCAGCACATAGAGGAACTGAAGGAGAAGAAGTTCATCCAAGCTAGCGTGTCACCCTGGGCAGCACCAGTGGTACTTGTGGGAAAGAAGGATGGATCATCCAGATTGTGCATCGATTACAGGAAGCTTAACGCGGCAACAGTGAAGAACAAGTACCCACTACCCAGGATCGACGACTTATTTGATCAGTTGAGCAGGGCCAGAGTTTTCTCCAAGATAGATCTTCGTTCGGGGTATCATCAAGTGAGGGTTCGGAAGGAAGACATTCCCAAGACAGCATTCAGGTCGAAGTATGGGCATTATGAATTCTTAGTAATGCCGTTTGGTTTGACCAATGCTCCAGCAATATTTATGGATTTGATGAACCGCATCTTTATGCCGTACTTGGATCAATTTGTCGTTGTGTTTCTCGACAACATTCTTGTATATTCAACTAGTGAAGAGGAGCATGAAGACCACCTCCGGAAGGTGTTACAGGTTCTGAGAGAGAACCAGTTGTATGTCAAGCTCAGCAAATGTGAGTTTTGGTCGGATCATATTTCATTTTTGGGTCATATCATATCAGGAGCTGGAGTAGCAGTGGATCCCAAGAAGGTAGAAGCAGTAGAAAGTTGGCCAGTACCCAAGACCGTAGCAGATGTGCGGAGTTTCTTGGGATTGGCAGGATATTACAGAAGGTTTGTATCAGACTTTGCGAGACTTTCAGCACCCATGACCCGATTGACACGGAAAGATGTACCATTCGACTGGTCGGCAGAATGCCAGACATCATTTGAGAATTTGAAGCAGAAGTTGATATCAGCACCTATTCTTACATTACCAGTTGGACCCGGAGGTTTTACTGTTTATTGTGATGCGTCAGGTAAAGGACTTGGATGTGTCCTCATGCAACATGGGAAGGTGATAGCGTATGCATCTAGGCAGCTTCGAGACCACGAGAAGAATTACCCAACTCATGATTTGGAGTTGGCGGCAGTAGTATTCGCTTTGAAGCTATGGAGGCATTACTTATATGGTGACCGAGTGGAGATGTACACGGACCACAAAAGTCTGAAGTACATCTTTACTCAGAATAAACTGAACATGAGGCAGAGAAGATGGTTGGAGTTGATCAAGGATTACGACGTGGAGCTTCAATATCATCCAGGCAAGGCTAATGTGGTAGCAGACGCTCTTAGCAGGAGAGGCGGCGCATTTATGTTGACAACACAGAAGCACATTTTAGAAGACCTTCAGGAGATGGGCATCGAGGTTATACTTCCTAGTGATGTAGGAGTTCTGGTGAGTCTACAAGTTCAATCCAACTTGGTAGATAGGATCAAGGCAGCTCAGGCACAAGACCCAAGGATTCAGAAGCTTAGGGAAGAATGTGAGTCAGGACTCAGGAAGGAGATACAGATTCATGAGGATGGTACACTTAGGTTTGGGTCACGTCTATGTGTGTCTAGTGGAGATATCAGACAGGAGGTTATGACTGAAGCTCACAGTTCCCAGTATTCTGTACACCCTGGAGGGACCAAGATGTACCAAGATATCAAGCAGCACTTCTGGTGGAATGGGATGAAGAGGGAGATAGCTAGATTTGTTTCCCGTTGCTTGGTATGTCAGCAAGTGAAGGCAGAGCAGCAGAGGCCAGCTGGATTATTGCAACCGCTTCCTATCCCGGAATGGAAATGGGAGCATATCACAATGGACTTTGTGACCGGTTTACCGAGATCACCAAGTGGTAAAAATGCTATTTGGGTGATAGTAGATCGGCTTACAAAGGTGGCGCACTTTCTTCCTTTCAGAGTAGGACAATCTACGGAGAAGTTGGCAGAATTGTATATGCAGCAGATAGTCAGACAGCATGGGATCCCAGTCAGTATTGTGTCAGACAGAGATACCCGTTTTATATCACATTTTTGGAAGAGCTTACATCATAGCCTGGGTACCAAGTTAAGGTTTAGCACGGCTTACCATCCCAAGACAGACGGGCAATCAAAAAGAACAATTCAGACTTTGGAAGACATGTTGCGAGCTTGCACTCTGGATTTTGGAGGATCTTGGGAGAGCCACCTGCACTTAGTCGAGTTCTCGTACAATAACAGTTATCAAGCAAGTATCCAGATGGCGCCATTTGAAGCACTATATGGTAAGAAGTATAGGTCGCCACTAGCGTGGGACGATATTGGGGAGAGAAAGATGTTAGGCCCGGAGATGATTGTTCAGACAGTGGAAGTGATTAAAGGAATTAGAGAGCGACTTCGAGTTGCGCAGGATCGACATCGTCATTGGGCAGACCAGCATCGTAGGCCGCTAGAATTTTCTGTTGGGGACCACGTATTCTTGCGGATCTCACCTACCCGTGGGGTCATTAGATTTGGCATTCGCGGAAAGTTGAGTCCCCGATACGTGGGCCCATTTGTTATCCTTGAGAGGGTAGGCGATGTTGCTTATCGTTTATCCCTTCCACCTTCGTTACGAGAGGTGCATGACGTATTTCATGTATCTCAGTTGCGAAGGTATGTATCGGACCCAAGCCATGTCCTTGATCATTCTGAGCTGGTTGTTGGTACCAACCTGTCTTACGAGGAACACCCTGTGTCTATTTTGGACTGAAGAGAGAAGATACTCAAGAACCGAACAATTAACCTTGTCCGGGTTGCTTGGGGTCATCACTCTTTAGGAGAGTCAACGTGGGAACGTGAGGATGATATCCGTTCACGGTATCCGCACCTGTTTGACTCACAAGATATATTTTCTTCTGTATACCTTGATTGTCTTAACTCCTCATGCTTGTCACCTTATGAGTAGAATTACTTAATGTTGTAGATTGTTAGATGTAGATACATTACTTGTTATTATCATTGTAGAATGATTGCTTACTCAATTGTTTATACTTAGATTAGTTTAGCTTCGATGTTTCTATCATGCTTAGATCTGAAATTTCGAGGACGGAATTTTTCTAAGGAGGGTAGAGATGTCACTTTCCGTTCCCAGAATACGTATTTATTTAATAGTTACAATGTATTATTCTGTATTTAAATTTCTGTAAATTTATGTTAGTTAATTAATCTGCTCTTTAAATTTTTATGTTAATTTATTTCCTGCAATTTTATTTCTGCACTTTATTTCCTGCTTTTATTCCTGCATTTATTTTTGGCTTTTACCTCTTTGCTTTGCTTGCGGGTTGGCCTTGGATGAACCCATTGGACCCGGCCCAATACTCCCACCTACCACCACCCTTTCATTTAAAGCCCAAAACCATTTCTCTCTCTTCATTACTTCTTTCTATTTCACTTCTTCTTCCTCATAACTCTCCCACCAACCTAGAAGAGATAGGCAAGTGCCAACTTGCTTCTTGATGGATCCCCATTTTTATTGTTCCATCATCTTCCTCATTTGATTCTAAGTCTCTTTAGTACTTAGCATTTTCAAGTTCCATGGCTTATATGTTGTAGATCTAAGTTTGATACATTTTCGGATTTCTTAGGTTTTGATCTAGTAAACCTTGTTATCTTCAAGTTTCGATGGTTCCATGTTGTAGAGAATTTCGTTCTACCCAATTTTGACCTATGGAAGTCCATATTTGGGCTTGGGATGAAGGATTTATGAAGTTTGGAAGCAATGGCTTCTATGGTTCCCGTGGTTCTGTTCTCAGAAAATTCGGAGAAGAAGAACAGTCCCAGCCGCATCAAATCTTCATTCCTCAAGCGCATGGAAATCTTTTTCCCACAGCGCATCAAATCTTCATTCCTCAAGCGCATGGAAATCTTTTTCCCACAGCGCATCAAATCTTCATTCCTCAAGCGCATGGAAATCTTTTTCCCACAGCGCATCAAATCTTCATTCCTCAGCGCATAGAAATCTTTATTCCCACAGAAATCTTCATTCCACAGCGCATCAAATCATCACTTCCCACAGCCAAGGCGCATGAGTTATTTATTTTCCAATCACTTCCCACAGCCAAGGCGCATGAATCTATTTATTTTCCAATCACTTCCCACAGCCAAGGCGCATGAATCTATTTATTTCCCAATCACTTCCCACAGCCAAGGCGCATGAGTTATTTATTTCCCAATCACTTCCCACAGCCAAGGCGCATGAATATATTTATTTCCCAATCACTTTCCACAGCCAAGGCGCATGAGTTATTTATTTCCCAGTCACTTTCCACAGCCAAGGCGCATGAGTTATTTATTTTCCAATCACTTCCCACAGCCAAGGCGCATGAATTTATTTATTTATCAATCACTTCCCACAGCCAAGGCGCATGAGTTATTTATTTCTCAATCCTTTCCCTCAGGCGCATGAGTTTATTTATTTCTCAATCCTTTCCCTCAGGCGCATGAGTTTATTTATTTCCCACAGATTCCCTCAGGCGCATGAGTTTATTTATTTCCCACAGCTTCCCTGAGTTTATTTATTTCTCACAGCCACCTTCCTCAGGCGCATGAATTTATTTATTTCCCAATCACTTCCCACAGCGCATGAGTTTATTTATTTTCCAATCATTTCTCTCAGACGCATGATATTATTTATTTTCCAACCTTTCCCACATCAGCGCATGAGATTTATTTTCCACAGCATTCCTCAGGCGCATGAGTTTATTTATTTCCCAATCATTTTTCACAGCGCATGAGATTATTTATTTCCCAATCATTATTTATTTCTCTATTTTATTTCCCGAATTGGCATTAATTAACATTGATTGTTATCTTGATTAATTATTGATCATGCGTTCCTAGATGGAACTAAGAGACTGGCTAGTCGTCTTATTGAATTAAATGGAATAAGACACGTTCATATTTGTAATCGATTGGCCAATCCCAAATATTGACATATAGATACATGCAGGCTACAATTTATTTATTTATTTTTACGGAAGCAGCATGTGTACTTTATGGTCAAGGCATGATTATTCCGTGGTTAGTTTTAATTGTTGCATTACGCTATGTAAGACCTACAACCTAACCGCACGGGTATCGTTGTAGAGCTGGGCATATCGTACTTTGTACGGAAGTACTCATTCTGAATGACCATGACCCACGGCATGGGATTTCACTTAACGTAGAGGCTACTAAGTTAAATAAAATAATAATTGCATGGAGAGAATGGATTTCCGAGTTCTTACATGGCAGCCCTCTTTGGGACTATTAGTGCCCAACAGGCCGGCTGGTTCCCACAGATACTGCAAATCTGCCACACGGACAGGGAGCGATATCTGCTTATATTATTGTATATTGTATATTGATGACGGGCGTCCCGCTGGGACTCGTCTAATTCATGATTGGCGCAATTGATTGATTGGATAGACTAGCCTTGCTTGTCCATAGTAAGAACTGAGAAATCCTTATTGCATAATTCCAGGATAACTTGGGACTCACAGTAGTAAGCCGTAGGAGTTGGATGGCCGTTTAAGTTGATTTGTTTGTGTACTGTACCTACTCTGTTAACTAACTGAGATGATCGGAGCATCATGACATGACGGGCCAACTTCTGTCCTTGTTTGGTTGGGAGGTTGGTTCGAAGTGTCGTGATGTCACGTGAATCCCAGTAGCGAGCAGAGATCTATAATTATATTCTTTTATTTACTGGTTTAATGCCTCATATCGTGCTTCCTTGCGGTACTTGCTATTAGAGGTCTAACCTCTCTGGTTTTGTATGGCCAGATTTAGAGCCGGTTTCCGAGGACTCAGCTTACTTCCACCTCCAAGATGGTCAATACTAGAGGAATGATCGCAGGAGGACTCGAGTGGGTTCCTTACTTTCCTGCTCGTTTTGTTACTTACTTTATATTTTGCCGTTTGGCACCGACATGTTAGTCGGATCGTCTTGTACTTACTTTTACATAATTGTAACTAAAGTCAGACTGCAGCTGATAACAATTGTGTATATTTTTGCTACATCAGATCTGGCTATGTTTTGTAAAGCCAGATATCAAGAACATTTTGACAGAGCGTTTGGGACGCCTTACTGCTTTATCTTACAAGTTCTCTATTACTGTTTCTTGTTCGAATGATTGAGACAATAGATGTGAAGTGACCATAGTGAGACCTTTATGTAGTATGCACCCCCTCGTCTGGTTAGACAGCATTGATCGTATTATACGGTATTCATCTACCCGTAATACGTAGCTGGCTGAGTCATTCCCCCGCTCTCCAGTATTCTGGTTCTGGGGCGTGACAGTTCCTGTGTGTTCAATCACACCACCCCCACCTGTGATTTGATCTTGCAACGTGCGAACGTGCACGTACATTACTCTGAGCCTGGTTCTACCAACAGACTAGAGGAGACCCAAGCATTCAGAGAAGCGACAACGAGCACGGTCGGTTGGACCCCCCACACCAAACGACATCATCAAGATAAATGTAGACGGAGCTACATCAACGACATCAATTGCAGCAGCGGCGGTGGCTAGGAATGACAAGGGGAGTTTCATCAGTGCAAAAACATGGTTCTCGCTGTCGCCGTTCTACACTGTTAGATTATATTTGTAATGTAAATATGCCCATAAGATATGGCCCGTAAGCCCAAATGTAGACACTATATATATATTGTAACAAACCCTAGTAATGAGAATATAGGCATTATTATTTCCTACATGGTATCAGGGCCTCCCGAAAAATCCTAGCCGCCATCTTCCGAGACCGATTCGGCGCCGAACGCGGCCGACGCCCGCTCCCGCGCCTGAACCCTCCCGCGTGCCGACCGTGCGCCCTCCTGCGCGCCGACCGTGCGCCCTCCCGTGCGCCGACCGCGCGACCTCCCGCGCTCCCGCGCCCTCCCTCGCACCGACCGATCCCGGTGCCCGACGCGCCCTCCTGCGCGCCGACCGCACGCCCTCCTGCGTGCCGACCGTGCGCCCTTACGCGCGCCGACCGCGCGCCCTCACGCGCTCCCGTACCCTCCCACGCGCCGACTGATCCCGGTGCCCGACTGCACCCGCCCTCCTCTACGCACCTGATCGCGGCCGATCCGCAGCCGACCCCGTCCATCAGCGGCAGATTTGTCGACGTTGTACAAAATTTCGTACACCCGACATCCGCTCGCTCCTACGTGCCAGATCCGACGCCCCTGATCGCGGTCGATTTGCCGCCGACCTCGTCCATCAGCGGCCGATTCGTCGGAGTTGTACAAAATTTTTGTATACCCGACATCCGCGATGGCAGATGATGCTGTGTCCTGCTACTCCGCCGCGACTGGCGGAGGCGGTGCACACAACCCAAATTATTCTAATCCGAAGGATCCATATTTTCTGAGTTCTGCTGATCAACCAGGAAATATCATTACTTCTATTGTTTTTCGTGGACCGAACTATGCTGAGTGGTCTCGGTCGATACGTCTCTCCCTGATCTCTAGGCAAAAAATCACTTTTCCGGAAGGTACTGAAGTCAAACCTGTTAATGATGCTAGTAAATTGCTTGAATGGAGATGCGTGCAAGCGCTATTGGTTCAATGGGTTCTTAATACCATTGATCCGTCTCTGAAGAAATCTTTGCCGTACTTTGAGGAGGTTTCTCCATTGTGGAACTTGTTGGAGAAAAGATTTGTTGTTAGCAATGGCACTCGGAAGCAACAAATTAAGGTGGCTTTGGCTGAGTACAAACAAACGGCTTCGATGTCTATGGAAACCTACTTTAGAAATTTGCAGTTTTTGTGGGATGAACAAGCTGCTTATTTTTTATTGCCTACTTGTACCTGTGGTGAACTTGCTGCCAAGCTACAGGCTATGAGGGATGAAGACCATTTTCAGGACTTTATGTATGGGTTGAATGCTGAGTTGTATGGTCATACCCGATCTAATCTTCTGGCTCAGGATCCTCCGCCAAGTTTAGATCGGACATACCAGGCAGTCCGTGAGGAGGAAGATATACAAAAATCTCAGGTCCAATCCGCTACTGAGGAGGTGTTGGCGATGGCTATCAAGACTTCACCTCGTCTTTCTACTGCTTCTAATAGTAGAACCTCATATTACAGGGACAAATCAGGTATGATCTGTACTCATTACAAGAAAATAGGTCATGATTTTGCAACTTGCTTTACCAAGATTGGCTATCCAGAGTGGTGGGAGACTCGTCCTCGGCGTGAAGGCGGACGTGGTGCTGGTGATGGCAGAGGCCCGGCACCACAGCAGAGACGTGATGAGGGACGCGGTACTGGTGGCGCAGGGGTTATTCATCATGTCGCCGCTGTTGGTCATGGTGTCCCTGCTAGTCTTACTGGGAGTTCGGCGGATATAATGCATGGAGGGTATCCTTCGTCACTCTCAGGTGAACAATGGCAGAAACTGATGAGCTTGCTGGGTAACGATAATTCTTCCAACCCTGGTTCTTCAAACTCTGATCGTTTGATGGGTAAGAATTCTTCTGTCCCTTGGATATTCGATACTGGGGCTACTCTTCATGTTACAGGTTCTCGTGACTGTTTAGTTGATTGCTTTGAGGGCCCTGTCTGTCCTGTGACTTTGCCTGATGGGAGCACTATTGAGGCTGTTCTAAGAGGCAAAGTATTTTTGACTGCTTCATTGGTGTTGACGGATGTTCTTTACGTTCCGACATTGACTTGCAACTTGATCTCTGTCTCACAATTGATTGATGACAGAAATTGTGATATGTTATTTACTCCTGATTTGTGTTTTGTTCAGGACCGAAGTACGAGGATGGTGATTGGAGCAGGTGAACAAAGGGGTGGACTTTACTTCTTGGGGAAGGTTCCAGCTTCTTTGGTTTCGGTGATCCTGGCATGCAAAGGGAGTGATTCCGAGGTTTGGCATAGTAGACTGGGGCATCCTTCAGATAAAGTAATGCAGACTTTACCTTTTCTCTCTGGTAGTAGTGTGTTTTCTCATAAGGCTTGTGATATTTGTCATCAAGCTAAACAGACTCGTGATACCTTTCCTGATAGTAGTAGTCGTGCTTTGAGATGCTTTGAACTTATACACTGTGATCTGTGGGGACCATATCGTGTTCCGTCATCTAATGGGGCACGATATTTTTTGACTTTGGTGGATGATTTTTCTAGAGCTGTTTGGGTTATTTTATTGACGGATAAGTGTGATATTTATTCTATGTTTCTTAAATTCATTGCTATGGTGAAGCGTCAGTTTGGGGATGATATACGTCGTGTGCAGAGTGATAATGGCACTGAATTTAATTGTTTACGAGATTATTTTTCATCTCAAGGTATATTGTTCCAAACATCCTGTGTTGGGACACCTCAACAGAATGGAAGGGTGGAAAGAAAACATCGACATATTTTAAATGTAGCCAGGGCATTGAGATTTCAGGGTTCTCTTTCCGTGGATTTTTGGGGGGAATGTGTTCTGGGTGCATGTTATTTGATAAATAGAACTCCTTCTAGTGTCTTGCATTTTAAGTCTTCTTATGAAGTTTTATATGGTTCGGCTCCTTCGTATGATCATCTACGTATTTTTGGTTGTCTGTGCTATGCGTATGATTTAAAATTCCGACATGATAAATTTGCCAGCAGGAGCAGAAAATGTATCTTTGTTGGGTATCCTCTTGATAAAAGGGGGTGAAAACTGTATGATTTGGAGACTGGTGAATTTTTTGTGTCCCGTGATATTACTTTTTATGAAAAAGAATTTTCTGGGTGTGGCTCTGCTAGCGAGATGTCTTCTACGACACGCCATACATCTGTTGAGGTGCTGGAAGATGACATAGAGGCTTTTGAGATGGTGCCGGCTACGGTTGCTGAGGCCGGAGTGGTTGATGGTGGCTCGGCACCGAATGGCGAGGATGCACAGGTAGATGCAGAAGTGTTGACAGAAGAGTCCGCTGGGGGTGATGCGGATACTCCTGATGATACAGGGGATACAGTGTTGCCAGAGGTGCCCGACGAGGTAGTATTGGGAAGAGGAATGAGAAAGAAATCACAGCCAGTTCGATTACAGAATTTTGTGACGAATGCTGTTAGAAGTAAAAGTCCCCCCTTCACCACAATTCATCTGTTTCCGTCACTTCCTCAGGTACTTCGTATCCTCTAACACAATTTCTAAGTTATGACATATTTACTGTTGGACACAGAGATTTTCTTGCAGCTATCACTGCAGGTGTTGAGCCTACTTCATATCGCCAGGCCTCGCAAGATTCGGGCTGGCGCGCGGCTATGCAAACTGAAATACAGGCTCTGAAAGATAATGGAACATGGAATCTTATCGATTTGCCTCCTGGAAAGAAAACATTGGGAAGTAGATGGGTGTACAAAATAAAGTACAAATCCGACGGCAGTATTGAGCGCTTAAAGGCACGGCTGGTTGTGTTCGGTAATCATCAGGTTGAGGGGATCGACTATTCAGAGACATTTACCCCGGTAGCTAAGATGCCTACAGTTCGGACGTTCTTGGCTGTTGCAGCTGTGAGAGGCTGGACTTTGCACCAGATGGATGTGCACAATACTTTTCTTCATGGAGATCTGACAGAAGAGGTGTATATGAAGTTGCCGCCATGTTTTTCTCATAGTGAACCCAACAAAGTGTGTCGCCTGCGTAAGTCACTATATGGATTGAAACAGGCGCCACGCTGTTGGTTTGCTAAGCTTGCTGCTTCTCTGATATCCTATGGATTTATTCAATCTCATTCCGATTATTCCCCTTTCTCTTTTTTAAAGGGAAGGTAGAGTTGCATGTTTTGATCTATGTAGATGACATGATTGTGTCTGGTAATGACACAGGTGCTTTAGATGCTTTCAAACAGTACCTTAGTTCTTGCTTTCACATGAAGGACCTTGGTGTGTTGAAGTACTTTCTTGGCATAGAGGTGGCTCGAAGTGCAGAAGAAATTTTCTTGTATCAAAGAAAGTATGCTTTGGACATCATTTCAGAATGCGGCTTGATGGGGTCTCGACCTGCTGGTTTTCCCATGGAGCCCAATCACAAGCTGGCAGAATCGACTAGTCCAAAAATGGCGGATGCAGAGACTTATCAGAGGCTGGTTGGGAGGTTGATTTATCTATCGTTTACTCGTCCTGACTTAGCCTATGCTGTGCATATCTTGTCTCAATTTTTACAGGAGCCTCGACAAGATCATTGGCATGCTGCTTTGAGAGTTGTCAGATACCTCAAACATGCACCGGAACAAGGTATTCTTTTGAAAGCTGATTGTCATCTCCGTCTTTCTGGTTGGTGTGATTCCGACTGGGCCAGTTGTCCCTTGACTCGCCGCTCTGTTACAGGCTGGTTGGTGTTTCTGGGGGGGTCTCCTATTTCTTGGAAGACCAAGAAGCAATCAACTGTTTTTCGATCTTCCGCTGAAGCTGAATACCGATCTCTTGCTGCGCTTGTTTGTGAGTTGAAATGGTTGAAGGAGTTATTGGTGTGTTTGGGCGTTCGCCAGGAGTCTGCTATGTCGGTGTATTGTGACAGTCAGTCAGCCCTGCACCTGGCTCAGAACCCGGTATTTCATGAGCGCAGTAAGCATATTGAGGTGGATTTGCATTTTGTTCGCGATGCTATTCGAGATGGCACCGTAATAGCCTCGCATGTTCCTACTTCTTCTCAACTGACTGACATCTTCACCAAGCCCCTTGGAAAGCTTGTGTTTGATTCTTTCCTTCCCAAGTTGGACATTTGTGACTTGCATGCTCCAACTTGAGGGGGGGTGTTAGATTATATTTGTAATGTAAATATGGTCCATAAGTCCAAATGTAGACACTATATATATATTGTAACAAATTCTAGTAATGAGAATATAGGCATTATTATTTTCTACATATACAGATATCAGCTTGCTCGCAGAGGCACATGCTATCCTCCAAGGAGTACTAACAGCTAAATCGCTCCCAGTTTATACCCCGCCGGTGACTTTCATAATCGAAAGCGACTCTTTAACGGCAGTAAGGATCCTGAAAGGCGAGGACAACGCCACTCCACGGAGACTCAGAGACATTTTTTTCAACAATAAAAGAGGAAATCCCACACCTCCATCCAATCTCCTTCCAATTTGTTAGAAGAGATAGTAACTCTGTTGCCCATACTCTAGCATCACATGCTCTTACAGAGAGATTGAGCAATAGTTTCTCCTTACCCCCAGATTGTATTAGCAATTATTTTCCCAGCGAGACCCACAGTTCCTGTGGTGTTAAGCTTGTTCTTCATTTATGCAATAAAATACAAGCTTTCCTGTCAAAAAAAAAACAGACAGATCTAAAACCAGTGTTTTAAAAAACGAATTGGACTGGCTAGTGAATATGTGAAGCAATAATTTTTTCGGATTGGTTTAATATCAACCTATAGTTTTTTTTTTAACTCAGTTAACCTGATTGACTCAGCCAGTCAGACCACCGAACTGTCTGACTCAGTTGGATTTTGAACGGATTTGATCATGACTTTTGTTTTGGATTTCACGTACAATCACAGTTAACATATTTACATGTTGACTAATTCTACTACGATAAACATACAGAACTTCTAAATAGTGTATATATATGTAGTTGTGTACTACGTAATATATTAAATGTAAGATTGTAAAGCTATATAATATAAGTGGTTTAATCCGAATTAATCCACTTGTTGGACCGATTTGATCAAATTCAGTGTCCAGAGACCGGGTCCATGCCCCATTTTTAAAAACATTGTCTAAAACTGTAGAAGTATAATAATAATAATAATTACTAAACAAGAATTAATTTTATGTTATTTGCTTGTATAAATACATGTTTTTAAACCAAAGAATGTACACAACCCTTCACTGGAAGAGGAAGAAGAAGAAGAAGAAAACAATCATGTACAGTATTAAATCTTTATAGCAATCAAACCTGACACGACACGACACAAACTGATAAATAAAGGGTTCAGAATCCTTTCCATGCAGCAAGAACCTCTTGAAATATTTCAGCGACGAGCTCTCTGTCCGCGCGCAGCAGGAAGGCGTTGAACTCGTCCCTGATCTCGAAAACCTTCCCGAAGCTCACCAGGTAGCGGAGACAGCCGTCCTTCAGCCTCCGCAGCTGGTACAGGTGGGCGGTCTGCAGCCTCTCGAGGACGTTCTTGGCATCGATGTCCTCCAGCAGGCTGTCGTGGCACGCCTCCTTCAGGTCGCCCACATCGTACTTGTCCGCGGCGCGGAGCAGGGCCAGGCGGTGGGCGAGGAACTCGTCGCCCCGGAAGTCGCCGTAGAGGTAGCCGAGGAAGGCGCGGCAGGCGCCGAAGGACATGTCCGGGATGTCCACTGCCGAGAGGGACTTCTCCCTGAGGTCGTGGGAGAACATGGAGCGGAAGACCGGGGAGCGGGCGGCCAGCACGGCGCGGTGGGCGCCGATGCCGGCACCGTCGGCGCCCGTGATGGTGATGTCGGTGAGGATGGAGTCGGAGAGCATCCGGGAGAGGGAAGTGATCGCGGTGGAGAGGGAGTGCCTCTCAGTCTGGCAGGCTGACCAGATGGACACTGGCTCTCCTCCCTGTGTTGTACAAGAATCAGAACCAAATATTAGGATACTATGTTGTTACATGGACACAGATACAGATACGACACGATGGTATAGATACGTTCTTGTTATTTTAAGTATATTTTGGAGTGTCCAGGTCGTGTGTACTATTTGTCCGACATGACCCAGTTGTAAGATTTTGGTACGTAGTAGTAACATCGTGATTTTGAAATTACTATAGCAATTGTTTGGTAGGCAATTTGTGAAGACCAACAGGTGACACGGACACAAGAACCTTGACAAATTATATGGTTGAGAGCAATGTTTTAAAAATCAGACCAATAATTGAACCGAAAATCTTTGGTACAGGTCTAACCGTGTTCAACCGGGTTCAAACAGGCTTGGTTTGGTTCAAATATGTAAGATACCCACATTTACTTCTTGGTTTGGTTCGCTTTGGTTTGGTTTATTAGTATGTTTGATTTGGTTTTACAGTTATAAGGTCTCTCAAAACCAAACCAAGAACCAAATGGTCCAAATCTCGCGTGATAAACTTTTCTGAGTTCTTAAAAAAAAATAGAATCGACCGGTTCAATTGTGTACCGGTTTGGCCAATTCACCGGTTATACTCCGGTTCTGAAAAAATCAAACGGTTCTTAAAAAAAACTTGTTCCACTCATATCGGACCGATTTTTTTTATAAAATTCAGTAAGATCTAGTCCAACAGCCGGTCCGATCCGGTCTGACAACACAGTCCCAACTTACCTAGCTCAAGCCCTTGATGACATGACACGTTGATATAGATACGGCACATTTCTGTTTATTTTTGTCCTAGATATTTTGGAGTATCCGAAACTTGTCCAAAAAGTGTGTGCTATGTTGCACCGACAGATATTTTCTATTTAAATTTTAAGATATTATATGGCTGAGAGTGAACCAGTTACTAAACAGAGTTCCAAAAATCGGTAACATTTCCGTTGTGTCGTGTCCCTTACTAAACACTAAAAGACTACGAATAGATATTTTCTATTTAAATTTTAAGATATTATATGGCTGAGAGTGAACCAGTTACTAAACAGAGTTCCAAAAATCGGTAACATTTCCGTTGTGTCGTGTCCCACACTTACTAAACACGAAAAGACTCCAAAGGTACACTAAGACATTCCAAAACATAAATCCGTTTCCATACCGCCATGTATTTAACGTGTCCAATCGTATGTGTGTCCGTGCAATGTGGCTCCAAATAGATACGATTCTTCTAGGCATGCCATAATATCAATTAAATGGAAATCCGGAACAGATTGAATTCCTCACCGACAGCGGCACGCTCTTCAGATCGAGGAACTCGACGTCGATGATGAATTTGCCGGTGAACACCGTGTCGACCGCCCATACGAAGTCCTCGTTGGTCTTTATCTGCTTGTCAGAAACCCCTGCACAAAAAACAATGCCAACATTTAATTCTTCAACCAATAAGCTCATGAGCAGATCTGTTGTCTCATTTATTTCTGTCCAATTATGTCTCTTTCTATTACATGTAGGGCATAGGAATAGACATGTGGATGATGGCCCACATGTGATAAAAAGGGACATAATTGGACAGAAATAAATGGAATAACAGATCTGCTCCCAATAAGCTCTAGCTCAAGTGGTTGAGGCATTCGTCCAGTGGGCCCGATAGGCATGAAACACGCACGGCGTGTGTAGTACAAGTCCCGAGCGTGTACGCACCTGGGTGAACAAGAGTCTTGCGGTTCGGGGAAGAGGAGGAGATGAGTTTGATGACGAAGGAGGCGATTGGGGGCTGCTCCCTAGTGAGAGCTGACACCTCTGGGTATAGCTTCACAAACAGTTGCTTGTTCCTCTCCACAGTAAGAAACCTTCGAATTCATCCACAAAAGAAGAAAAGAAAAAGTTTCTGATTAGTAATAAAGATTGAATCAGAAATTAGCAGATTATTAAAGCATATGTTAGTGTAGTAATCAAATATCAAGAAAATATCTACTTTCAATTATTGCAAACTTGGAAATAGTCAGGAAGCAGTTGTCACGCTTCTGTCAGCTCCATATTTGCTTTCTGTACACTTATTTTAGCGAAAGTAGTTGAAATCAAAGGCCAAAACAAGATCTTTCAATTATACAAAGACTCGAGATAAAAAAAAAATACAGAGGAAAAAAAATAAAAAATTGTAATCGGCAAGAAAGTTTTACAATGTCCAAAAAAAATCAACATCGATAACCAAAATTATCCACAATTTATTACAGTTTTTAAAAATAAAATTTATAGATCTTTTTATAAATTAAAGATAATTTTGATAACCCGTCCTCAAAATATTTGTACATTGCAAAAACTTTCTTGGCAATTACAGCTACAAAAGAAATCTAGAATCATTGAAAGGATATTTTTAGTGATTTCCTTCCAACACTTGAAGAAGCGCATCATCCCAAAACAAGAATAAGAACCAAGTAACAAGTTCAAAAAGGGTTATATTAGGAAGATAAATTATGTCGAGTCTATTTTTGTTCAGCCACTAAAATTAAGATATTTGTTCACTCTCCAATAAAAAATTGACATATTTGTCACTATATTGTTTTACTAGGAATAAAGTTTTCGAAAATCCTTAGTAGACGAACAAACTCAAGAAAAAAAAACAGAGTAGAGAGTATCAGAAAGGTGTGATTGGGAGACGGACCAGTTCCATATGCCGATCTTGAAGGGGTCGGACTTCCGGTAGGTGCAGGAGGAGAGGGTGTCGATCCTCCACTGGGCGAGCCTCGGCGCGGTCTCGACCCGGTACGCCGACTCGCTCATCCCCGCCCAGGAAGAAGAAGAAGCTGCCGCCGCGATCGCGTACTTGATATCATTGAGGCAGTCCCATATCCCCAGCAGCTCCCCGGCCTTTCCCAGCTTGGCTCCTCTCCCTCCCCCTCTCCCTCATAGAGAGGAAGAAGGAAGAACAGAGAAGAGAATAATAAATCTATGTATATGCACACACACACTCTCTCTCTCTTTGATTACACTCTGTTTTTGTTGTGTTTGTGCTTTGGTTTTTTCTATATATGGCAATGGGGATGAGAATTGCTTCTACGTTAGAGTTATAGAGGAAGGATGGGGAAAGGGAGTTGGGTTATTATTTTTTTATTTGGGGGGGGGGGGGGGGGGGGGGGGGGGGGTGATGGGTTCTTTGGTTGGCTTCCACTCTACTCTTTGGACATTTTGTTCTTCTAGAGGGGGGAGGGAAAGGGAAGAGGGTGTGGTTGGAGGGGAAGAATCCACTTGATTGGGTACCACTATTTGTAGGAATCACTCCTTGGTGAGGGTTACTAGCTAACCCTTCATCCAAATATATCTTTATTCTTATTCTTGAGAAAATATATAAGAGTAGGGATATCTTAACCCAACTGACACTTTCAGACTTTAAATTTTGATATCTAAGACAAAATCTAAAAGTGGTACCCTCAAAGATTAATGTTCATATAATTTTTTTCGTGGACGACGATACAATAGTGTTGTCAACACAAAATTCAAGAAATAAAATATTATACGTTATAGTGAATTATTAATAAAACTGAAGGTATTCTTAACCAGAAAATAAGTTGTTCTAGACAAATAAATAAATAACAATTTGGGATAGTACTACTTATTCTATTGATCAATTACCTCCAAGAAAAGAGAGAGATAGAGAGAGAGGGGATATTGACAACGACATAAGGGTAGAGGAAATTGGCAGCGATGGAAGTGTAGAGGAGATTGGCAACGATGGAAGTGTAGAGGAGATTGGGAGCGTCAGACTGTTAGAGCGACAAAAGGTGAGAGGATTTAAATTTGAGGCGACTACACCAATTTTTTTTAATCTATTCTGAGTAACCGACTTGTCTTTTGGTATTCTAATATATGACATTATATATCCTATAACAAAAAAAATCCTATAAAAAAACTTTTTATGTGGACCAAACGAACTAAAATGAGTCTGCATGCATTTGTTCATAATTGGACTTATATAATTAAATAATATATATATAAATTTGGTGCTCTCTAAAATTTTGGGCATGAGGCACCTGTCTCATGAGCCTTATATCAAGTTCGTCTATGCCAACTGGAATTTGATTTTTGAATCTAAATAACTATTTATAAAAATGACAAAAAAATTTACAGAAGAGACCGAGGAGAAAGAAGTTTACAAATATTTAAAACCACAAGACATTTCGTCAGTCGATCTGATGGAATTAAAGCAAGATCTTTAAATTTATAGAAATAGACGAAAAAGAAAAAAGTTTGCAAATATTAAAACCTACAAAATATTACAATGGAATTCAAGCAAGTTCTAAGTATGTACATGCACATGTTCTCCTCATTCAAGAATTTAATTTTTGAACTTATTTGAATTTTCTTAGAACCTGTCCGATTGGCGGAATTTTTGGTGGATTCGAATATTTGTAAACTTCTTTTTCTATCGCCTATTTCTATAAAAAAGAATTAACTATATATAAAAAATTGATAAAAATTTCAAACTTAAACCAGAATGATATCTAAAACGGAAAAATAAAAGTGGATTCGTGTGAATGGTCGGTGTTCATTGAAAAAGATATTTTGAAAAACAAGTTAAACAACAGTGATTAGTAAGCTATTTGTGTTAGTTCCTGGACGTGATATCAGAAGAAAACTCTTGTGAAATAATTGCAGCACTTCAAGGAAGATGCAAACAGAAATTTTAGGAGGATTCTGTGAACGAAAAATCTAAGAAAATTTTCGTAAAAGCAACGAACGAAAAATATAAAAAGATTTTCGTAATAGGAGAAAGCATGCTGGGGTGTTTAGAACACCGGCGCTTAAAGCTAGATCCGTCCACACGGTCAGCTTTCACGAACCAGCAAATTTCAAAAGAATTCTGGAACACTCTGTCAATCTGCTCATGGACGAACTCCTCGGAAGGAAAGATGTTAACTCTCAAATGGCGCCAATGCAGGAGCTCTCTCTACTCGCCTGCGTGCATTTGCGCAACACGCGCGCACCGCTCGCCAACCGTGCAAAGTGCAATGCACCAACAAAACGTCATATTATGCCTCATGAGCCCATGAGGCCGAGTCCGAGTCGCTTCGGGGCTTAGCCCATATGAAATTAAATTGAGCTTGGCCAAAAAACATGAATGCTTTTAATATGTGTCTTATCCTTACCTCCATGTAAAATCACCCACATAGTCCCGTCCTTAGGGTACCACCCCATGTGCATCTCTCTACTCCTCAAGAGGAGTTATATTGAGATACCCATAAGTTTTTCTAGCCAATGTGGGACTAAACTTACATGGTTTGTTGAGAGCAAGCTCTCTACAAGTTAAGAAAAAACTCCAACAATTTGACAAATCTAGAATTTAGCTTTCCTCTCTCAGATATAAAAAGAAAACAACCATGCTGCAAGGTTGTAAGAGGAATCTACAATATTAGTGAAGGTTTGGGTAAAGTGCAAAAAATCCCTCGTTATATTTTTGCTTTTTGCACTAAAAGACCCTATGCTCTTAAAATTCATTAAAGGGTAAATTGCAAAAAACTCCTCGTTAGATTCCCGCTTTTTGTACTAAAATACCCCATGCTCTTAACAAACCCAAAAGTATAAAATATGCTCATTTAGTCCCTTTTCCGTTAACTGGAGTTACGTGGCCTGTACAATGACCATTTTACCCCTCTACTCTCCCCACCCCCTCTCTCCGGTGGTGCGAGGAGGAGGAGGAGGGGGGCGGGGAGGAGGCGGAGGCCGGCGGTGAGGAGGGAGAGGTGAGGAGGAGGCCGACGGGGAGGAGGGGGTGCGGGGAGGAGGAGCCGGCGGTGAGGAGGGGAGTGCGGGGAGGAGGAGGCCGGCGGTGAGGAGGGGGGTGCAGGGAGGAGGAGGAGGCCGACGGGGAGGAGGGGGGGGAGGAGGTAGCCGACGGGGAGGAGGGGGGTGCGAGGAGAAGGAAGCCGACAGTGAGGAGGGGAGTGCGGGGAGGAGGAGGGAGGGAAGAGGAGGCAGGCGGTGAGGAGGGGGGCGGAGGAGGGAGGGGGCTATGAGGGGGAGGGGGTGCTGGTGGGGAAGAGGGGGGGTGCTGGTGGGAAGGGGGATAGTTTAGGTATTTTTGTTTTATTTTTTTGTATAAAAAATCACTAACGGTGAAAACTAACGGTAGGAGGCTGACCGAGCAAGTCATAGATTGCGGGGGTCTTTATTTGCTAAATATGACTAAAAGGTCTTTCTACGCAAAAGGTATACACCTAACGATGGTTTTTTTGCAATTTACCCTTTATTAAAATATAAAATATGCACATTTTGTCCCCTTTCCGTTAACTGGTGTTAAGTGAGGTACGTAATGACCATTTACCCCTCCCCCCCCCCCCCCCCCCCTTCTCTCCGGTGGTGCGGGGGGGAGGGGGGAGGAGACGCGTGGAGGAGGAGGGGAACGCATGAAGGAGGGGGGTTGGCCGGTGGGGAGGAGGGGGCTGGCCGGCGGGGAGGAGGAGGGGGCGGGGAGGATGGGGGCTGGCCTGCAGGAAGGAGGAGGGGGCTGGCCGGCGCGGGGGAGGGCGGTGGTTGGTCTGCGGGGAGGAGGAGGGGGCTGGCTGACGGGGAGGAGGAGGGGGCTAGCTGACGGGGAGGAGGAGGGGGGCTGGCCGGAGAGAGGAGGAGGGGCTGGCCGGAGGGAGGAGGGAGGAGGGGAGAGGTTAGGAAAGGGGGGCTGGTAGGGAAGGGGGAAGGTAGTTTAGGTATTTTTTATTTTTTATTTTTTAAAAAAATGCAATAACGGCTATTTCTAACGGTCAACAGACGATAGGTGCTTTTCAAGAAAGTCATAGATTGCGGAGGTCTTTATTTGCCAATTTGACTAAAAAGTTTTTCTATACAAAATGTGCAAATTTAACGATTTTTTTTTTTTTTTTTTTTTTTTTTTTGCACTTTACCCTGAAGGTTTTGACAATCTAGTAGATAATTCTCCATAAATTGGTAGCACTTACAAAGAATTTCTTATTCATTTCTCTGTCGGTATCTATTTGAAAAAACAAGGTGTTTTAGTCTCAGATTAAGAAGTAATAAAGTTGGAAACAAACAAAGTCGCACTCAAAGGTAAGGAACGAATTATGATGCTTCGAAGGCACGACAAACCAATTATGAAGTACAAGACAAGCGAAGTGAGGTAAAGAATTGAAGTGAAACGAACGCAGTGAGAAAGGAGGACATGAGTTTTCAAAAAATTGCTAAAATTTTAACAAAAGTTGTTCTACGAGTCTGTATTAGTTGGTTGAAGTGCCTGAAAGAAAATATTATTCTGGAGAAATTATCAAAAAATGTAATACTTTAGTCCCGTGTTAAGAAGTAATAAAAATATTATTTTATATATAGGAAAGTGCTTTTTCTTTGAAATTTAATTATAGAAAGCTTATAGTTTCAAACTTAATAAAAACCTAATAGGGAGTGGACTAACCTATGACTAGTTTGTGGGTTTATGACTAATTGTTTTTTACACGATTATTTGCCGCCCTTTGCAATTAGTGGTGAATTAATAGGTACCATTTACCAATGGTCATAATTTTTTTTTTTTTCAATTATAAGATTTATAGCCAATATTTTTCAACCGTCATTTTTTTTTATACTAGGCAGTTTGGATAGTTGCATCTATTTCAATTAACACCCTTTCATTTCTGTAAAGTGAGTAACAAATCCTTTTCAGAATACACACATCAAATCTATATTCTTTATTATCAATCTCAAAACTCTTGCAATCTTTTAACTAGAATTCGCAAAAAAAATAAAAAAATAAAAAAATCGGAGTTATTTTCCGTACAACTTCATCGACTTTGTTGTATCCTAGAAAAGCATTTGCCTACAATCTGCATTCGAATTAGGATAAATTTGCAACATGTTGCTACAAATAAAATATAACCAAAGACGAGAAAGTATGAGAAGATTTTAAATTTGTATGTTTAGGGAATTGTTGAAATGATGTCGTTCAAAAAGTTGTAAAAATGATGTCATTGCTATTGTTATTATTGAAATATCAACTTATTGGTATAAAGAAAATAAAAACAATAATAAGGTAATATAGAAGTTAAAATTAAAATGCTTAATAGCCCAAGATAATGTTTTGTATTCATTGCCATTGGATGAATGTGTAGGGCTAACTGCCTCACAACCATAACAGGTCCTTTTATGAATTATTTGAGACTTGCACAGTTGAGGGTGACCTACCCACGAGAAGATGATGTATTGGGACTTGTCACGCACAAAATTTGTGGGGGTTGTACGTGCGACTTTTTCATTTTAACCCCTTCCAAGAAGGCCGTGTCTTCCTACGCACATGCTATAGGTTTCAAACCCTCAGTGGAGTCGAGTCGATGTAAATCTTGTCTTGCCTACTAAAACTATCCGGTCCTATCGATGTCCCTTATCACAACCGGGTCAGATCACCCATACGTGGATGTTCTTCCAACGCCACCTTATCCTCTAAGGCGTCGGAGTCGTCAACTTCTCTAAATCAGAGTGACAGTAGATTTTTCACCTTTTTAAAAAGCTGCTGGTTCTTAGTAGCAGTCGGCGCGCCTTAGACGACCTGTTGGTCAAACAAAGGAAAGGAGAGGTCCAGAGTCGAGTCGAATCGGGACGTGTTAAAGTCCAACAGTCTGCTTACTCCCAAAATCATTGACCGACAATATGACATTTTTCAAACAAACTTCTTACGGTAGGGCATATTTTAACTCTGAATTAGTTTCTCATTTACTGTCACTAATGGCATTTAGTAATTAACTAATTTATACTAATAAAATAATATATAAAAAATTCCAAAAAATATCTTACAAATGGACGTTTATCTTACAATTATTTTTATTTTTATTTTTATTTTGTTGAAAAAATGGCCATATGTAGGACATCTTATGTTAAAACAAAAACGTCCAGACAATGGACATGTTTTTTACTTTTTTTTTTTTAATTTTTCACATACGTATATTATATATATAACATCAAAGTAGGATATTTTGTGGTTAGCTAGTAAAGTGATCAGATTTGGGATGTTGGGGTTCAAATCTTACTATATTCACTTAATTTTTAAACGCAACACCCATTTTTTGTTCAAAAAAAATTATACTAGATTTGAACTATTAACCTCCTAAATCTTATGACTTTATTCATTGAGCACAGTAAATTTAAAATAGGAAATGGTTTTGTCATTTCTGTTTTTTACAAGTCGATAGCTATCAAAGTTAGACAGTATCTAAGTTAAGAATTTTGAATAGTTGATGCTATCAAATTATAATTTAATTATATTTTATAATATAGTAATTGTAATTTGTTGTTTTGAGAAATAGTTAAAACTATTATTTATCGTCCTTCACCATCAATTCAAAAGAGGTTGAGTGGCACTTGTCTTTCAGATTTCTTGTCCTCTATAGCGGAAACTTGGCACACGGACCTTTGAAATAGACTGAAAAATTATATAAAATAAAAGAGAGATTATAATATGAAGTTAAATAAATAAAATAAAAATGATGGGGCCCTCTCTATTGTTCTTTGTCCAACCATGTAGACAAGAAAAGAATCCTGGATTCCTCAGTTGGGATCCACACTCCACCAACAAGAATCTCAAATCAAGTAAGCAATTACACTACTGCAAGTAATCTTATGCCAATGCAAATTAATAAATAAATAAATATGTGTATATTTCTTTTTCATTTTTCTGTCTAAATATCTTCTGGCTAGAGGAATGCACTTGATGTTTGGATTGATGTAGAGAGACCTTTCATGATCTTAAAAGTTTGGTCCATGCCATCAACCTTGACCAGGACACTTTCTAACATTCTAAAATTTATTTGCAAATATCAAACAATATATTTTTTCAATCATTTTAAAGATAATAATTTTTTCTGACATTTTAAAGATAGTAATAAAGGGGTTAATTTACATTGATCCTTCCTATGTTTAATGAGTATTACAAAGACTGCTCATATTCCAAAAATAATTACACTGACTATTCATCTCCTTTATAAATTTTATTAACCATAGGGATGGTCTTTTTTTTTTAGGGTGTTCACTTCTTAATGGTGCTTGGAGGCATGCCTCCAAGGGGGCTCGAACCTGCGCCACTGCGTCGGGGTGCTCCACCGTTCCCAACGGACTACGGCCACTGGGACACCATAGGGATGGTCAATGTTAATAGTTTCATTAAAAAATAGAAATTATAGGGAAGCGTGTAATTAGTTTCAAAGTAGGGGGTCCGTATAATAAGTATAAAATTTAGGAATAATTAATGCAATTAACCATTTCTAAAAAATAGGAAACATAAACCTACAAAATTACAATTTTATCTTAGTAATATTTTTTTTTTTTCTTTTGATCTTTCAAATTTTTGACCGTATACAATTGCACAACTTGCACATAGTTAGAAACGGTTAGGACCTTGACCCAAACTCTAATCACATATTTTCGTGTGGATACCAAAAGGAAGTATGGTTGTAACAAGTGACACTTGTTGCAAACAAAATTGCGATATCATTTACTAATTTTTTATCCTTTTGTTGTTGATCAAATTTAAGTAACCACAACATCTACGGGTTATTCAAATCACATATGTTCATGTGGAAAGAATTTGACATGTTGCCAATTCTTTATGAAGAATTTAACACGTACTAATTCTTTATTAAAAATTTGACATGTGTCAATCCTTTATTGAAGGGTAAACAAACATTGTAGTTTTAGTGGATGAACAAAAATGGACTCGTTATTTATTAGTTGTTTGTAAACATAAATTTATTGTGGATTTATTTTTTGAAATTCCACGCACACACACAATTGGGAGGCTCGAATCTTGTCGGTCTTTTCGGGTGTCCGCTCTAATACCACCATGCAAGAGACATCGGACAATTTATTGCGGCTTTTGATTGCACTATAAATGGTGTCTCGCTCAATTTGTCTGAAAAATATTGCAAGAAATGAATATTAATTTTAAGTTTTGTTATGTGGCACTAATTATAGTAAGATGAATACTGAAACTAATAAAATGCTGTAACAAATACAACTAAACAGTCTCTTACAATAATACTTATTGCACTTTTCGCCTTATCCTCTCTTTGTCCCACATGATTAAGTATCAGGAAATATATAAAAAAAAATATTTACAAAAACAAATTGCAACTAGAAATTGTAATTACATAATTCCACAAGTTATAATATAGTAGACAAAATTATCAGGGTCTAGATACATATCAATTGAGCCAAATGTTCAAGTCATCAGTTCAGTCTCAATTAGGCAACTCATTACTCGAGCCTAATTTTGGAGTGAAAAAAAATGGATTAAGAAGATCCAGCCAAGCTTCATTCAAATAATATATTGAAGGATTTATATTTTATAAATTATTAGTGGACTCAAAAATTTATCGACGTCCGATAGTTGTCACTCACTTGTATTATTAACAATCAGCTCCACGTACATGATAGTAAGATCTAAACATGTAAGAAGTTATCGCCCTTTTGGAGATTTTTGAGTCTACCAACATGGTATGAAATAAAAATCTATATATTTAGTAGTACAAGATAACAACTGTGTCCAATATTTGATATAAAAAAAGTAAATTTTGAGAAGATATGATACGGACGTGAGCAAGAAAGATGAACAATTTAGTTTTTTGTATTTATCTTCCCATTTGCTAATCATATTTTCACTCTCTTTCATTTTTATTTTAATTAGTAGTATCATCAAATTCTCAAAAAGAAGACAGTTTTTGGATAACTATAATTACAATTAACAGATTATAAAGGAATGAGACGTAACACTAAATAAAATAAAATAAAATATAAATAGTAAAGATATGATTAACAGTTGAGAGGATATATACAAATAATTTTTTAATTTTCTCCAACTTTGTAGAAATCTCAACCTTCAAATTTCATGCATATCATCTTAAAAAAAAAATTGTTCTAAAAGAAAACCTTTAGAAAGCTCTTTCCATGATTTATGACCAAAACTAAACTAGGTACACCCTACAATTTCGGTTCTTTACCACTCTTAGAGCATCTCCAACCATATTGTCTTGTTAAGTGTTGTGAGTCTTAGGTGGCTCCTATGTGGCATGAGCCACAGGACAATGTCTTGTTTATGTGGCAAAATTATATCTCAAAAGACAATGAGATAGAAAAACTCTCTCAAATGCAAAAGTATTGAGGAGACAATAAAAAGTATTTTTTTCCAACTTCCAAGGCAACTCCTCCACTTCTTCAACTTTTTTATAAATATTTCTATTCATAATTGATGATGTGGAGACAAAGTCATTGTGAAGTGCATTGTCTAGATCTAGACAACCAACTTCACGTTCTCCTTGCCATGTCATTGCCATGTCAACTTCATGTTTTATTCTACATTTGCATTGGAGAAGAATTTTTGGAATGAAAGTTTGTCATTCCTATGTGGCAACCATTTTTTCTAAACCCACAATAGGGTTGGAGATGCTCTTACTATAAATTTAAAGATCATATATATTTTTTAAGCTGGTAATTGTACACTATGTTAGTGGGTTAACTCCTCATGAATCCACTTAGATCTGCACTGAAAAATAAAAATAAATCTCAACAATTAGGGGGCCTTTGGTACGCGATATTTTTTTTTATTTTCGGAAAAATTTAAGATGGAAATCTATTACCACGTTTGTTTGGCTTATAAAAGATTTATTCCCGGGAATTATAAATACCCGGATAAATAGTTTACCCACAAAATATGGGAATTCTATCCCTTGAGAATAGGTGGCTTTTTTTTTAGCCCGGGCAAAAAAAATTGTCTAAATTGTTTTCTTCTTTTTTGATCAATTTTGATTAGTTTTGAACATTTTTTTCTTTTTTTGTCGTTTTTATCGCTTTTTTGTCATTTTTTGTCGTTTTTACCCATTTTTATTTTTTTGTCACTTTTTGATTATTTTTTGTCGTTTTTACCCAAATTTTGTCCTTTTTTCCGCTTTTTTGTCAATTTTTGTCGTTTTAAGCGATTTTTTGTCGTTTTTGTAGCTTTTCTTGTTATTTTTACCGAATTTTAGTCGTTTTTTGTCGTTTTTGACGCTTTTTGGTCATTTTTACTGATTTTATGTCTTTTTTGTCATTTTTGTCGCTTTTACCGATTTTTTATCGTTTTTGTCGCTTTTTGGTTATTTTTAGTCGTTTTAACCGATTTTTTGTTGTTTTAACCGATTTTTTGTCCTTCTTTGTCGTTTTTATCGATTATTTTTCTTTTTTTCGCTTTTTGGTTATTTTTTGTCGTTTTAACCGATTTTTTTGTTGTTTTTAACCAATTTTGATTAGTTTTGAACAATTTTGTCTAATTTTTTTTCTTCTCTTTTGTCTAAATTTTTTTTCTTCTTTTTTCATCAATTTTGATTAGTTTTGAACAATTTTTCTTTTTTTTGTCGTTTTTATCGCTTTTTGTCACGTTTTGTCGTTTTTACCAATTTTTTGTCGTTTTTAAGCGATTTTTGTCGTTTTTACCCATTTTTTGTCTTTTTGTCACTTTTTGATTATTTTTGTCGTTTTTACCGATTTTATGTCGTTTTTGTCGTATTTTGGTTATTTTTGTCGTTTTAACCTTTTTTGTTATTTCTTTTCGTTTATACATTTTTGTCGCTTTTTGGTCATTTTTGTCGTTTTAACGGATTTTTTGTCGTTTTTCATCGTTTTTTATCGTTTCTTGTTATTTTGTCGTTTTTACCGATTTTTTGTCGTTTTTACCCTTTTCTTCGTTTTTACCGATTTTTTGTCGTTTTTACCGGTTTTTTTATATTTGTTCATTTTTTTCGTTATTATTATTTTTTATTTTTTTCCCGGGAATATTTATATTGTCACCAAACATGGGAATGTAATTTTTCAGGAAATTTAATTCCTTGAAATTTGATTCCCGAAAATATAGAATTTTCGGCTATATAGTATTGTGAAACCCAGTTTTGTATTATGATTTATTATTATTATTATAATATTATTATTATCATTATTAGTATTATTTATGGGTTTTAAAATTAATTTTGAAAATTAAAAATGTGGTTTGAGTGCTGACCTGACTAGAGCCCGGTCCAGATCCCCAACCCAGGCCCCAACCTGAACCCCCTCCCTTCTTGTAAATTCTGATTTTTTATATAAGAAAAAAAAATTTCTTTTTGTTTGGAACTGGTCCAAGTTGGACCAGATCCCCACTCCCCCTCACCCACGTTCTACTTCCCCCTCACTTCTCGCCCTAAATTGCTCACGTTCACCCACAGCTCACCTTCCTTTCCTCCTTTAAACACATTCACACACCCATCCACCACCACAACTCTCATCTCTCTCTAACTTCTCCAGAGAAGAGAAATTCCCTCTCCCTCACAAACTTCCCACTTCACCAAAACCCCCTTCCAAAGCAAACCCCGCCGCCGCGCCCCGACTTTCCGGCGTCCCACCGATCCGCGCGACCCATCGGCCCCGACCCCCTACCGAGCTCCCGACGGCCGCCGACCCCATCCAGCGCGCCCGAACCCCTTCGCCGGCCTTCCGCGGCGCCTCTCCGCGCCCCCCGCGCGCGCGCCTTTTGGCGGGCCACCTCCGCCCGTGGCCGCCCTCTCCCGTCCAGCGTCGAGCCACCAGCCGGACCCGGCGCCGCTTCCCCTTGCTGTGCGCCTCCCCGCTCGCCCCTGTGCGGGACCCCGACCCTTGCCGCCGCTGTCCCGGCCTCCTCCGCGAGCACCGGTCGACCTCCTCGGCCGTTCTCCCTCTTTTCGAGCTCCCGATCTTCTGTTCCGAGCTTTCCGACTCGCTGTCCGCGAGATTCTGAGTCCGATCTGTGGATTTGCGCGTCCCGAGTCCGAGGCAACCCTTCGGATTCCGTCGTTTTGGGTAATCCCTAGTTAATCACAGTAGTTCGTCCCTCCCCGTGTCAATGATGAATTGGTTCACGAATTTTCCTTCAGGAAATTCGATTTTTGTGTTAACGTCGTTTCCGGGATTTTCCGAGAAACCTTCGGAAAGGTTCTGTTGGTTATTTTGCTTTTCCGAAACTTTTCAGAAAATGGGTTTCTAGATATTTTCGGTTTTCGGATATTTTCGATATTGTGATGTGATGTTTTTGGTTGGATTCGGACTCCCGAATTTGTTTCGGATCGTTCCGAATTAATATTGAGAATAATTGTGGTTATTTTTATATATGTATTTTGGAATTTCCTGGTTTGGGATTTGCAGAAAAATATTGGCACACTTTTCCAGTTTTTGGGTTGACCAAAAATAGAGAAAATGCTGCCGAATTTTTCGTAAACTTTAATTATATTTTAAAAATAATTTTAAAATAGATTTCGGAAAATATTATTATTTTGGATTTTTGGGCGACGACCGTATTGGTCAATGGGCCCCGGCTAAGTGCAAACGAAACCGGCTTCGCCCGGACGTTGAGGCATTAGCCTATATGACGATTGGACCATATCTGAGACTCATTTAATTTATTTTTATTTTTATTATCTAATTTATTCATACTTAAATTGTAGAAAGATTTTAGAACTAACAACCGTTTCGTCTTATTTCAATTTATGTGCATAAGCCCAGCTGGTCTTTTGGCTCTGTGACCTGTAAATTTTGTAGCGTAGGTTTTCTGTTGTTTTTCTGGTTTTGCGAGTTATTTTAGCGTACGCGTAAATCAAATAGATAATTATTTTGATATAGAAAATTAATAAAGTTTTCTCACATTAAAATTTACAAGTTTTAATATTTAACAACGATCATGTTTTTCTCATTAAAATAAGAAATTTAGTTTTATATGTATAATTATGAAAATACAAAGTTTTAATCAAATTAATTTGGTAACTACGAGATTTTTCAAAATACAAGTTTAAACGATCTTTCCCTCGTTATTAAATTATAACACACCGATAATCGCTTTTTGTTCGTGTTTAATAAATAAAGATTTAAAATTGATTAGGACACAATTAGAGATTTCAACTAGTATAGTTAGCTTGGTAACCCTGGATTCTGAGTCAATTTCTCGAATGTAGGAATTCGAGGACGATCCTAATTCCCATCTCGAAGTCTTCAATCTTTCCAGTCCAGTCCAATTGAGGCAAGTACATTTTGTGTTAGTTTACAGTTATTTAATAATCGTTTTACTGCAAGTTTAAACCACGATGCAACACGGAACTCTCCCTGAGAGCACTGACTGTAACTACTGTAACTACTGTAACTGTTTGGGGACTGGGGGAGTAGTGTAATGAGTATGACCACATCCCAAAATAACTTAGAACCGTACTAGCTTACCCCTCATACACACGGGGATAAGCCGTATCTTCACTGTAACAAACCCAAGCCGGTCATATTCATTGCCTATTAAAATCACACTGTTTTACTGTTAGAAAACTGTTCATTTCTAAATTGTTTAAAAGTGCATGATTCTATTATTATTTCAACTGTCAAATTAGCATGAATTGTACTTTGCTCCCTCCTGACTGGAGATACATTTTTAGGGGACTATGAGGATGCTGAGCTGTTATACAACAGCTATTACGACCCGGTTCTGTTCCCCGTGGTGCTGCCAGAGTCCCCTTTGGAGGACGCAGGACCTGAGGCCGACGAGCCGAACGCCTAGCTAGATTTTCTATTTCTAGATTTGTTGTTTTAGAATCTTGTAATTTGATTTCAGCTTTTTATTCAGTTCTTTCACTTTCCAGTTGTATCTATTTAAAGTTTTAATAAAGTTTTAAATTCCCGAATATTGAGTTGTGACAAATATAGATGTTGTTGTGGTTACCTGCTAATGGAACAACTTACTGCCGCCGTCTGAACAACGGTGCAGGCTGGGCATGATCCGGTTCGACCCAATTATTTGGGATCGGGTTGTGACATGTTTTTAGTGGTGGCCCATACAGGTCCGAACAACAACTTAGGAAAACATACCTAGAAACCACTAGAACACTAGAATATTGATTTGTCACAACATAGGTCCGAATTATATATAAATAAATATTTTTATTTGATTATAGACTGGTAGGATACCTTGCTTATGTTTGCATCCTAAACCTTCCAGAATATAACCAAGGAAAAGACCAATCCTGCTGGCGATGAGGTGTCATCTACGGATCGTACCCCATCTCCTCAACCAAGTCCAGGGTTTATTCTCTCGCGGCTGATTGACCATCCCCATGATGCATCCAGTGAAGTTTTCACTACACTGGAGATTCCTACCTCTTCTCAAACTGAGTTGCATTTCCTTGGTGGAGTATCCATTCCTGTTGCTCCACCAGTACCAGCAAACACCTCCCAAATGGTTGCCCTATTTCAAGAAATCCTGGAGTTCTAGAAAGCTCAAGATGAAGCCCAGCAGGAACAGAAGACATGAAGAACGTCAATGAGGTAGCCTTAGCTATCTTAAACCAAGTTGGAGTGGAACCTCGTCCTAGGAGGGATACCCCTGAATCTGGGAAAAATTTGAGCCCTATCCGGCAGTCATATCGTAAGAAGCTATTGGTTTGTGAAAGGCTTGGTCACCAAGACAATATTTGTCGCAATAGATTGGGGAAATATTTGGCATGTGGATCTGCTGAACATCGGGTAAAGGACTGCCCCTTATCTTTCCATCAAACAAGAGCACATATCCCAGCAACACCTGTTAGGCCACAACCTAGGGACTCTTCCTATCCAGCAGACCTTGCCTCCTACTATAAGGCATGATGCAGACTCGAGGTTCATAGAAGAGGAAGCAGTTGGAGACTGCTCATGCAAGAGCCAGAACCATGAATAATAGTACCTAGGACTGCTGAATAGCATTATCTATTGTTATAAGAAGTTGTAACAGGATGTCCTTAGATCAATCATGAGAGTTTTTGCTGCAATTCTCCGCATGAATAAACTTCTTAGTTACACCTTTATGGTAGATGATTTCCCTGATAGTCTTTCCGGATTATCCCAGATCTAGACATAGAGTTCACAATTGACCTAGTCCCCGGCTCTCCCCTATTTTTTAAGGGATGCTACAGAGTCAACCTGAAGGAGGCCAAGGAGATGAATGTAGTGCCCCGTCCCGTAAAGTCAATCGGAGGAATCGAAACGCCGACGGCGTTCGGACTTAGCCTTGCAACGGCTTGCTCGGAGACATCGCTCAGGTGGGGTAGTTTCGGTGAACTCTCCTCATCTTTGCCTTCACATAATAAGTCGTGTTTTCAACTTGCACAAGTTAAGCTTGATAATAAAAGCTATGCATCCACATAGCTAAGGGAATAATCCCGACGGGTCAAAATGAGTTAGAACATGGAAAACGTCCCACGGTCGGCTTAGAGTTGGTGCACGGCGTGCTTTGAAAATGACACTCGGTCCTTCGTCTCGTGGCTTGGGAGAAGGAAAGTTGGTCTGCGGTACAAAAGCTGAGAGTTAGCCTAAGTCATAGGCGTCGCCCGCACAAAATGCTTACTAAAGCATGCACGGTCCTGTCCCGCAAGGCTTGGCATAGCCTTTGCTCATCCCTTGGGTTATGTTGTAGGCTTGAGTGAGTTAGGCAAAGTTATGTCGGTCGACCTAAGTTATTCTACGTGCTGTCCCGCTCATTCTGCGGTTGTCAAGATAAATAGTCCCACGACCCCAAGGCCCATCATATGAAGTATGACTTGGGCGATAGCGTTGCGTAGAACACGAGTCGGTTTAGAGGCACGAGCCACGGTTGGTTCAGTGGAAAGTTAGCCACGGTCGGTCGATACTTAAGGAAACACGTAGTGTTCAAGTTAAGTTGGAAGGCTATGCAGTAGCCGTTCCCTGAGTTCAAAGAACGTTAAGTCTAAGCGATGGTTAGTCGCCGAGAGAAAATATGTCGGGACTGTGGTTCAGTCGACGAGGCAACCCTGGTTAGGGGCTCTGCAAAGGAAGTACGAAAAGTGGAAAGAGTAAAACAACCAAGTAAATGAATTGATCACATAACAACCCCAACGGTATCCTAAAATACACCATGTTAACCTATCATGGACTTGGACAACTTGTCGACAAGGGGAAAGGTTTCTTCGAGCGGCAACCCGGGGCCACGGGACCGACTCGGCCTAGGAAGAAACTGGTTGTAGCCGAGCTGGGTAGTAGGCAACGCTGGAAAGGCGATCGGTAAGACGGGGACTTACATCGGGGCTCGCTACCTGCGTTGTAAGGGTCCCGTATTACCAGGCTACGTCCAAGGCGGCTGGTTAGGCCAATTGACCTCCATAACAAACACTTGATATAAATTATTTTCAACTAACATGGTAGATTTTGTGTCGGCACGGGCGGCAATCCGTGTGTGTGCCTTTGGATTGAGTTGAATATGTATGAGTTAAAAAGACACAATGTCGGAGCCTAAGATTTGGCTACAGCGAAGGCGACGTGCTTCGGCACGAGATGTGGCGTCGAGTGTTAAGTTGTTGGCATAGAGTTGCATGAGTTAGGCTTGAGCTGTCGCGAGTTAAGTCGAGAAGGGCCGTAGGGCTAGTTGTGTGAAGTTACGTTGAGTTGTTGGGCTCGGCCTCGAAATATGAGACACGGCCGCGTTGTCACAACACAAGTGTAGGCGATACTAAGCAAGGAGGCACTGCCTCGGAGATATTGAAGCACGAATCGAATTATGGCACGACCGAGTCGTTACGTCCCAGAGTTTGGCACAAAAGACAAGTATAAGTCGGTGCGTCGACAATGCAAGCACGAGAAAGGTCTAGAGGCAAGGAAATGGAGTCCTTCGTGTAGTTGCGTCTCTGATTATGGCCGTAAGGCGGACACGACTTGATAGGTTAACGTTGTAGGCAGCGAGAAGTGGTCTAGAGACAAAGTATGAGTTAACGTTGACATTACAAGCACGGGATGGTTCTGATACACAAGTTGCGCTAAGGCGCCGGTCCTAAAACTGATCCTAAGGCAAGAATATAAAGACAATCGAAAAATAGTTTATGTTGCACAAAGTAAATGAAACGTGTAGGTTTTGTATGGGTGGGCGAGGAGCTCACTCCACCAGTACAGTGGTACTGACACCCACATAGTGTTTCATGTGCAGGCACAGGTAGAAGCTCGTGGTGCGGAGCTCGCTTGGATGCGTCGAGGCACGGAGTTCCTTGGCGAGTCAAAGCGTGCGGCCGCGTGATCTGAAGACTTATACGGGACATAATGTATGGACATCGCCTTCCGAAGCTTTCGCTGGCTCAAGCATTGTAATCGAGAGATGAGAGAGGGCAGAGTGACTTGTAATCGAGAGAAAAGTGAGCACGAGAGACTTGTAATTTGGCCTTGCGCCCACAGATGTAATCTTGTATTCAATATCAATAAAAGAGCTTCTTTTGAATGACTTGTGTGAATGTGTTACTTGTTCTTAAATTCCGCTGCATGTTTCAATATTTCTGCTTGGGACTTCTGTGCGACGATCCCGTCGCCGCCGATGTAATCGGCCGTTATAAAACTGCCTTGCACGAGCGCAATCTAGGTTCGTGCGGCATCACGCCTTAGCGAGGACGATCGCTCCTACCGGAGCGGGGCGTGACATAATGGTATCAGAGCACGGCTTTACGTCCTTGGACCGTCGATTGAATTCTTTAACTTCGATGTTTCCACAAACTCTGTTGCTTCCGCAAGTTGTTATCGTTGGTGCGCTCTCTCTCAAATGTCCCTCGGCATGTCCGTACAATAAGTCTAAATATTTTCGAAAACTCGTACAAGCGTTCAATCTAACGCATCGGTAGGCCATTGCCAAATGCGTCGATAGGGCCTTTGTGCCGAACGTTACAAACTTGAATCGATAGAAAATATGTGCTAATGTTAGCAAAGTCGCACGTGTGTCCGAATAGTCCTACGTTGACCTTAGCAAGTCGCGTGCATGCCTAATTAGTCCAGCGTCGACCCTAGCAATTGAGTGTGCAACCTCGGAATATAGTCCGCACAGGAATGGCTATGCACACGGCCTTTTGGCTAAGTTGTGTTTTGCGTCGCGCACCTCGACTTTTTGGTACAAACGAGTCGCGAGCGATATTAAGTATCGTTCGGTCGGGAACGGAGATGCACTTAGAGTGTCTATCGATAGGAACGCTATCGGACTAACGCTTAGGCGTACACGGAAGATTGATTTGGATTTCGAGGAAATAGTGCGAACGACTTAGTGCGTCGATACGACGCGAGCGACTACGCTAGCGATTCGTCGAACGAATCTGAAGGATGTCTTAGCGAATGACGCTAATGTGATTGAGGACTAGATCGTATGGCTTAAATCCGAGTGGTGTATGTGATAGGTTCAGAGAAGAATAAGAATGAGTGTCGACGACTAGTCGAGTGGCTCGAATCCGAGTGGTGTATGGTTCGTCTTGGAAATTGTTCGAGTGAATATTGAGGATTACGAGTATGTCGGCGATGCGATCGCGCAAAGCCTTAGAATGCGTCACGCTTAGTTGGTCGTGACTTCGAATGTCCCGAACAAGCATCTCGTTCGGACAACTTGTGAATGAGCAACGCGAGTTAGAAAACGATTCGGAACGATGAATGAAAATGAATGGTCTTGATCGAGGAAACTTAGAGGATCGTGCGTGCGATATCGGATTGATGCAACTGAAATGTGACTTGAGTTTTGAATAATGATCTTGAAACGAGCTTGAGGAAAAGCGACTGAACTTGATCTTGAGTATCGAGAAAATTAAGAAATATCCAGATCGGACGACAGCATCAATGCACTACTCGAAATTGGTTGCAAGGAAGATCGTCAGGTTACGCATATCGTCAGTGGTATTGAGGCGTATCAAAGATCGATATGCGATAACTCGGGGGTACTCTGACTCGGCAAATGACGATCGTGCAAATATCATTGTTCCGATGGATGTTATAATCGAGATGTTAAAATGTGTCGAGGAAAAGATAGACTTGGCTCGAGGATTTTCTAAGTTGAATGAATGACGATCGAACTTGGCTTGGATGAAAACTGGAATGTTTGGATTTGCTTTGTCGATAACCACAACGTTGACGTTCTTGTCTTATGCGAGCGCTACTCCAGCCTCGCACATGCGTCACGCCGATTAGGGCGATCACTCTGCGTGAGCGCTGGTATGGTGATTTATACAGTGGGAGTGGTCGAACTTGCACGGTGCGACAATTTGTGCTTCGACTTGTGGTTTGACGTGAAGATAGACTCGAGATTGAATTGGTGTGCTTGTCGATTGAACTTGAGGATTGAGTAGGTCCAATCCGTGTATCGAGAATGAATGAGTCTAAACTCAAACAAGAGTTACGCCCCGATGAGAATGATTATTCCGCGGGAGCGTTGCATGGTGATTCATGAACCACCGCGGATTATCAGACTCGCGTGAGATTGGGGCGCAACGTATTATCGAGCGAGACAACCTCGTGATCGAATACATGAATTGGTTAGAATTGGTGAATTGAAGGGATTCGAATATACGCAACGCGTGCCGTAATGCGAATTAGGTGATCGTGCTCGATGTTTAGAAATCTGAGTGACGCGAGCTTGGGTAGAAGACCCCGTATGATCGACTCTGGTTTGACCCTAGGATTGGGGTCAGTGTTGGCATTATTGTTAGGGAACTATGATTCCAATCCTGACATTGACTTAGCCTCGAAAAGAAATAGCCTAGCGGTTAGGCGAGACGCCCTGTTTCAAGTGTTAGCAATCGGAAGGATTGATCTTGAGTGGATAGATGGCGTGGATCATGAATGTAGGAGACCCTGCTCACGAGACTCGGCTGACATGCATATATTTCAGGGACGCTTGGGTATGTGCACGATGCGACTCGAGTGAGAATGACAAATTTTCTATCATGCGGCTTGGCTGAATGCAGGTATTCTGGGGACGCTTGGAATGCATGCACGATCCAGCCAAGTGATATGACGAGTTCAAGCAAGGCTTGAAAGATGGGAGTGTGTCGAGATCTTGAGATTGTGTTAAAGGAAAGATTGATAATAGTGCGAGCGTGGCTCGGAATCGAAAGAACGCGTAGGCGAAATGTGTACGATTAAGTCTTGGCCATAGAAATGGTAGGATGACTTGCCTTCAGAAAAGTCTCGAGGACGAGGCTTGTTCTGAGTGGTGTATGATGTAGTGCCCCGTCCCGTAAAGTCAATCGGAGGAATCGAAACGCCGACGGCGTTCGGACTTAGCCTTGCAACGGCTTGCTCGGAGACATCGCTCAGGTGGGATAGTTTCGGTGAACTCTCCTCATCTTTGCCTTCACATAATAAGTCGTGTTTTCAACTTGCACAAGTTAGGCTTGATAATAAAAGCTACGCATCCACATAGCTAAGGGAATAATCCCGACGGGTCAAAATGAGTTAGAACATGGAAAACGTCCCACGGTCGGCTTAGAGTTGGTGCACGGTGTGCTTTGAAAATGACACTCGGTCCTTCGTCCCGTGGCTTGGGAGAAGGAAAGTTGGTCTGCGGTACAAAAGCTGAGAGTTAGCCTAAGTCATAGGCGTCGCCCGCACAAAATGCTTGCTAAAGCATGCACGGTCCTGTCCCGTAAGGCTTGGCATAGCCTTTGCTCATCCCTTGGGTTATGTTGTAGGCTTGAGTGAGTTAGGCAAAGTTATGCCGGTCGACCTAAGTTATTCTACGTGATGTCCCGCTCATTCTACGGTTGTCAAGATAAATAGTCCCACGACCCCAAGGCCCATCATATGAAGTATGACTTGGGCGATAGCGTTGCGTAGAACACGAGTCGGTTTAGAGGCACGAGCCACGGTTGGTTCAGTGGAAAGTTAGCCACGGTCGGTCGATACTTAAGAAAACACGTAGTGTTCAAGTTAAGTTGGAAGGCTATGCAGTAACCGTTCCCTGAGTTCAAAGAACGTTAAGTCTAAGCGATGGTTAGTCGCCGAGAGGAAATATGTCGGGACTGTGGTTCAGTCGACGAGGCAACCCTGGTTAGGGGCTCTGCAAAGGAAGTACAAAAAGTGGAAAGAGTAAAACAACCAAGTAAATGAATTGATCACATAACAACCCCAACGGTATCCTAAAATACACCATGTTAACCTATCATAGACTTGGACAACTTGTCGACAAGGGGAAAGGTTTCTTCGAGCGACAACTCGGGGCCACGGGACCGACTCGGCCTAGGAAGAAACTGGTTGTAGCCGAGCTGGGTAATAGGCAACGCTGGAAAGGCGATCGGTAAGACGGGGACTTACATCGGGGCTCGCTACCTGCGTTGTAAGGGTCCCGTATTACCAGGCTACGTCCAAGGCGGCTGGTTAGGCCAATTGACCTCCATAACAAACACTTGATATAAATTGTTTTCAACTAACATGGTAGGTTTTGTGTCGGCACGGGCGGCAATCCGTGTGTGTGCCTTTGGATTGAGTTGAATATGTATGAGTTAAAAAGACACAATGTCGGAGCCTAAGATTTGGCTACAGCGAAGGCGACGTGCTTCGGCACGAGATGTGGCGTCGAGTGTTAAGTTGTTGGCATAGAGTTGTATGAGTTAGGCTTGAGCTGTCACGAGTTAAGTCGAGAAGGGCCGTAGGGCTAGTTGTGTGAAGTTACGTTGAGTTGTTGGGCTCGACCTCGAAATATGAGGCACGGCCGCGTTGTCACAACACAAGTGTAGGCGATACTAAGCAAGGAGGCACTGCCTCGGAGATATTGAAGCACGAATCGAGTTATGGCACGACCGAGTCGTTACGTCCCAGAGTTTGGCACAAAAGACAAGTATAAGTCGGTGCGTCAACAATGCAAGCACAAAAAAGGTCTAGAGGCAAGGAAATGGAGTCCTTCGTGTAGTTGCGTCTCTGATTATGGCCGTAAGACGGACACGACTTGATAGGTTAACGTTGTGGGCAGCGAAAAGTGGTCTAGAGACAAAGTATGAGTTAACGTTGACATTGCAAGCACGAGATGGTTCTGATACACAAGTTGCGCTAAGGCGCCGGTCCTAAAACTGATCCTAAGGCAAGAATATAAAGACAATCGAAAAAGGGTTTATGTTGCACAAAGTAAATAAAACATGTAGGTTTTGTTTGGGTGGGCGAGGAGCTCACTCCACCAGTACAGTGGTACTGACACCCACACAGTGTTTCATGTGCAGGCACAGGTAGAAGCTCATGGTGCGGAGCTCACTTGGATGCGTCGAGGCACGGAGTTCCTTGGCGAGTCAAAGCGTGCGGCCGCATGATCTGAAGACTTATACAGGACATAATGTATGGACATCGCCTTCCGAAGCTTCCGCTGGCTCAAGCATTGTAATCGAGAGATGAGAGAGGGCAGAGTGACTTGTAATCGAGAGAAAAGTGAGCACGAGAGACTTGTAATTTGGCCTTGCGCCCACAGATGTAATCTTGTATTCAATATCAATAAAAGAGCTTCTTTTGAATGACTTGTGTGAATGTGTTACTTGTTCTTAAATTCTGCTGCATGTTTCAATATTTCTGCTTGGAACTTCTGTGCGACGACCCCGTCGCCGCCGATGTAATCGGCCGTTATGAAACTGCCTTGCACGAGCGCAATCTAGGTTCGTGCGGCATCACGCCTTAGCGAGGACGATCGCTCCTACCGGAGCGGGACGTGACAATGAAGGACCAGATTAATGAACTGAAGGCTCTGGGATTCATTCGAGACGGAGCTTCACCCTGGGGAACACCTGTCTTGTTTGTGCCCAATAAGGACGGAACAGTACGGATGTGCATCGATTACCGGGCGCTGAACAATATCACCATCAAGAACAAGTACCCTCTGCCCCGGATCGATGACCTATTTGATCAATTGAGCGGAGCCTAGGTGTTTTCGAAGATTGATCTTAGATCTAGCTACCACCAGATCAGGGTCAGGAAGGAAGATATTGCCAAGACGGCATTCAACACCAAGTATGGGCAGTTTGAATTCTTGGTCATGCCGTTTGGACTGACGAATGCTCCTACGGTGTTCATGAACCTTATGAACAAGATTTTCCATGAATACCTAGATCAATTGTCGTAGTCTTCATCGATGACATTCTGATCTATTCAAAGAACGAAGAGAAACATGAAGAGCACCTGAGGAAAGTGCTGAGTACTTTGAGGAAGGAGAAGCTGTATGGTAAGATTTCCAAGTGTGAATTCTTTCTAGACAAGGTGGATTTTCTTGGCCATGTTGTCACTGGAGAAGGAATTTTGGTGGATCCGAAGAAGATAGCCGCTGTTGAGAAGTGGTCTACCCCAAGCTCAGTTGCTGAAATCAGGAGTTTCTTGGGCTTGGCTGGCTACTACCGGATGTTCGTGAAGGGTTTTGCCAGAATTTCTGAGCCGATGACGAAGCTCACTCGGAAGAATGAAGAGATCATCTGGACGGAAGATTGCCAGGCATCATTCGAGGAGCTGAAGAAGAGACTTACCACTGCACCCATCCTTGAGCTACCCGCAGGAACTAGTGGTTTCTCAATCTACAGTGATGCCTCAGGTAAAGGACTGGGTTGCGTTCTTCAACAACATGGAAAAGTGATTGCTTATGCATCTAGGCAATTACGGACTCATGAGAAGAGCTATCCCACACATGATTTGGAGCTTGCAGCGGTGTTATTTGCATTGAAGTTATGGAAGCATTACCTTTATGGAGAGAGAGTGGAAATATTTACAGATCACAAGTATGATTTCACTTAGAAGGAGCTGAATATGAGGCAAAGAAGATGGCTGGAGCTGATGAAGGATTTTGACATCGATCTACAGTACCACCCGGGTAAGACTAATGTGGTCGCAGATGCACTTAGTCGATACCCTATGACGATGTTTTTGACCAAGGAGCGGCACCTGCTAGAGGACATCGAGAAGCTTGGACTAGAGATTATACTGCCTGGAAGGAAGGAAAGAGCTGGATACTGATCCATTGTTGATGAAGTTGCTAGTGAGCTCAAGTCTGATGGACAAAAATCAAGGAGACGCAGTTTCAAGTCGAGACACTTTGCAAACTTAGAGATCAAGTGCTGGCAGGAACACTTGAAGGATTCTCAATCGCCAATGACGGAGCACTGAAGAATGGTACGAGGCTTTGTGTACCAACTGGCGAACTGAGGCACGAGCTGATGCAAGAAGCGCACCAGTCGCAGTATTCCATACATCCTGGAGCCAACAAAATGTATCGGGATATGCGTACCATTGTTTGATGGTTTGGAATGAAGAAAGACGTGGCCAGGTATGTTGCTAGATGTTTAATTTGTCAACAAGTGAAGGCTAGCAGACAGAGACCCGCAGGACTTCTACAGCCACTGGACATTCCGGAGTAGAAGTGGGAGCACATCACAATGGACTTCGTGTCAGGACTGCCTCGTTCCCAAGGAGGGAAGGATGCCATTTGGGTTATCGTGGACCGACTGACGAAGCCAGCTCACTTTATCCCCTTCAAAGTTGGTTTATCCACCGAGAAGTTGGCGGCACTATACATGCGACATATCTACCGGATTCATGGAGTACCGGTAAGCATTGTATCTGACCGAGACACTCGTTTTACCTCTCACTCTTGGAAAAGTTTGCATGACAGCCTGGGGACACAATTGAAGTTCAGCACTGCCTATCACTCCCAGACAGATGGACAATCAGAGAGGACAATCCAGACGCCTGAAGACATGCCAAAATTTTGCGTCTTGGAGTTTGGAGGGTCTTGGGAAGATCATTTGCACTTGGTAGAGTTCTCTTACAACAACAGCTACCAAGCCAGCATTGGTATGACCCCATTTGAAGCTCTCTATGGACGTCGTTGCCGTATACCACTTGCATGGGACGACGTAGGAGAAAGAGTACTGCTGGGTCCAGAGATGGTGACTGACGCAGTAGAGAAGGTGAATGTAAGCTCAGGATTTCCCAAGACAGACAGAAGCTTTGGGTTGATAGTAGTCGTCGACCAGTGGAGTTTGAAGAAGGAGATAGCGTTTCTGTGAAGTTTTCTCCTACCAGAGGAACGATCAGTTTTGAAGGAGCTGGGAAATTGAGGCCAGGTACATCAGGCCATTTGAAGTTTTAAGACGAGTTGGAAAAGTAGCGTACCGGTTAGCTCTACCAGCTAATCTTGAGAGTGTGCACAACGTCTTCTACGTATCACAGCTCAGACGCTACATTCCGGATCCGAGTCACATTTTGGATAATTCAGAGCTGAAGATTGGACTCAACCTTTCAGTGCCAGAGAAACCAATAGCAAGCGTAGTCAGAGGTGAGAAGAAGATCAGAAAATTTGAGCCATCACATAACTCCTATTTCTTATCTTTTCGTTCTAAACTTGACTGATGCTGCTAAGTTAGCCTAGTTTTGCAAGCTATTTTTTATCAAGCTTGATCATGAAAGTATTTTATTGGGTGCACCCACTAATATATTGTCTAATCAGGACCGGTGCATGATGGTCTGATCAACCTCGTGTACTTTGGTTCGCCTTTGTATTTTTCTGCATGGATGATATCATAAATGAAACTTGTCCCTAAACCGTCTCATCCACGACTGCCTTGGAAATTCTTATTGTTATACCTGAGCTACGGGTGCAGTACCCGTACTTGTTTGAGACTTAAGGTAACCCCTAACCCTGCCTTTAATTTCGAGGACGAAATTTTCTAAGGAGGGAAGATTGTGAAACCCAGTTTTGTATGATGATTTATTATTATTATTACAATATTATTATTATCATTATTAGTATTATTTATGGGTTTTAAAATTAATTTCGAAAATTAAAAATGTGGTTTGAGTGCTGACCTGACTAGAGCCCGGTCCAGATCCCCAACCCAGACCCCAACCTGAACCCCCTCCCTTCTTGTAAATTCTAATTTTTTATATAAGAAAAAAATATATATTTCTTTTTGTTTGGAACTGGTCCAAGTTGGACCAGATCCCCACTCCCCCTCACCCACGTTCTACTTCCCCCTCACTTCTCTCCCTAAATTGCTCACGTTCACCCACAGCTCACATTCCTTTCCTCCTTTAAACACATTCACACACCCTTCCACCACCACAACTCTCGTCTCTCTCTAACTTCTCCAGAGAAGAGAAATTCCCTCTCCCTCACAAACTTCCCACTTCATCCAAACCCCCTTCCAGAGCAAACCCCGCCGCCGCACCCCGACTTCCCGGCGTCCCACCGATCCGCGCGACCCGTCGGCCCCGACCCCCTACCGAGCTCCCGACGGCCGCCGACCCCATCCAGCGCGCCCGACCCCCTTCGCCGGCCTTCCGCGGCGCCTCCCCGCGCCCCGCGCACGCGCCTTCCGGCGGGCCACCTCCGCCCGTGGCCGCCCTCTCCCGGCCAGCGTCGAGCCACCAGCCGGCCCCGGCGCCGCTTCCCCTTGCTGTGCGCCTCCCCGCGCGCCCCTGTGCGGGACCCCGACCCTTGCCGCCGCTGTCCCGGCCTCCTCCGCGAGCACCGGCCGACCTCCTCGGCCGTTCTCCCTCTTTTCGAGCTTCCGATCTTCTGTTCCGAGCTTTCCGACTCGCTGTCCGCGGGATTCTGAGTCCGATCTGTGGATTTGCGCGTCCCGAGTCCGAGACAACCCTTCGGATTCCGTCGTTTTGGGTAATCCCTGGTTAATCACAGTAGTTCGTCCCTCCCCGTGTCAATGATGAATTGGTCCACGAATTTTTTTTCGGAAAATTCGATTTTTGGGTTAACGTCGTTTCCGGAATTTTTCGAGAAACCTTCGGAAAGGTTCTGTTGGTTGTTTTGCTTTTCCGAAACTTTTCGGAAAATGGATTTCTAGATATTTTGGGTTTTCGGATATTTTCGATATTGTGCTGTGATGTTTTTGGTTGGATTCGGACTCCCGAATTCGTTTCGGGTCGTTCCGAATTAATATTGAGAATAATTGTGGTTATTTTATATATGTATTTTGGGATTCCCTGGTTTGGGATTTGCAGGAAAATATTGGCACACTTTTCCAGTTTTTGGGTTGACCAAAAATAGAGAAAATGCTGCCGGATTTTCCGTAAAATTTAATTATATTTTAAAAATGATTTTAAAATGGATTTCGGAAAATATTATTATTTTGAATTTTTGGGCGACGACCGTTTTGGTCAATGGGCCCCGGCTAAGTGCAAACGAAACCGGCTTCGTCCGGACGTTGAGGCATTAGCCTATATGACGATTGGACCATATCTGAGACTCATTTAATTTATTTTTATTATTATTATCTAATTTATTCATACTTAAATTGTAGGAAGATTTTAGAACTAACAACCGTTTCGTCTTATTTCAATTTATGTAAATAAATTGTATTGGGCATAAGTCCAGCTGGTCTTTTGGCTCTGTGACCTGTAAATTTTGTAGCGTAGGTTTTCTGTTGTTTTTCTGGTTTTGCGAGTTATTTTAGCGTACGCGTAAATCAAATAGATAATTATTTTGATATAGAAAATTAATAAAGTTTTCTCACATTAAAATTTACAAGTTTTAATATTTAACAACGATCATGTTTTTCTCATTAAAATAAGAAATTTAGTTTTATATGTATAATTATGAAAATACAAAGTTTTAATCAAATTAATTTGGTAACTACGAGATTTTCCAAAATACAAGTTTAAACGATCTTTTCCTCGTTATTAAATTATAACGCACCGATAATCGCTTTTTGTTCGTGTTTAATAAATAAAGATTTAAAATTGATTAGGACACAATTAGAGATTTCAACTAGTATAGTTAGCTTGGTAACCCTGGATTCTGAGTCAATTTTTCGAATGTAGGAATTCGAGGACGATCCTAATTCCCATCTCGAAGTCTTCAATCTTTCCAGTCCAGTCCAATTGAGGCAAGTACATTTTGTGTTAGTTTACAGTTATTTAATAATCGCTTTACTGCAAGTTTAAACCACGATGCAACACGGAACTCTCCCTGAAAGCACTGACTGTAACTACTGTAACTACTGTAACTGTTTGGGGACTGGGGGAGTAGTGTAATGAGTATGACCACATCCCAAAATAACTTAGAACTGTACTAGCTTACCCCTCATACACACGGGAATAAGCCGTATCTTCACTGTAACAAACCCAAGCCGGTCATATTCATTGCCTATTAAAATCACACTGTTTTACTGTTAGAAAACTGTTCATTTCTAAATTGTTTAAAAGTGCATGATTCTATTATTATTTCAACTGTCAAATTAGCATGAATTGTACTTTGCTTTCTCCTGACTGGAGATACATTTTTAGGGGATTATGAGGATGCTGAGCTGTTATACAACAGCTATTACGACCCGGTTCTGTACCCCGTGGTGCTGCCAGAGTCCCCTTTGGAGGACGCAGGAGCTGAGGCCGACGAGCCGAACGCCTAGCTAAATTTTCTGTTTCTAGATTTGTTGTTTTAGAATCTTGTAATTTGATTTCAGCTTTTAATTCAGTTCTTTCACTTTCCAGTTGTATCTATTTACAGGTTTAATAAAGTTTTAAATTCCCGAATATTGAGTTGTGCCAAATATAGATGTTGTTGTGGTTACCTGCTAATGGAACAGCTTACTGCCGCCGTCTCAACAACGGTACAGGCTGGGCATGATCCGATTCGACCCAATTATTTGGAATCGGATCGTAACAAGTATTCCGCACACCAAACGTCC
>JANAVB010029816.1:8041182-8051182 GCA_029216955.1 Iris pallida | reverse complement strand
TCTTGAAACTGAAGCTGGAATGAGCTACAACAGATTCGGGTGGACTAGAGTTAGGCTAATATATATATATATATATATATATATATATATATATATATATATATATATAGGGTGGACTAGAGTTAGGCTAATATATATATATATATATATATATATATATATATATATATATATATATATATATATATATATATATCCCTTCAAGTCTAGTCTGGTCTAAGGCCAAAAATGTTGAGATCTAGAGCCATTTTCACACAATACTTACAGGACACAAGGATATTATATTTACATTCTGTTAGTTAACCAATGTTTCCAAAAGCTTGGGTGATAGGAACGAGTCAATATTACATATTATAGGTCTAAAAATTCCACAGCACATGCAAGCCGTGGATGAAGTCAAATAAAAGGAGGATCACGTATAGAAAACCATGATATATAAACCGATTTAATTGATGGACTTGTGGGTTCGAGTTAAGGATCTTTTGCTCTGTAAGGATCTTTTGATTAATGTTTCCAAAAGCTCGAGCTGGTTGTAACGAGCTAACGAAGGTTTGAAATATCGGTATCAGAATTCGAATTCGCTCCATTCTTGAGTAATGGTATCGGCAATTTCAAATTGAAGTATTGGATTCTATGTCTCACAAAGTCAAAAATAATAAAATATACTTTAAAAATCTAATAATATATTTGATACATTTAGTCATAATTTAATATAATATACTGCATGTTGTTTCTAGATAGTTTTAAATAAAATAATATTTCACCTGCAATAGATAATAATTTTATTTACTTGTCTTTAGACATAGTACAACCATAATAAATAATTTAGAATAAAAAATGCTAATATGAATTATTGTTGTGAATTTATAGATATACAACTTCGAGAAAATGTAATTGCTACAATTTATCGATAAGAAATTTTATCGACATACTGCATCATTGTCAATCTTCGAAATAACTTAATCATCTCGCTAACACTATTTTTTTTTATTCTTCTATCTTTTTCGTTCAATTTTTCTCCGTAGAATTGAACGATAAAAAAAATTCTCAAAGTTTGTATCAGTTAGTATCGAGAAACATGCCAAAATCGGTACATATAGGACTTATCTTATCGATATCGACCGACACCACAAAATATGTTGCTAACATTATATTGCAGCTCTTAACAGATGAGCAATATTGTGTGCAGGGGAAAGGGATCCAGTGAAAAAGCTTAAGACTATATCTTGTGCATTTGCTTTTATTTTTGCGTTTGTTGATTCCAAAATCATGTACTTTGGATATTTTCCTTAATAACCATCAATGGAATGCGGGGCCTGAACACTAGTTACATGAGCAAATTCTTCACTTACGGTTTACCAAACAAACTCTTAAGTGTGGAGAGCCGAAGCCTCTCCGGTTTTATTTCCCTTTTTAGGAAAATGTGAAGAAATAGTCTCACGAATTTTATTTACCTGACAAAAAATGTAGTACCCAAAGTTTGCAGCAATGGAACCAGGACAGCCACTCCTAACCTCATCTTGAAAGACTGAGAGTTGCCCACCTTTTCCTTGAAGGGAAAAAAAAAAGTGCTGCAAAAATAAAGATTACATGTAATTCTCAATCTCTTTCCCAATATTGAACTTGAAGAAACAACCACCTCCACAAGAACAAGGTATTTATCATAAACTGAAGACAACAAATATGGAGCTAATGCTTGCCACAAGGGAGAACAATCTCAATAGTAAAACTTCCTTTTCCTAGTAAGGGAAAACAATTTCAATAGTAAGTTAGGGGTGGTCTAGTTGTAACACTAGTTAAAGAGAGGAGTAGACGTGAGTTTGAATTGCCCGGCAATAAAAATTGTAATCTGTGGAGGTCTTGGTGTTAATAGCACAAGAGAAGATATGGACAGTCATTGACAGGCCTTGTCTCAAAAAACAAGAGAAAAAAAAAAAATCTCAACAGTAAAGTTGAGACTAAAATATAGACATTTGCAGAGTTGAGGATGGATTCTATGCCAACAATTTATAAAGATGTGAGGGATTCTTCAACTTCCTTCTCCTTCATGTAAAGAAAAGCAGAACAAAATACCTATAGAGAACAAACTTCATAACTTGCAACATAGATTTAGAGAATGTTTCTAGATTTCGATAACTACTGGCAAATTAGTTCATACAAAGCACTTCAATTGTCATCACCCATCGCATGGTTAAACAAAAAGACCATGCCTAAAAAGTTTCTTTCACTAAGATTTCATCCTACTGAACTTCATCAGTCGCATCACCACGCAATCAGCTTAGCATATTCTGCAGCGGCGAACTTAAACCTTTTAACAAACTTTTTACAGTGTTCAAAGACAATCAAGTGCTTATTCTAGCACGATAATTTCAGCTTTCACTGAACTCCTTCGAAGCCGTACCAACTGTCGCAAGATCTCACCAGGTACATCATCTTCGAACTCGATCTGCATTATCTCAAGCAACGGCGCATTGGCAAGGATAATTGCTATGAATTTCAGTTCACTACTGCTGCCAGTGAATCCTTCCACTTCCACAGTTCGAAGGCGAGTAAAGTTGCAACTGAATTCTTCTTGTGCTTGACAGAAATCATCAGCAGACATTCCACCCTCAGTATTTAAATAGGCAACCTAAATTCATTGATAAAGAAGGAAAAAGAAAATGTTAAATATTATTTGTAAAGAGAGTCTTTATCAAGTAAAGATGACGTACATATGTACGTCGAATAATAGGCTTGGCAACTAAATACGCTAAACTTTCACATTTTTGAAACTCAATATTTGAACTTTTTTATTAGCAACTAAATATTTTGCAGTATTGGTTCGTTAACAACTAGTTACCTTCCGTTAGTTTTGCAGTAAAAAGACCAACATGTCATGCCACTATACCAAATTAAAAGAAAACAAAATCAAATCAAAAATTGAAAAGAAAAAAAACTTATTGCCCACCACTCCCTACCTATTTCCCAGTTTTATGTTAAAGAACATCTACTTTCAGGGATAAAACACTTTAAAAAAAATATGTCATTAGTTTGACAACAAAGGATACTAACGGGAGGTAAGAAGTTGTTAACAATCTGATAGTTAAGGGTATATAGTTGCTAATAAAAAACATTCAGGATGTTTAATTGCAAAAACGTGAAAGTTCAGGATATTTAGTTGTAAATTACCCTCGATAATATAAATAAAAAAAATATATATGACCCTCATCCATCAGCAAAAATCTAGAGATTTGGTGCAGTATCAGGGACTTTCAGATGGTATCGATGCAACCCAAATTCAATCTCTCTGGCACACATTTAAATGGATTTTACAAAAAATCATACCAATGCTTAATTCCAGCTCTCAACCCATAAAATGGGTATTATACCTGCAGTTAATATAAATATAACCGTTCTCTCTTACACTCACTAACACGCTAGAGTTTATGGCAGGGACCTTAACAATATATACCAGAACCTTCATAAAGACTTCTTTTAACCAAAGTATTGATAGGATTTTTTTGCTGAATTTTCTTATAGTTTTTGGTAAGGAATGTAGCCTCAAATGATTCTTATCCACGCGCACACACACACACACTCCTCCCCAACCCAGCTGCAACAAAACATTATATCAGCAAACTTATCAAACCCTGAAAGTGCATACATATACCTTAAAAACATGATAATTTGATTAGGACCAAAGTAGACATAGCCCGACATCAAGAATTTCTTTTGCGCGTGTACTAACCAGCACATTGACTAGTTAGTTGCAAACAGTAAAAGACTGAAAGCAAAAAAAAGAGAAGGAAAAAAAAAACCCTTCAACCTTCAATGATAACTTACATCTATATCAAGCTTTTCCAGGACAAATGAACTTCGGAATATGCAAAAAGCAGCCAACAATTCTCGCATATTTCCAAAATTTATATTGATGGATAGATGTCTCAATGGGCATAAAATAGGAAGGCTGACAGGAACATCACCAATTGACAACGCCTAGGAACCAACAAAATGGAAGAATTAGTCGACTTCTTAAAAGGTAAATATGTATCAAGAAGTATTGATATTGTAGCACGTCTTACCTCTAAAGTACACTGAAATAATTCAAGCCTCTCAATACTAGGTAAATTACCCAGAAGGTTGACTATATTAGGCACCATTCCATCTTCAACCATTCCATCTTCAACCTCATCACAGCTGGAAAAAGTGATGGATGCTATAGCTAGAAGAGGGGTACTCTCCAAATAAAGAAGTATTTGCTGCCCTACAACTGACAATTCCACAAGCTTCTGATTACTGATTCTGAGGGTAGTACAATCTACATTCTCCAATACCAATTTCCTAAGTAAAGGGCAAAGAGACAATAAACGCCCAAGCTCCTCGTCACTAGTGGCAACGTCCTTAAGATCAAGTACTGTGAGTTTCTTGAACCCATTAAATGAAGGTGGAGGATAGAATATGCACCGATACAGCTTCAAATAAGTTATCTCCCTGCACATGAAGAAACAGGATGGCAGTGTATAATGCCAGCCATTCCATATCTCAAGGATGAGTTCCACCACACCGTGTCTCGATAAATAACGAATCCATCTATCGATGTTAGGATCGCTGGTTAAATCAACAGACAGCTTGAACCTGATGATTGGCCCCTGATGGAGTAAGAGGACTTGATCAACAACCCGTACAAGTTCCTTGTCATACTCTTTCTGCCCTTGGCCTTTCAAAAGCGGGAAAGTTTCCCTATCAAATACAAGTTGTGAAACCCTACACAGTTCATCTCTCCAAGCACGTGATAGAATACTTGTCCGCACAGCATCCCTTAACGACAAGCACTTGAGGATGGCCTCGATAACGTGATTCGGTAAAGAACTTATTCTATCCATTTCTGAACCAAGTTAGAGATCACTTGGTGGCACTAAGGGGACAAGGATTACTTATCTATTTCCCACTCTCTTTGTAGTGTCAAAGATATGTATCATCACTAGCTGCATACTGAATTCGCTTCCACCAAGCCAAAGAATGACCAGTAACCTACTATCAGTTTTGGTATCTTTTGTCTATGTGCTGCCTGCAGTGCAGTAGCTAAAGCTATTAGTCAGTTCACAACTTTCAACAAGCTATCAAAATGAAATACTCTTTACAGTTCAATTCTGCTACTAATAGGAAGAAACACATATATCAAACTAGAAGAATAAGTTTCAAGTAATAAACAATAAAAATCAACAATCACATAAAGAATGACACGGGAAATAGTAAAGTTCGGTGCAAGTCGAATATAGGGTAAGTCACACATGCCAAGAGATGTGAGATTCAACAATATTTGGTTATTATTTCTATTATTTATTTATTTTTTATCTAGGTGTTATTTTAGGATTTAGTTGTTATTTTGTTAGGATTTGTTTGATATTCATTATATCTAGTTGTTATTTTAGGATAACGATATATGAGATTTTTGTATTATCAAGGATTTTGTTACTTTGTTATAAATGCCCAAGATGTATCATGAGATCTAACCAAAAAGAAATATAATTTATATTTTCTTAAAAAACCGACTCTTCTCTTTCAAAATTCTCTACAAACGTATCGACATCTCCCCTTCTCGAACAAGGAACCAATCCACATCAATGGTGCTTTCATTAAGTGATGCAGATTGATAGGTTTCGACAGGGGAGATCTCCAGAAGTTTGTAGAGAATTAGGGAACCAATCAATCCGCATCAATGGTGCTTTCACTAAGTGATGTGGATTGATAGTTTTCCTTCTTCGAGAGGGGAGATCTCCAGAAGTTTGTAAAGAATTTTGAGGGAGAAAAGACGAGAATTTTGAGAAGAAGATAAATTATATTTCTTTATGACATGATACCTCTTGGGTATTTCTGACAAACTAACAAAACCCTTCATAACAGAAAATCATATGTATCATTATATAACAAATCCTAAACAAAATAACAACTAAATCCTATAAGAACACCAAGATAAAATAAATAATAAACAAATAATAGAAATAATAACTAAATATTTATTGTTTAATCTCTGATCTCTTGACATGTATCACTAAGTAACCAAACTCAAAAGTTTGGAATGGTTTGTATCTATATAACAAAACATAGTGGTCTTTCACAACTAAAAACGGATAAAGAAAACAGAGTGGTCTTTCGCGACTAAAAAAGGATAAAGAATGGCCATGATTAAAATATATGAGGTATATCCAATGGCTGTGAATATGTATGTGTCATCTGTATGACAAAAGAGAGTAGTCTTTTCCAACAAATAAGTATATGTCAATAATATATATATATATATATATATATATATATATATATATATATATATTATTAAAGATATTATGAAATGAGAAACAACTTGAAAAAAAATTATTGACGAGTGCTGGAGGCACGGGTATAAGTAGTATAATAAAAGCTAAGTGGTGTTTCCCGCCAAAACATAAAAGGATAAAGAAGTTTCACGAATAAAAGATAGGAAGTATATCAAATGGCTACGAATATGACACGTGTATATGTCAATATAAAACCTTAAAACTACTAAAAATATTATTAAATGATGTAAGAGAAACAAATTTTAAAAACATAACTATCAAGAAGTGACAGAGGAACGGGAATAGCTAGTATATAATAAAAGAGACGTTTGATACGAGGCATGGGCCATTGGTTAATGAATTCTAAAAACCTTACATACTAATTAATTTGCAGACAAATATCCTAAACTTACATACCCATGACACTTTGATACCTTATCTTTTTCTCTTTTTTTTTTGGGGTTAATTTAGAATGAAATAATATTTAAAATTGTTGAATTATTCACCCGCAATAGATATTATTGCTCTTGTTGTTGTTTATTTTATTTGCTTTCAGACAAAGATCTTCCACAATAGATAGATTTGAATGGAATAGTATATAAACGTTGTAAATTTATAGTATACAACTTCGAAAATTTATAATGGTTACGTTGTTTTGCAAAATAATTTTATAACATATATCAAGATCATAGTGTTGATATTGTTTTCCCATGCTTTTCTTCTTTTTTTAATTTTTTTTTCCTTCTTGAATTGACCCAAAGAAAGCCATAATTTCGGCATCTGTCGACATCAGTGAGAGTTCATAGGGTGGGTATCGGATTTGACATGCCAAAAATGATACAAACGATACATATAGGTAACATTTGATATTTTGCAAACAGCGATTTAAAAACCTTGAATCAACAAAACGGTAACACTTTGATACCCGGTGTTAACTTACCATCCAAGGTAATGATGGAATGTTACCATGGATATGCACGTGCCTTTTTATAACAATCTTTCGTTGCATCCACTGAAGAGAACTTTGAAAAGGGAGGAAGAGCATGAGGAGATAAAAGAGGCATAAGAGGTAGGGGAGGAGATGGAGGAAGAGGTAGAGTGGACACAATAAAGGAAGTGCAGGTGGGGTAGAAGGTTGAAAATGAGGTAGGAAAAAAAGATGAGTGGTGGTGGAGGTGGAGGTGAGGGCTCATGTGAATGTAGAGGATGTGATATAATAGAAGGTGGTGGAGGGTAATTTCATCTTTTGCACGTTATGTTAATATCGTTATAGTAGATGACTGCAAAAAGTTTAGGGTATCAAATCAAGGTTCGCAGTATCGGTATCCGAAACCATTTCGGTCCCTTCTTATGTCTATGATATTCAACTTAGATTAGAATTTCGAAATTCTTGGTTTCAGAAATCCAAAAGATAATAATTATTATTTAAAAATTGGGAAGTATCTGACACATTTAGGCATAATCTTCTATATCATTTGTTGTTTTCCGTTAATTTTGAATGAGATAATATTCAATATTCCCGAATTACTTACCGGCAATAGATATTGTTGTTCAATTTACTTGCTTTTAGACAAAGTGTCCAACAATAGATAATTATCAATGGAATAATGTTAAGATGTATAGTAGTACACAATTCCGACAAATGGAAATGATTACATTGTGTCAAACATTGTTTTACATACTCCTTTATTTTTCTTTTAAGTTTTTCTTTGTTGACTTGACCATGAAACACAAAAAATGAACCTTGTATTAAATGCAAATTAAAAAGTATGGGGTTATCAAAAGTGCAACAAGTAAATATCACAGGTTAGTGAACATTTAGTCGTTCGGATACTATTTGTTGTATATTGGTACGGTTTCTATGGTTTCCAGCTTAGTATAAATATATCTGTTGTTGGTTAAATAAGCGGATGAGATATCGAGTATCAATGACTTGAGCGGGGATTATTTAGCCTGGATCAAAGTGAACTTCTAGATTTGGTAGAAACAATATATGATGAAAAAGCAATAAATTTGACTTAAAGCAACTGAAAGAAGGCCCTAGTGCAATGTACTCACATTATAAAGTAGGATACAAACAGCTCACATCTTCATAAACTCATTTCTTCATTCATCTCTGTTGGTGCCATTTTCTTCGATAATTAGCAACTGAAAGAAGGCCCTACTGCCACAAGGCTCCTGCTAATGGAGAGTCTCGGGAGGGTCATGATGTACACCTTATCCTTCCTATATGGAGACCATGATGGATGTCGACAAGTGGTCGTGACATTATTAAGCACCTAGGACACTTTCTATGGTATTATTCAACAAGGGGACAAACAGGGGATGATGAACCGGTGAGAACATATCACCTGGGGGTACATCGCTAGGACGAGGCGATTGGACTAATACGATGGTAGGGGTGCAATGGGATTGCAAAGTGTTGGAGCAAAGGGATGAATCATCAATCACCTTACCAGCCTTGCGAGTTCAGCGAGGTCATGGGGATACTAGTAATTTCCTCGATCGATGTTCAGCATAGGAGGTTTTCCTCATCGCGGGAGGATACTTTGGCATGTTGACGTTCGCCTATACTTGGTCCACTACTGTAATGATCTCTAGTTCTCTACCATCGTTTTTGTCGGTTCTGGTCTTGTTGCAGTTTGTACTCTTGTTTAATTAAGTACCATTACTAAAACAGAAAATTGCACTAAGCGCATAGAAGTTTGATGATATTGCTCCCACAACACAAAGTTTGGCTAAATTGTATTTTGAGACCCAAAACGCCGTTTGGAAGGATGTAATAGCTGATTCTTTGAAGAAAAAAATTACAATCATAAAAAACGCCCTACGGAAGGGCGTATTTTGCACGATATTGTACAAAAAAGTCCTTCCGTAGGATGTTTCTTGTGCATGTTAATTAAAAAATGGAGAGATTTGTAGTACAAAATATTTAAGGCTCGAATCTAAACCCATTAGCAACAGGTTACGATACTTGGCTCTCACTTGAGAGACCTATGTTCAAGTCCTGGCAATTGAATTTTATATTTTTATTTTTATTTTTATTTTTTTTATTTTTCTTCTATTATTTTCCAGGTGGTAAAGGAAATTATCTGTTGGAATAAGGGCGTTTTTCTATCAATTATGTGTAGAAAACGCTCTTCTGAAGGACGATTTCTACACATCCTTAAAAAAGGAGTGTTAATAAATATGCGTGCATAGAAAACACACTTCAGAAGGACGTTTTCTTTGCAAAACAAAGAAAATGCCCATTTGTAGAGCGTTTTGGGTCTCTTATCATAATTTCACCAAATTTGGGTCTCTTATCATAATTTCACCAAACTTGATGCTCTCAGAGCAATTTCACGAAACTTTAATGCTCTATCAGAGCAATTTCACCAAACTTTAATGCTCTATACGCAAATTTCTGTTACTAAAACGATTGCGAATAAATTTATTACCGCTGTTTCAACATTCAACAAAATCATTTATAATGAAGCAGTTTTTATTTATTTATTTTCCAACATTCAACCAATTTCTAGTAGCATTGTACATCCAATATATAGCCATCAAGAACAAAATCATAATAAAATTCAATAGCTACAACAAAAAATAAATGTAATGAAAGTTCAATAGCTTTGAATCATTTATTTATCAAACGTTATATTGTAAGTTATAAATCATTCGTTTTGATCCCTTACATATATTTGTCAACAATATTGGCATTG
>JANAVB010029816.1:7996182-8038682 GCA_029216955.1 Iris pallida | reverse complement strand
CCACGGGCGTGGTCCGATCGGAGATAAATCATAGTGTGAGTCGAACACTAAGTTAGAACAATTGAAATGAAACGTGCATCAATATGCACGAGTCGCTATGGGACATTGGATATCGCTAAGGCGAGCGCCTCGGTGCGCAAGCCGCAAGAACATGGGATAACTGTAATCGGCAAGTGCCTTAGTGCACGAACCATACCGTGTCTTTGCTGCACGAGTTAGACGGCTAGAACATTGGAAGACAATAGGCGAGCGCCCTAGCGCGCAAGCCCCGAACATTGATTGCTAAGTTATAGAACAGGGAAATACGGTCGAAACGTGCCTACGTGCACGGCATAATAAAAGATGGCTTCGTTGCGAGAGAATACAGTTGTGGCATGAATGTGGCGGAACTGTCGGATATGACATGGTGCCTCGAAAGGTGTTCGAGACCTTCGGGTCGTTCGGTTGACGAGCATTGAGTTGAGGCACGATGCCATTGAATCATTGAAACGAAGTATGAAACGTGAGAACATAGAAAGTTAACGGAAGAAATACGAGATGATAAAGTCTGAGTCTTGGACTCAAGACTATGCTTGGTTGTTTGAATGATAGTGCGTTGCATGGTCGAATGGAATGGACTTGAGATAATTGCGATGATATCTTTCGTGCACGGAACGTTCCCTCCGAACGGGCGCACCGGGGCACCGGGACCGTTCGGCCTAGGAGGGATGATAATCTTTGATAGGCGCACATTTGCGAAGTCCGATTAGCACTCGGTCGTAAATGTGAGAAGCCGCAAATGATGGTAGGCACGCGGTAAGTTTCGGTTGTTGGGATAGCAACCCAACCCGTGAAACGTCGGGCTACCCAAACGAGAGAGAGAAAAGAAGGAGAGAAAAAAGAAAGTAAGGAAAGATAAAAGAGAAACTCCTTTAGTCCATTCCGGCGCGGATACGCCCACGACCTTCATATAGTTAAGGAACGATGGGTTGAAAGTGTAGGCGCGTATGCGTCCCGCATAGAGATCCTACTTAGAGATGCACATATAACATGACAGGGAAGGAATGCGGCGTATTCACCTTGCGTCGGTGCAAGGGCGAGTGCGTCGACTTGGTAAGTCGTACCACGAATCAAACACGAGATTGTTTGTTTGCTTGTCTATTCAATTCGATAACATGCTGCTATGATAACATGTTTTACGCTTTCGAAGATGCTATGAAATTGACCCTAAGGAGAACATAGCAAGATCATAAGCTAAGTTGCATGATTCAACATAAATATTAAAATGTCGGTTTGGAAAGATGATCTTTGCTTCAGTACATGCGAGGACGAACGTACTGATCCCCCACCAGCTTCATGCAGGGTGCAGGGAATGGATTGCTCGCGGCGAAGCGTTGCTTGAACGTGTTAAGGCTTGGAATGCCGAAGCGCATTGAAGCGTGCTATCGCATTGACGCTCGGACTACGCAGCTGGATTGATGCGGTCGAGATATAGAAGGCATGATGTATGGAACGGTGAAATCCTTTGTGGACAAGAGAGAACCTGAGTGTTGTAGCCAATCTGGCATATATTGTTAGGCTATCGAAAGCCATTGTAATCTCAGTTTCGAATATCAATAAAGAGAATTGTTTCGTATACTCTGTGTTTTCTTTCGTTGTTAAATATCGAATCAAAAGATAACCATTTGAGAACTTGTCATCTTGCCTTGCACGAGCGCAACTCCAGGCTCGTGCGGCATCACGCCCCCCTGCGAGGACGATAATTCGGGTGATTCCGGGTCGGGGCGTGACAACCACCGCCGCTGACGATCTAGATGATGACACCGACGACGAATGGTACATTTAGGACGGAGAATGGTACATTTAGGAAGCCAATAAAAGCTCGTTCTCTCAAATCTCTTCTTTGTGTAAATTAAATCCAAGGAGGACACGATTCCTAATTTTAGTTATTGCTTAGCGGAGTCTGCTTAGTTGTTGTAAAATTGTGGTGTTGCTTCTGTGACACTTTCATCTTTAATCTCATGTTGTCTATGAATATGTGTTCTTTTTATTTTGATTTAGTAATCTTTCCGTAATTAGTTTCTTTGTTTCATCTAACAATTTAATATTTTTGTTATAAAGCTACAGGCCATGGTGGTGGTGGTGGAAGGAGAAACGAAGATAAAGAAGGAAAGAAGAAGAAGTTCCCGTTCGCGGCGGACTTCGTCGAGTTCCTCAATCAAACGGAATTAAACCTCTTATAGAGTTCCTTAATTGAAGTTGATCATGATAACCTTTTGTACTTTTCAAACGGCTAGTAGAATCTTCCTCGAGCCCTCCTCAATCAAACGGCTAGTAGATTGTTTGCTAGTCTCAAAATTTATTTGTCTTTTCATTTTTCTCACTTTTTGTACTTCTCTCTTGCTATATATACAATAGTTTTCTTGTTTCATAGTACTATTATTCATTCTGAAATACATAGAATAGTTGTCTGAAATACAATAGTTTTCTTGTTCTCAAGATGTCTATCTCGTGTGGTGGAAAATGTAGAAGACGTAGAAGATTGGTTGCCAGCTCCAAATGAAACCTTCATTCCGCGTATGTTGCGCAGGATTGAACAACAACTGTCGACGATTTTAGCTGATGTTGCATCGATCAATTCTAAGCTTGGTTCAATACAAATTGAACAAATAAATTTCTCTTGGCGTTTGGAGAAGATTGAAGAATCTCTAGCTTTGAAGGAGGCATTATCATCTGGAGTATTTAATAATGTGAAGGTGGTTTCCGTTGAATCTTCTTCCGATGAGGAGGACGTGGTGCTACAGAATCGTAGTAAAGCATTGGACCGAATTCTCGCATTGTGTCCTACAGAAGAAACTGACTTTAGAAGTTCTTCGAAAAGAATGCGTGGAAATTTAGATCCGGTCACACCATCGAAAAGTTTAACAAGGGGTTCAACCTTGAAGCCTAGCAATTGTACTAGTTCTTCGAGATATTACGACTATTTTTTGCCGATGATAAACCTGACGAGTAAGTAATATGAGTTTTGATTTAATTCCAACAGTGGTTTTCTCCTAATTCGTTTCTTTTCTTAGAGAAATAATATCATCTTGCAACAAAATCTTTGTGTCTCGGTTTGAGATGAAGACCTTAGTTCCTTTAACGAAAATTAAAATTGGGGTATGTATAGATAGTATATTTCTTCTTAGATGCCATCTATGTTTACTTCGATTCCATCGCTGACATTTTTAATAATTTATTCAGATTGTAGGCATTGTCTCTGCTCTTCTCACAGCGGAGGAACGGAAAAGAACCTCCAATAAAGCTAATGTATGATTTTTACCAATAAGGATATCGGTGAGTGAGCATTTTATTCTTCAATGCATATGCATTAACAATTTTCTCGTTTGTTTGTCCTTTGTAATGTATTAATTGATGTGTATGTAGAAAGAAACGTTACCTCCATCCGACAAAAAGCTTCATGAAATATGGAAGAAGTACAAATATTTTCAGGATTACATGGGATCTTTAAGCACTTGTAACGAGGTATTAATATATTTCTGTTTAAATATTAATCCTAATTTTCTAAAAATTTACTAATTTGTTTTACCTAATTAATCCTGATTCAGATATACATACCCATTCTTTTGGACGAACACTATACTCTTGCAAGAGTTCTGGTTAAAACAAGGACTGTTGAAATTTGGGACTCACTTGCATCTAAAGATGATCCGATTCAAAGCAAAACAGTCATAAAAGAAATAGTAAGCTCATATTCATCATTTTTTATGAATTTGGTACAAGATACGCGGTATGCTAATACATATTGTATTCTGGTAATTGTAGCTTTCAAATTTGGATCTCTTTCTCGAAGAAGAGATTTTGAAGTTGAGAGATGCTAGGTTCAGCTTTTCTACTTTTGCAATAAAACGTCGTTCTTATGTTCCCCGCCAAGACAATTTTGTTGATTGTGGGATTTTTGTAATTGCTTTCATGAAAGACCGATGTAGTCTAGACTACCGTTCTCTCAATGTAAGTCTGAAAATATGTCGTCAAAAACTTACACTTTTTAGAGCAATATTTTTGATGTTATGTTTGTTATATGCAGTTTGATGCTGGAATGGAAAGACGCAAAGCTGCTGAATGGATTACAACTTCAGAGCACAATGAAGTAATAAAAAAGTTGCTTATATAATATAATTAAGCAGAAAGGAGTCCAATCTGAAATGATTGAATATGGAAGACGATGATTTTTTTTCTTCTTTTATATCTAATGTATTATGTTCATTTGTATGTTGAGTTGTAATGACATTTTTGTCAAACGGCTTCGATTCTTTTTATTAAGCAGAATCATTTTTTCCCTTCTAATTAATATAATTAAGCAGAAAGGAGTCCAAACGGTTTCGATTCTTTTTGCCTTTCCATCGAATAACATTTTTGCCCTTCTAATTAATTCAAAACAACCCCGATCCCTTTTATTACAAAAAAAAAAAAAACCGTTTCGATTCTTCCTCTTCTTTCATACTCCAATCTGTACTCAAACCTAGGTCATTCTCCTCCAAAATCTTCAAACCTTCCTTCCCATTCGCAATCTTCACACCATGTCGGCATCAGCGACAGAATCATCACCGGCAGCATCACCGATTAGAGAAGATGCACCAGTTACAGAAAATCCAAAAGCGATAGACGGAGAACAACCGAAACCCTATTCTAAGAAAGTTGCACAGAAGAAAAAGAAAAAAGTTGCTAAACAAAAACAAGTGCAAGAAAAAGTGCAAACAGAAGGTATAACTTTGATTTTATGTTCGCAAATTCTGTATATATTACACGGAGAATGATATTCTCCGTCATAAAACGCATTTGAATGTTCATTCTCCCTGTCAAATTACACTTGGAATGCCATTCTCCGTCTTTAAATCAATAATATCATTATCCGTTTACTTTAACGGAGAATGACATTCTCAGTGTTAAAACACATGAGAATGCTATTCTCCGTGTTAATTTAAACGGGAGAATTCTATTTTCCGTGTTAAATTAAACGTAGTATGGCATTACAAGAGTTAAAACGAAAGAGAATGCTATTCTTCGTGTTTTTACAAACGGAGAATAGCATTCTCCGTTTCCAATTACACGGAGAATAGCATTCTTCGTTTCTTATTACACGGAGAATAGCATTCCCAGTGTTAAAACGATTGAGGATTCTATTCGCCGTTTAATTTGGAACGGAGAATGACATTCTCCGTCTAACTTGAAACGGAGAATAACATTCCCAGTGTTAAAACACATTAGAATGTTCATTCTCTGTTTTTTTAAACGGAGAATGACATTCTCCGTGTCATTTGAAACGGAGAATGACATTATTCGTGTTAGTTTACACGGAGAATGTCATTTCCAGTGTTAAAACCCATAAGAATGGCCATTCTCCGACCTAATTTTTTGTTTTTTTGTTTTGTAGAAAAAATCTGTCAGGAATAAGGATTCAAGACTTTTCCGTTCTACCTTCAAGCCAATGCTAAATCTTATGGAGGAGGTCAATCAAGATGTTGGCCGTTTGTAGCTCCCCTTCCCGGAATTTCTAAAATAATTTATTATTATTTATTTTATTTAAAGGGTGATTTTTAGAATTTTAGAAATAATTATTTAGTTAATTATTACGGTAGATGATTTTTGCCATGGTTGAGTTTGGAGTACAAGACGACTATGAATCATGGCACGGATAGTGCAGTGGCGTGCTTTGACTAGAGTTTAGCCATGGTAGGGGAAGGCCGAGCCATATTAATGTCCTAACTGAGAAAAATCAGGCCAAGTTGTGACATGACAATTATAAATAGTTTAATTATTCATTATTAATACTATTTGACGTTTAGGAGATCCGGTTGTACCAAACTAGTCAAACTGGACTCGAACCGAGCCCAAGCCCATGTAGTCATGCGGTACGTCCAGTGACATTCGTGTTGATGTATTTTGTTATGATTATGTTGTATCCCATTTTAGTGATCTAGTGGATATTTCTAAGTATTCTTATTTAAATATTATAAATATCCTTATTAGTTAATATTCAAGGATATTGGTATGAAATAGGTCCTTGTATATTCTGGAGTATTGGACTGTATGCAAAGGCATGTACACCATTATTGGCTTATTGAATTTCGTTATTATTATTATTATTTTATTGGAGTTATACAATATTAATATTATTATGGTTATTAAATATAAATTATTTATTATTATTAGTTATTATCATTTTATTCTTTAACAAAAGATATATGTGTATATATAAATGTATAATTGTCACGCCCCAGAACCAGAATACTGGAGAGCGGGGGCAGACATAGCCAGCTACGTATATGAAATGGATTCCATCTCGCTATACGGTCACGGCTGTCTAGATACATGAGGGTTTACTACAAGCCAACAGTCTCCTATGGTCATGAACAAGCCTAGTGTCTCAATCACAAGCAAGTAAGTAAATGTTACAAGATGTATGATCATTAAATATACAATAATAAGACGTCCCAAATATTACATATTCAGCTGATCATGAAGCTAGTCGTTACAAAATGTTAGGACTAGCAAGAGTTTAGTCATACATGATCAACCCTAGGATCTGTTAATCATGTTACAGCCCGTAGGCAGACAATAAGTAAGTGCAATCGAGCTAAACAGGTGCTCGTCGGCTAAACGCCTCAAAAGAATATTTTTACAATAAAGTGGGAGAGCCAAAAATAACCCACTCGTTGCCCTGGTTACGTCTGGTGTTCACCATCGGGCTGGAAAAGCGGTAGATCCTCTGGAGCTGCTCCGAAATCTGGCCATACAAAACCAGCTGGATCAGATCCCAGAAGGAGCAAGTGCCACAAAGGAAGCTTCACTTAGGAACTAAAACCAGCAATTAGCACAAGAGTATAAATAAAAGTAACAACTGGAAATAAAGAAAATACATCAGAATGATATACGACGAGATAACCATGGAACTATTCAGATAACCAGGTTACAACCCGTAAACCAAACAAGTACCGGGGTTGTAACCCTTCGTCTGAACAGAACTTGGAATTCTCACCATTTATCGGTAAAATAAATACAGGCATTCAGGTCATACAGTAATTTGGAACAGGATCGGGACAAGACTAGACTGGTTAGACTCCATCCAATCATTTCACGGCCAAACAAGAACTACGGCTTGATATTTTAACTAACTAGGGTTATCACAAGCCTAGTTGCTAGCAAGATGCAATGAGAACCTTCCACAGCCACAAGCCCTGCAGTCCATCCAGGTTATCCGGGTTAAAAGATTTAGAGTTGAATTCAGGTGGGTACATCGTCCAGGAAACGAATGTACCCTTAGGTAGCTTGAAGGGTGCAACACATGACAGTGTGCTGGAAATGTGCCCTACTCGACGGCAGGCTACAGATCCCAAGGCGTGCCCATGTAACGGGATTGCCTGTAGCTGGGAGATCTCTTTATGACTAATATATTAATCTAGTTATTAGCCTTAGTCCATTTCAATGGATACTCCTGACCGTAGTACTCAGGAGTCCCCTCCTAGACATGATGCAAGACATGACTGAATTATTGTACAAGCACAATCGCCCACGGTGTCCAGGATTAATTATACAGGTCATGTCATGTCAGGTAGCCGTCGCAACAGCTTATCAGATATATCATGTCAGGTTTTTATGCCAAGTGTACTGGTCAAGAGTGCGCCACGACGGGCCACTATCAGGTCATGTCATGTTTACTTGTCAAGAGTGCACCACTACGGGTCACTGTCGTGTCATGCTAGTTCCTTGTCACACCATGTCATGTACAATTGTTATCTCAATCATATCAATCAAGTCGTGATTTATCAAGTTCAGGACAAAAGGCGTAAGGATATAAAATGGGCATAAAAATATACCATAAAGGGTTACACGACATGGGCAAATAATAAAAACACAGGGCTATAGGGAGCCATGCGGCCCAGGCACATGCGGCCAGGAATGATCTCATGCGGCTGGAAAGAGAACAGCCCATACGGCTCAATAGAGTCAGGCGCATACGGCCAAGGAGAGAATCCATGCGACAGCAGCTCATACGGCTGAGGTTCCAAAGCTCATGCAGCTGAAATGAATTGGGTCCATGCGGCTGAGAGAAAGGCAAGCTCATGCGGCAGGAGGAGAACAGTCCATGCGGCTACAGAAAGAGGGAAGCGCATGCGGCTGAGACAACAATCCATACGGCTGGGACAGGGGCGAAGCCATGCGCTTATGCGGTTAGCGGGGTCATGTGCCTATGCGGCTACAAGTGGACCAAGTTCATGCGGCTCGAGAAGAAGTTCTTATACGGCCAGCGGAAAGAGAGGGCGCATGAGACTAAGTCAGAGCATTCATGTGGCTGGAGGGAGCGGGTCCTCATGCGGCCTGGGAGGGCGCATGCGGCCAAACGGGTAACATCTCATGCGGCTCAAGAAGTGCAGAGCATATGCAGCTGGGGATTGAGCGAGTCATGCGGCTAGATGAGTTCGGCCCTCATGCGGCTGAAGTACTTCCAGCCATTCGACTGAAGAGAACACTTGCCGCATGAATTATTCATGCGGTCAAGTCAGCATAGTTCATCTTCTCCAAAATTTTAGAGAAGAAGAACACCATGAGAGCCAAGTCCTCAAGCTCCACAACTCCATCATCCGGAGCCCAAATTCGAACTTCTATAGGTCAAAATGGGGCAGAACAAGATTCTCTACAACATGGAACCATCAAAACTTAGAAATTATAAGATTAAGTAGATCAAAACCCCAGAAATTTGAAAATAAAATAAACTTAGATCTACAAGAATCTAGCCATGGAAAGTGGAAATGCCAAGTACTAAAGTAAGTTAAAATGCTGTAAGGAAGAGAATGAAGCAATTAAATTTGAGTTCCTCCATGAAGCAAGTTGCACTTGCCTAGACCTCTCTCCCTCTCTCTGGTAGGTGAAGAAGTAAATGGAAGAAGAGTAATGAAGAGAGAGAAGGAAGAATGGTTAATAAATGGTAGTGGTGGTGGTCAGGAATGAAGCGGGAGGTGTCCCACTTCGTGGCTAGGTGTTTGATCTGTCAGCAGGTCAAGGCGGAGAGACAGAGGCCCGGTGGATTGTTGCAGCCGCTGCCATTCCCGAGTGGAAATGGGAGCATATTACTATGGACTTTGTATCAGGATTGCCGCATACCCCAGGAGGGAAAGACGCGATTTGGGTCTTCGTGGACAGGTTGACCAAATCGGCCCACTTCTTGCCATTCAAGGTGGGCACGTCTACAGAGAGACTGGCAGAGTTATATATGCGGCAGATAGTCAGGATCCACGGAGTTTCGGTCAGCATCGTCTCAGATCGGGATAGCCGTTTTACTTCCCATTTCTGGAGGAGTCTGCAGACCAGCTTGGGCACTCAGCTCAAGTTCAGTACTGCGTACCACCCCCAGACGGACGGACAGTCGGAGCGGACTATTCAGACTCTTGAGGATATGTTGCGGACGTGCGTCCTGGACTTTGGAGGTTCTTGGGAGGATCATCTTCATTTGGTGGAGTTTGCCTATAACAATAGTTTCCAGGCCAGCATCGAGATGTCACCTTTCGAGGCTCTGTACGGGCGTAGGTGCCGTACACCCTTATCCTGGGATGATGTTGGTGAGCGAGCTTTGCTGGGGCCAGAGATGATTGTGGATGCGGTCGAGAAGGTGAAGCTTATCAGGGACAGACTTCGCGTGGCGCAGGACAGACATCGGCACTGGGCCGATAGCCACCGGAGGCCCTTGGAGTTTGAGGTACAGATTAGAGTAGGATTAGATTTAGGTTGTTGTTTTGAATTTTTTTTTGATCATGTTGTTATTTATTATTTGAGACCTTGCTTGTGTTTAGGTCGGAGACCAGGTTTTCTTGAGGATATCTCCGACTCGTGGTACGATACGTTTTGGTGGAGGCGGGAAGCTTAGCCCGCGCTTCATCGGCCCTTTCGTTATCAGCGGGAGAGTCGGTGACGTGGCTTACAGGCTAGACTTGCCGCCTGCACTTGTGGGAGTCCACAACGTATTTCATGTATCACAGTTGAGACGGTACGTGGCTGACCCTAGCCATGTGCTTGATCATTCGGAGATAGAGGTTGGGCCTTCTCTCAGCTATCCAGAGCAGCCCGTGGAGATTCTGGATCGACGGGAGAAGGTTCTGAGGAACCAGGTGATACCCTTGGTACGCGTCGCATGGAGGCATCATTCTCTAGGAGAGTCTACCTGGGAGCGGGAGGATGAGATGCGCGAGCGGTACCCCTATCTTTTTGGACCGTGAGGTATACTTTTCTATCCTTCTCATCAGTTGTATTTTGCCTTTAATTTCGAGGACGAAATTATTTTAAGGAGGGTAGATTTGTCACTACCACTTTTCTAGCTTGGGGGTATTTTGGCCATTTTTTTCAATTTTGGGAATTAAGTTGAATTATTATGTAATATTAGGATTTATTATAATTAATATGATTTTTGGTGATTTTTGGTGATTTTTAGGAGAATTGTTTTTGGGCCTATGGTGGACTTTGACTTGTGTTGACTAGAAGACTAACCTAGTTACTAATCTAGGTTATGGCCACTTAGCTAGGTTAAGTAACCTTGGTTTGGCCTAATGTAATGAGGTTTAAGTCATTGGAACTAGGTAGGGGTGATTTGGAGTTGTGTAGGCTAATATGGCTTATGACTTGATAAGTCATGATTAATGACTTAGGCTTAATAGCCCATAGGCCCACACCATGAACCAACCCTAACCCTAATCAGCCCATGGCAGCCACTAATGACCCATCACATCCTATTTAATGCCTCCCAAAGTTAGGGCTAGCCTCTTCCTTAGGAAATTATTGCAAGAGAAGAAAGAGGTGAGCTCCCATCTTTAGAAATTCTTAATAAATCCATTTCTCATCCTTTTTAATCCAAACAAGTTGCAATAGTTTCTAATTATTGTTTTCTTGCTGGTGGAATGATTTGTTCTCAGTTTTCCAACAATTTAGAGGGGTTTCACCATCAAGAGGAGCATCTCTCTTTAGAGTTTTCAAGGGGTTTTGATACTTGAGGTAACTTCTTATTCTCACCTTAGAATCCTGAAATTATTGCATCAATAGGGAGCCCTAGACCTACCCAAACTATAGGAATAGGAATCCCTAAATTTTTTGGGTCGTTTCGTGTCCTAACAGGACACGTATCAGTGCCCTACACTAGGTGTTTGTGTTTATTCCTCACTGGAACTTGTTGTGCTATTTTCATAATATTTTTGAATGGAAAGTTGCTATTCTATGTCGCTTACACATTTCTTGTGCACTGGGGTGAATTCGTGCTTGTGTCGTGTCGCTACGACACTCGTGCACGCGCATTTGGACTCGCGCGCGCGCGGCTACAGGAGTCCCCTGCATCTCGGGGTCCTTTGTGGACACGACACGATTCGTCTTGACACCATTTTTTGGGTGAATGTTGGGGCATGTACTGACACCATGCTCCCCAATTTTTACTGGATTTCATGCATTGGTTTGGGAGAAATTCGTCGTGCACTGGGTTTGCACAGTGCTGTGCACTGTCTTTTTTTTGCCACTGACACGCGAGTGTAACTCAGACACGGGGACACGTCGACATGATTCAGGGTGACACGTGGTTAGCTTGACACCTGGCGAACCTAGGTTGGTGACCACGTGCCTTGAATTGGTCTGTGCTGTGTGCACAACACGCGTGCACACGTGCACGACACAGTGCACTAAATCAGTGCCTGTGTGCCCATTTCGTGTCCTGTTTTGTTGGGACACGTTTGTGTCCTTTTGTTTGGACACAAACACCACACCTAGCATGTATGCATCCTATATTTGTATTACCAACCCTTCATTTTTAATCTTAACAATTTTTCATTGTTTAAATCCCCATTTTCAGTTTTGTGATACTTAGAGTTAAATTCCTGTTCCAGTTTCAGAAGAATGAATTTTGACATCATTTTTAACCTAATAATCACTGTTATTTACATGATATAAAACCCCTAACATGAACCCCTACATGATTCCTATGTGTATGTCGAATTGGGACTGTTTTGGATGAGGTTTGGACTTGAAATCTGGATTTTACTGAGGAGACTAAAAACTGAGTTTAATTGATCTGTTGAGAGCATGTTTGAGTCTCATTTGAATTGTATAAGTTTTCTTCCAATGTGGTATTAACCTGTACATTTGTGGGACTGTTGTAAATCTGAGTTTGAGTATGTTGAGGCTGTGTATTGATTGAGTTGTGGACTGAAATCATTTCTTCCCTTTTCCTGTTAATTGCTACTGCTGTTTATTTCCCTGCACTTACATGGTTCACACACATAACTGGGAAACAAGTTCCTCACTGTTTGCCTGGTTTACACACACACCCCTCTTCCTATGTTCACTGTCATATTATTCCTGCACTTGGATACACAGCTTACTGTTTTCCTGCACATTCCTAAATGTCACTTTTGGCCTAGCACTCACACACTCACTCTCAAGTTTTCACACACACACATACACATTGTTCTCTAGTTTCCTACATGCATATATAGGTATGCCTAGGTATGTATCATGTATATATGCACATATGTCTAAAGTATAATGTATATATGTATATATATTTGTCTTAAATGTAAATGTGGATAGATAATGTATGTGTGGTTTTCACATAGGAGTCTATAATACTTTGACTTGTGTATATGATATTAAGGGTAGCCTATATGCTATTTTTGTATTTCTATGTAGATTACATTAATATAGTAATATGTGTTTGGTAATTTAGATATAAGTATTGTCATGTGTATAGGAGATTTGTAGGTTGTTATAAATGGTTTTGCCTAATAGCTTATTGACCTAGTCTATTAGCCTATGGGTGTATTGTGTGTCTGCTTGACTAGTAAGCCTATATTAGACTTGTGTAGTCCTGTTAGACTTAGAATAGACTGGTTAGACTAGTATAGACTAGTTTGACTCAGGTTTGACTTGGTTGACCTAGTTTGACTTCTAGGGTTGACCAAAGTTGACCAAGAGTTAACTTTGGCCTAGATTGACCTAGAATCATGTAGAATGCATAGTAGGACTCCATTTTGATATTCTGGACTTGTTGTGACTTGTGCTGTTCTGATTAGGAGCCAGACACCACTCATTGGACAGTACGTTTCATACCGGACACTCAGTTACAGCGAGTACATTCTCTGATCATTTCATATCCTGTTTAGAATTAATTCCTGCAGTAGATTACTTTACTTGTACTGTCACGTTGGTCACACGGATTGGTACTATATGGATCCCTTCTCGAGATGTTATCCTTAGGGAGCATCCGGTACTACATGTTCTGTGCGTTTCACTTACATGACGTATCATATGCTTCATTGGTTCTTTGATCACTTACGATATATACTCTTATGATCGTAGAGTCTTCCTAGAATCCTTATCCCATTTATGGGACTACTATGTATCACCTTCGGGGTCTATCACCTTCGGGGTTCATCACCTTCGGGGTCTATCACCTTCGGGGTCTGTTACATAGCATCATATAACATAACCTGGCTGGATCCTTGTGTATTGATTGGGGGTACGGGGGAGTATAAATGGACATGTGAATAATACACCAGTAGTGTAGTATCAGAATCATTCCGTAGTGTAGCATCAGAATCATCCCAGGCCATTTACATGTTCATGATTGTACTCTGACTCACTAGTCACTGCTAGTTCTCTATGTATAGTAGATATTTACATTACAGTTCTCTTCCTGTTTACATACCGTATTTCTTTCAGTACTTGTATCTTACTTTACTGCATGTTTATATTTTCTAACCTGCTATGAATTGTTGAGATGTACTGTGCTCGCTCATGTCCTGACTGGACCTGTTAAAATATTACAGAGGACGAGGAGGAGGCTTGCCTGGACACCTATTACGGGGCAGCCCTTGATGACACCTGTGAGCTGGACCCTCAGGAGGATCCAGCAGTAGCTGAGGACCTTCCCCCGACTGCCTAGACTAGATAGTTAGGCTTTTATCTATGTAGTTGGATCATGTTTTAGTTAGACTCTATTTGGAGATCAGTTTGTATATATTCTTTTATCTGAGACTTGTACTGCTGGGATTATCTTAAACTACTGTTTTATCTATTTCATTTCCTTGAGTTCTATTCATATCGTGCTATATCTTCCTTAGTTGTGATTGAGTTTCTATTACTATGTCACCCCCATTCGGGGAGTATAAACTGTTTAGATATATATACTGTTAGATGTTGTGACCTAGGACAGCGTTCTACCGCCGACACTGCGGCGTAGGCTGGACGTACCCACGTCTCGTGCCCTTACTCTAGGGTACGGGTCGTGACACGTTTTTAGTGGTAGCCCATGCAGGTCTGCACTAGAAGTGTAGTGGTGCTCGAACTAGAGTATCACTGCAGCCTGCTATAGGATATAGGATATAAATTTTAAGGTTACTCAATCACTTTAGGAAAAATTCCTTTTATTGCCATCTAAATTCTTTTGTCTGCTGATCCCTTGAATTATAATTGTCCGCCCTTGTTATATCGCTCTTTCTCAGAAATTGATACTCTTGTTTGTCTATCTTCAGGATGGTAGAGACTCGTTCGCAGCGTGCCGTCCATGAGGATGCTATAGAGGGGACTGCTACCTCTCAGCCAGCACGGCGAGGCCAGGGGACTGCAGCTCTTGTCACCTCAGCTCGTGTTGAGACCTCGGCAGCCGCAGCAGGGGATATGCATCCACCGACTGGGAGGCAGGACCCGGTCTATCCAGAGGATCCTTTCCAGCCACCACCGCCTCCAGGACATGTGGACGCCGCTCAGATGTTCGCTTATTTTCAGCAGTTCATGGACCGACAGTGTCAAGCCCCGACCCGGGAAATCGCTCGTCCTCGCTAGATTTAACCCGAATCATCGCCATCGCTGGGACGTGATGCCGTACGAGCCTGGAGTTGCGCTCGTGCAAGGCAAGATAACAGGTTCACATAGAACTATCTCAAATCGATAACATAAGCAGCGGAAGAAAACAAGTGAAACATAAGAATCTCTTTTATTCATATTGAACTGAAGGTTACAAAGGCTCTGAATAGCCCAACATAAAATGCCAATTGGCTACAACACTCATGATCTCTCTTAGCTCACAAAGGATTACATTGTTCCATACATTATGCCCCTTTATAGCCACCAAGTAGTCCTCGGCCGAACATCTTCATGTCGCAAGTCCGAACGCATATGCGGAAGCTCCTCTTGAACGCCAAGGACTCCATGCCTCGGCACGTCCAAGCCAAGCTCCGCCCCGAGCCGATCATAACCTGAACCTGCACATAAACTAGTGGGGGTTTAGTGCTTTCGTCCTCGCTTCGCACTGATCAAGACCCGCTCGCACCCAAACCAAACACTTATTCATTTAGTGAGCATGCATCTTAATTTGTGATCTTTCTATTTAGCCTTAGGATCAGTTTCATAGCAATACTCATGCATAGCAACTTATCTTAAATGTGTTCCGTACCGTGTTCCTGCAGCAGACACAGTTAGCCATAACATGAAACATAAACATAGTGTTCGTGCTCATCTCCGTCCCGTTACCTTAGCCTGCAGTGGTTAGAACTTAACATAAAATCATCTCATTTACGTAAGCGACCAATCATAAACTTAGACCAATCATAAACGTAAACATATGCATAATGGGTAGCAGGCCCTACGCCTGCACCCAGCTCTCATCTCAGCCCACCGGCCCTATCTATATGAAGGTCACGGTGTTTCGCACCGTAATGGACTTGGCATCTCATATGTGTAAGCCTACAATCGCTTCGATACGGGTTGCTAGCCCAGTATCCGAAGGATCCCAAACTTACGGATATCATAGCTTATCACAGCACTGGACGGTCGCAATCCGTCCGAATGTTGTGCGCCATAAATACCACACATAATTCCCTCCTAGGCCGAACGGTCCCGGCGCCCCGGCGTAACCGTTCGAGGGAAGCCACACCCGTGCACGGGCAATCCGAGTCCATTGACCATGCAATACGTTCCATAGCACACAATCCATAGCATACCAACCGATCTCGTATTCCATAAACATAGTGTCGCACATAAACGGTTTCCCGTGCCATAAACATAATCCACCATTCGCATGGGGAGCTCCGTCGGCGTTATGCCCCAACACATCCATATTGATGCACGACGCCCAACGGCTTAGTCGTTTCGTACTCATAATCACGCGTCCCGTTCATAATGTTATTCGCATAGCCTACTTCCATATTTACTTAGTCATTTCGTAGCTTAAGTGCGCAAAGGCACGCTCAGCACCGTATTCAATGTTCTACGCCTAGCGTTCAATGTTCTCGGAGCCGTGCACCTGATGCACATCTCGATGTTGTCTTTCAATGTTCTACCATCATGCCCTATCGCGACCTGTGCACTCGATGCACGTCGCTTAAATGTTTCGATTGTTCAATGTTCTATCTTAGTGTTCAACGCATACTTAGACACTTACTCGCCGAGCCACGCTCGCTAACTCGATAACATATTATGCAACCATAACGTATTTTATTAGACGTGAAGGAATAGGGAGAGAGAGTCCAGAACCCGCCCACCTTAAGCCGATACGCCTTGCCGTTTCGCCGATTGAAGCGTCTCGCTTCCATAACTCGATCGCATAGCTAACTCTTGGACTTAGCCATTCCTTTGCTCTACTCGGTCGATTTGGCCTATCGCGCCCACGCCACAATCCGTTGCAGGGCCTCGATTTGGTTTCGCGGACACTTCATAGCATAAGGCAAAATGCCGACCTCTTATCGTCCAGCGTAAAAGCATAGCCTGCACACCAGATCAACTAAAATCAGCACTTGCCCGACGGGACTTATCCTTTGCATCGATTCGATTCATAGATTCCAACCGACTCAAAGCTTGCCTTTGGCCAACGCAACACTTGCATCGATTCGCATCGATACCTCGTCGGGTCAACGTAACTCTTTGAGTCAACGACTCATCGTAATGCACCGATGCGGAGCGGGGCATTACATAATATACCACTCAAAATCAGGTTCGTCCTCGAACCGAAACCAACACTTAATCCAAGTGCCTCGTATAGATCGCTTCACGATCTCGTGTTACTATCGTTGAATCATACAACTCAGTCTGGATCATACACATATTTTAGGCGTCCCACCAATATATGCATTTCAGCCAAGCTTAGTTGTAGGATATCGGGACAACTAACAAACTCAACTTAAATCCTCAAGCATCCATCGGTCCGTACTCGACTTAGTCAAACTCTTAGCGCCTTCTTAAAATACTTCTCGTATGTATCATCCCATAACATGCGATCATCTTCCAACATTTGCACATAACTTAATTCAAACCATAACTTCGATCTCGTAAGTTTCTCGCCGGCCACCTAACACTCGCATTGCATAAGTCATTGCGCATCCGATCGCAACAAGCTCCCACAATGCCTATTCGCCCAACCGTTTCCTATCTCTCGCATAACTCAAGTCTTTTATCCAATCATTCATAACACTTGGCCATAACGACATGGACTATGTCAACATGTCACAAATTTCTTTGTCTACAATCCGTACTAAGTCTCGCACGCAACTATCCATACGTGATCCATATCCTCTCGAACTACCCGTGCATCGAGTCTGGGGCTACCCCCGCTAGGCAACTTATCCAGACATCATACTTGATTCCTCCCGACACAAGAGGTCAACTTGAGTCTACGATGCTCAAAGGCAACAATCTTTCCGACCCAAGGTCTCTTACGATACGCCTATCTCTTATTCTCAATCGAATATGAATCCCATACTTTTTTTTTTGATTCAATCCCGACTAGTCCGTTCCATAACGTAAATCGCGCACTCGAACACACATAACTTAACCGTTATTCAGACCGATCTCCGACATAACTCTTAGGGTCGTTCTACAATCCGTTGCTCTCGCGCATTGCAGATTTCTTGCAAGCGCCTTACCGCATCGCTACGCTAAGTACGTTCCTGAACATCTATTCAATCGTCGACCAATCGAGTCTACCTAGTCGAAGGCTACTCGCTAACTTTCGATACGCGATACTCGCTCGCTTAGACTTATCCTTAGCTTGCACTACCTCATTCCTTATCCTTCTTACGCGACTTCTCTAGGGTCATCCTATGGGACTTCAACATTTACTTGATTTGGCGGTCAAGTCTTCTAGGGTCATCTGCCCCGAAACTACGCTCGATAATTAAAGATCATCAACGAGGGACAGTTATAACGAACCATGCTATATCCTATTGCGGAGCCAAATCAATTCTCGACAATTCCTATGGGACTTTACCCTTTCCGACATACCAATCCATAATTTATCCATCCCTGCGCAACTGATGCGCCGCTGCTACTCGAATCACTCGTATACTACCGTCAACGATATCGCACAATCCTCAATTCCATCTTCGCATCAAACCACAAGTCCATATCAAATTTGCCACGCCTCACAAGTTCGATCATGCCCACTGGATGAATCACCATACCAGTGCTCACGCGGAATGATCGTCCAAATTTGGCGTGACGCATGTGCGAGGCTGGTGTTGCGCTCGCTCAAGACAAGAATGTCAACATAGTGGTGATCCGCGAAGCAATCCAGACACTTTCAATTTCATCCGAGCAACATCCATCGACTCTCAAATTCTCGAAGCATCCCTACCGTTATCATCCAACTCGACATCAACTTAACTTGCATCTTATTCATCCAACAACAATGCTCAACATAATTCTCGTTCATTCGATCAGAGTATCCCCGAGTTATCACATATCGTCTTTGATACGCCTCAATACCATCGTCGACATGCATAACTTGAACATCTTCCTTTCTCATAAGCTCAAACCCATTGCAATCATTGCCATTATCCGAACTCGAAAACGAATCAAGTCTCACACTTATTAAGATCCATTCGGTTGTAACTACTTAACATCGTCGCGACACAATTTCGATTTCACATATCCATTCTCATATCCCTAACTCGCACTTTCAAATCGTGCTACCGACTCGTCGCACTAACCCAATTTCGTTCGTACGATTTCTCCGTACCTAGTCAACGCGTTCCGAATTAGTCTTCGTACTAACCCAATATAAGTCCGATCGGGTCGACTATTTTCTCAACATTACATTTCTTTTGCTATGCTCAACTTATCGTTCGACTTACACTTAACGAATCCTCGTCCGACGTATCCTCCGTGGATATGACTTCGCACATACTCATATAACTAATTCACCAAAGCATACTTATATTGACTCCTATCGCATCATTTCCACTCGAGTCTCGGTACCATTCCGTCCGTTGCGGACAAACATATCGTAACAACATAATCGTCTCGACGAAACCTATCGTAAGTCTCCAACCGGCTTAACATAGATATCGCTAAGTGGTATTCCATATACCACTCAGGATCGAGCCTATCGTTATCGACACAATACTTCACCACGCTTGCTCGCATAGTTGGTATTGCATATACCACTCGAAATCGAGTCATTACTCGACATCACACTTCGCATAGGTCCGACTTCTATCTCAACTTAACCGTCCCGTATGGCGATCCTTCCGATCCCAGCTCTAACGTTAGCTCAAGTTTGACATACATTCAATCTAACCGTACCATGGTGATCATCTCGATCCCATCCGCAACATTCGCTTATTCAAAGCTCAACGCGACATATGGCCAACATAACGTTCGCCTATGCAACTCGACTTAGCGACCAACTCGACTCGTACTATCGCATCCGCGATCTTCGAATCCTGCTCGTTGCAGCTCGTGCAACAACTTAGTCTCGATACTTAAGGTCTTTACTCAATCTCGCACAACATATCGCTATCCATCCGCATAGCCATACAACGCACATCATACCGTATCAACTCGTTGCACTGATGCAACGAACGATCCACGACTTGCTGCACTCCGTGCAACCGACAACACATAATCCTTTGCGTAGCCACATAATACGCATCGCCTCACGTGTCGACCCGTTGCACTTCGTGCAACCAACAACACATAACTTCCCGCACTTCGTGCGGCCGACAACACAACTCCTCGCACTGCGTGCGACCCACAACACATATATCATTGCACTTTGTACAACCAACACCGCCATATTCGTTGCACTTCGTGCGACCAGCATTGCATAACTCGTTGCACTTCGTGCAACCAACATCCCATAACCCATTGCACTTCGTGCAACCAACATTCTCCGACGGTACTCGAAGATAACGTAATAGTCACGACATACTTGTGGCAGACGTACGCACTTAATAGACTTATTGTATGGAACATCCAATGTAGCGTCGAGCAGATCCATGAGCCATGCGGTTGCGGAAACAACTTAGAGTCAACTGAATTCGATAACGAAGCAACTGAGGGTCAAGAGATTCACGCACGGTCCAAAGGATGGAACCGCTCTGATACCAACTTGTCAAGCCCCGACCCGGGAAATCGCTCGTCCTCGCTAGATTTAACCCGAATCATCGCCATCGCTGGGACGTGATGCCGTACGAGCCTGGAGTTGCGCTCGTGCAAGGCAAGATAACAGGTTCACATAGAACTATCTCAAATCGATAACATAAGCAGCGGAAGGAAACAAGTGAAACATAAGAATCGCTTTTATTCATATTGAACTGAAGGTTACAAAGGCTCTGAATAGCCCAACATAAAATGCCAATTGGCTACAACACTCATGATCTCTCTTAGCTCACAAAGGATTACATTGTTCCATACATTATGCCCCTTTATAGCTACCAAGTAGTCCTCGGCCGAACATCTTCATGTCGCAAGTCCGAACGCATATGCGGAAGCTCCTCTTGAACGCCAAGGACTCCATGCCTCGGCACGTCCAAGCCAAGCTCCGCCCCGAGCCGATCATAACCTGAACCTGCACATAAACTAGTGGGGGTTTAGTGCTTTCGTCCTCGCTTCGCACTGATCAAGACCCGCTCGCACCCAAACTAAACACTTATTCATTTAGTGAGCATGCATCTTAATTTGTGATCTTTCTATTTAGCCTTAGGATCAGTTTCATAGCAATACTCATGCATAGCAACTTATCTTAAATGTGTTCCGTACCGTGTTCCTGCAGCAGACACAGTTAGCCATAACATGAAACATAAACATAGTTTTCGTGCTCATCTCCGTCCCGTTACCTTAGCCTGCAGTGGTTAGAACTTAACATAAAATCATCTCATTTACGTAAGCGACCAATCATAAACTTAGACCAATCATAAACGTAAACATATGCATAATGGGTAGCAGGCCCTACGCCTGCACCCAGCTTTCATCTCAGCCCACCGGCCCTATCTATATGAAGGTCACGGTGTTTCGTACCGTAATGGACTTGGCATCTCATATGTGTAAGCCTATAATCGCTTCGATACGGGTTGCTAGCCCAGTATCCGAAGGATCCCAAACTTACGGATATCATAGCTTATCACAGCACTGGACGGTCGCAATCCGTCCGAATGTTGTGCGCCATAAATACCACACATAATTCCCTCCTAGGCCGAACGGTCCCGGCGCCCCGGCGTAACCGTTCGAGGGAAGCCACACCCGTGCACGGGCAATCCGAGTCCATTGACCATGCAATACGTTCCATAGCATACAATCCATAGCATACCAACCGATCTCGTATTCCATAAACATAGTGTCGCACATAAACGGTTTCCCGTGCCATAAACATAATCCACCATTCGCATGGGGAGCTCCGTCGGCGTTATGCCCCAACACATCCATATTGATGCACGACGCCCAACGGCTTAGTCGTCTCGTACTCATAATCACGCGTCCCGTTCATAATGTTATTCGCATAGCCTACTTCCATATTTACTTAGTCATTTCGTAGCTTAAGTGCGCAAAGGCACGCTCAGCACCGTATTCAATGTTCTACGCCTAGCGTTCAATATTCTCGGAGCCGTGCACCTGATGCACATCTCGATGTTGTCTTTCAATGTTCTACCATCATGCCCTATCGCGACCTGTGCACTCGATGCACGTCGCTTAAATGTTTCGATTGTTCAATGTTCTATCTTAGTGTTCAACGCATACTTAGACACTTACTCGCCGAGCCACGCTCGCTAACTCGATAACATATTATGCAACCATAACGTATTTTATTAGACGTGAAGGAATAGGGAGAGAGAGTCCAGAACCCGCCCACCTTAAGCCGATACGCCTTATCGTTTCGCCGATTGAAGCGTCTCGCTTCCATAACTCGATCGCATAGCTAACTCTTGGACTTAGCCATTCCTTTGCTCTACTCGGTCGATTTGGCCTATCGCGCCCACGCCACAATCCGTTGCAGGGCCTCGATTTGGTTTCGCGGACACTTCATAGCATAAGGCAAAATGCCGACCTCTTATCGTCCAGCGTAAAAGCATAGCCTGCACACCAGATCAACTAAAATCAGCACTTGCCCGACGGGACTTATCCTTTGCATCGATTCGATTCATAGATTCCAACCGACTCAAAGCTTGCCTTTGGCCAACGCAACACTTGCATCGATTCGCATCGATACCTCGTCGGGTCAACGTAACTCTTCGAGTCAACGACTCATCGTAATGCACCGATGCGGAGCGGGGCATTACAGACAGCAGGCTCGACAGGATAGAGGCATGGAGTTGGCTGTCACGACAGCCGTAGCTCGACCCGTGGTGCAGCAGCAGAGGACACCAGGGATCGAGCAGTTTCAGAAGATGAGCCCCAGAGACTTCATGGGGACAGAGGGGATCCTATATGCCGACGAGTGGATCGAGCATATGGAGGAGATCTTCCGCTTGGCCAGGATCCCGGCAGACCTTCAGATCGAGGCCGCAGCTAGCCGGATGCGAGATCTTGCTCGCACCTGGTATCAGTCGGACCCCAGGGTGGGGGTACCAGGGCAGACTTGGGAGCAGTTCCGGGGCTTCTTCAAGAAGAAGTTCTTCCCGGATTCAGCAGTCAGAGCCTTGGAGACGCAGTTTGAGAGCTTGGTCCAGGGGAGCCTCTCAGTTGAGGAGTATGCGGGAGAGTTTGGCCGTCTCGGCAGGTTTGTTGAGGGGTTGAGCGAGACGGCGAAGGCCCAGCGGTTCCGGAAGGGTCTGGTCAAGGAGGTCAAGTCCCTGACCAAGGGGAACAGAGATGCTACGTTTGAGGAGATCCTGACGGGAGCCCTGTTAGCTGAGGATGATCTTGAGCTTAGGCTCAAGAGAGGGAGAGACCCAGTTGGAGGCAGTAGCAGCGGGGGCCAGGCCAAGAGGCCCCACTTTCAGTTTCAGCAGCCGAGGCAGTTCCAGCCTCAGCCGATCCAGCAGAGGCCAGCTCAGCACCAGCAGCAGCCGAGGCAGCACCAACAGGGCCAGAGGCAGGTTATCACTTGTGGGTACTGTAGGAGGAATGGTCATGCTGCCAGTGAGTGCAGGAAGAGGCTGGGCCTCTGCCTAGTCTGTGGCTCAGCAGATCACCAGATGAGGGAGTGCCATATGGGACGAGCAGCTCCGGGAGGTGGAGCTAGAGCTCCAGTGGGCCAGCAGCGAGGACCAGCCCTGTCGACGCAGCAGCAGAGGTTTGTCCAGCACCAGCAGTAGGCCAGGGGAGGCCAGCAGGGGCGAGCTTTCGCCATGGCAGCTGGAGATGCAGAGGTGACTGGAGAGCTGATTGCAGGTTCGATTCTTCTCGACTCTAGTCCAGCATTTGCATTGTTTGATTCTGGCGCATCGCATAGCTTCATTTCAGTATCTTTTGCGATTAGACATGGTATCATAGCTGAATCGTTGCCTAGGACTTATAAGATCACGACCGGGGGTGGCATTATCCTCGTGCGTGATGTTTGTAAGGGTCGGAGAGTAGTATTGGGAGGCCGTGAGTTGGAGGTGAGCCTGCTCGTAATGCCATTGCCGAACTACGATATAGTACTAGGCATGGATTGGTTGAGCAGGCACCACGCCAGCATCGATTGCAGAGGGGGTAGAGTTCTGTTCAGAGCGCCGGGGGAGCCAGAGTTCGAGTATTCCAGACGTCAGACGGAGCAGAGCAGCGGAGTCTTCTGTGGAGTCTCGGTCGAGGAGCAGACGATTCCACACCCCTTGATAGCAGAGTACATGGATGTTTTCCCGGAGGAGTTGCCGGGACTGCCACCAGACAGGGACATAGAGTTCTCGATAGACTTGGTTCCAGGAGCGGAGCCCATTTCTCAGCATGTCTATCGGGTGAACAACAGCGAGCTGGTGGAGCTGAAGAAGCAAGTGGATGAGCTACAGGACAAGGGCTTCATCCGCTCGAGTTCGTCGCCATGGGACGCACCAGTGTTGTTCGTGCCGAAGAAGGATGGGTCAGTACGCATGTGTATTGACTATAGGGCACTCAACAACCTCACGATCAAGAACAGATACCCACTGCCGCGGATCGACGATCTATTTGACCAGTTGAGCGGAGCTCGGGTATTCTCCAAGATTGATCTGAGGTCGGGATATCACCAGGTGAAGGTGAAGGGGGAGGATATCCCCAAGACCGCTTTCAGGACGCGGTATGGACAGTTCGAGTTTTTGGTTATGCCATTTGGACTAACCAATGCACCCGCAGTATTCATAAACCTGATGAACAAGGTGTTCCATCAGTATCTGGATCAGTTTGTAGTAGTGTTTATTGATGATATCTTGATCTATTCCAAGACTGAGGAGGAGCACGAGGAGCATCTGCGGATAGTGCTGGAGATTCTCAGGAAGGAGCAGCTTTACGGGAAGCTCTCCAAGTGTGAGTTCTTCTTGGACCGGGTGGATTTCTTGGGGCACGTGGTGACTGGAGATGGTATCTCAGTTGACCCCAAGAAGATTGTAGCAGTCGAGGCATGGGCAGCGCCGACATCAGTTGCAGAGATCAGGAGCTTCCTGGGGCTGGCAGGATATTACCGGAGATTTGTGCAGGATTTCTCCCGGGTTGCAGAACCGTTGACACGGTTGACCCGGAAGGATACTGAGTACGTATGGTCAGAGGAGTGTCAGGCAGCTTTTGATGAGTTGAAGAAGCGGCTGACGACAGCTCCGATTCTGACGTTGCCTTCAGGATCATGTGGATTCACTATTTATAGTGATGCTTCAGGGAAGGGGCTGGGTTGTGTGTTGCAGCAGCACGGGAAGGTAATTGCCTATGATTCCAGGCAGTTACGTCCCCATGAGAAGAATTACCCGACCCACGACCTGGAGCTGGCAGCAGTGATTTTTGCTTTGAAGCTGTGGAAGCATTATCTGTATGGTGAGCGGGTGGAGATCTTCACAGATCACAAGAGCCTAAAGTACGTGTTCACTCAGAAGGAGTTGAACATGAGACAGCGTAGATGGTTGGAGTTGATGAAGGACTTCGATATTGCACTGCAGTATCATCCCGGGAAGGCCAACGTGGTTGCCGATGCCTTGAGTAGGTATCCGACAGCCATGTATTTGACCATGGATCGGCATTTGCTTGCCGACTTGGAGAGCCTTGGGATTGAGGTGATCATGCCTGGGGTGCAGATGCAGCTATGAGGGATGCAGATTCAGTCAGACTTGGTGGACAGGATCAAGGCGGCCCAGTTTCAGGATGTGGCCTTTCAGAGTATCAAAGAGCAGATCAGTATAGGAGTGGGGGATCCTGAGTTCTCACTTGCAGAGGATGGTGCCTTGAGGCACGGTGCCAGATTATGTGTGCCTAGCGGGGAGCTCAGAGAGCAGATTATGCAGGAGGCCCACAGATCTCAGTACTCTATTCACCCGGGTGCCAACAAGATGTACCGAGATTTGCGGGAGCATGTATGGTGGTCAGGAATGAAGCGGGAGGTATCCCACTTCGTGGCTAGGTGTTTGATCTGTCAGCAGGTCAAGGCGGAGAGACAGAGGCCCGGTGGATTGTTGCAGCCGCTGCCCATTCCCGAGTGGAAATGGGAGCATATTACTATGGACTTTGTATCAGGATTGCCGCGTACCCCAGGAGGGAAAGACGCAATTTGGGTCATCGTGGACAGGTTGACCAAATCGGCCCACTTCTTGCCATTCAAGGTGGGCACGTCTACAGAGAGACTGGCAGAGTTATATATGCGGCAGATAGTCAGGATCCACGGAGTTCCGGTCAGCATCGTCTCAGATCGGGATAGCCGTTTTACTTCCCATTTCTGGAGGAGTCTGCAGACCAGCTTGGGCACTCAGCTCAAGTTCAGTACTGCGTACCACCCCCAGACGGACGGACAGTCGGAGCGGACTATTCAGACTCTTGAGGATATGTTGCAGACGTGCGTCCTGGACTTTGGAGGTTCTTGGGAGGATCATCTTCATTTGGTGGAGTTTGCCTATAACAATAGTTTCCAGGCCAGCATCGAGATGTCACCTTTCGAGGCTCTGTACGGGCGTAGGTGCCGTACACCCTTATCCTGGGATGATGTTGGTGAGCGAGCTTTGCTGGGGCCAGAGATGATTGTGGATGCGGCCGAGAAGGTGAAGCTTATCAGGGACAGACTTCGCGTGGCGCAGGACAGACATCGGCACTGGGACGATAGCCACCGGAGGTCCTTGGAGTTTGAGGTACAGATTAGAGTAGGATTAGATTTAGGTTGTTGTTTTGAATTTTTTTTTTGATCATGTTGTTATTTATTATTTGAGACCTTGCTTGTGTTTAGGTCGGAGACCAGGTTTTCTTGAGGATATCTCCGACTCGTGGTACGATACGTTTTGGGGGAGGCGGGAAGCTTAGCCCGCGCTTCATCGGCCCTTTCGTTATCAGCGGGAGAGTCGGTGACGTGGCTTACAGGCTAGACTTACCGCCTGCACTTGTGGGGGTCCACAACGTATTTCATGTATCACAGTTGAGACGGTACGTGGCTGACCCTAGCCATGTGCTTGATCATTCGGAGATAGAGGTTGGGCCTTCTCTCAGCTATCCAGAGCAGCCCGTGGAGGTTCTGGATCGACGGGAGAAGGTTCTGAGGAACCAGGTGATACCCTTGGTACGCGTCGCATGGAGGCATCATTCTCCAGGAGAGTCTACCTGGGAGCGGGAGGATGAGATGCGCGAGCGGTACCCCTATCTTTTTGGACCGTGAGGTATACTTTTCTATCCTTCTCATCAGTTGCATTTCGCCTTTAATTTCGAGGACGAAATTATTTTAAGGAGGGTAGATTTGTCACTACCACTTTTCTAGCTTGGGGGTATTTTGGCCATTTTTTTCAATTTTGGGAATTAAGTTGAATTATTATGTAATATTAGGATTTATTATAATTAATATGATTTTTGGTGATTTTGGTGATTTTTAGGAGAATTGTTTTTGGGCCTATGGTGGACTTTGACTTGTGTTGACTAGAAGACTAACCTAGTTACTAATCTAGGTTATGGCCACTTAGCTAGGTTAAGTAACCTTGGTTTGACCTAATGTAATGAGGTTTAAGTCATTGGAACTAGGTAGGGGTGATTTGGAGTTGTGTAGGCTAATATGGCTTATGACTTGATAAGTCATGATTAATGACTTAGGCTTAATAGCCCATAGGCCCACACCATGAACCAACCCTAACCCTAATCAGCCCATGGCAGCCACTAATGACCCATCACATCCTATTTAATGCCTCCCAAAGTTAGGGCTAGCCTCTTCCTTAGGAAATTATTGCAAGAGAAGAAAGAGGTGAGCTCCCATCTTTAGAAATTCTTAATAAATCCATTTCTCATCCTTTTTAATCCAAACAAGTTGCAATAGTTTCTAATTATTGTTTTCTTGCTGGTGGAATGATTTGTTCTCAGTTTTCCAACAATTTAGAGGGGTTTCACCATCAAGAGGAGCATCTCTCTTTAGAGTTTTCAAGGGGTTTTGATACTTGAGGTAACTTCTTGTTCTCACCATAGAATCCTGAAATTATTGCATCAATAGGGAGCCCTAGACCTACCCAAACTATAGGAATAGGAATCCCTAATTTTTTGGGTCGTTTCGTGTCCTAACAGGACACGTATCAGTGCCCTACACTAGGTGTTTGTGTTTATTCCTCACTGGAACTTGTTGTGCTATTTTCATAATATTTTTGAATGGAAAGTTGCTATTCTATGTCGCTTACACATTTCTTGTGCACTGGGGTGAATTCGTGCTTGTGTCGTGTCGCTACGACACTCGTGCACGCGCATTTGGACTCGCGCGCGCGCGGCTACAGGAGTCCCCTGCATCTCGGGGTCCTTTGTGGACACGACACGATTCGTCTTGACACCATTTTTTGGGTGAATGTTGGGGCATGTACTGACACCATGCTCCCCAATTTTTACTGGATTTCATGCATTGGTTTGGGAGAAATTCGTCGTGCACTGGGTTTGCACAGTGCTGTGCACTGTCTTTTTTTTGCCACTGACACGCGAGTGTAACTCAGACACGGGGACACGTCGACACGATTCAGGGTGACACGTGGTTAGCTTGACACCTGGCGAACCTAGGTTGGTGACCACGTGCCTTGAATTGGTCTGTGCTGTGTGCACAACACGCGTGCACACGTGCACGACACAGTGCACTAAATCAGTGCCTGTGTGCCCATTTCGTGTCCTGTTTTGTTGGGACACATTTGTGTCCTTTTGTTTGGACACAAACACCACACCTAGCATGTATGCATCCTATATTTGTATTACCAACCCTTCATTTTTAATCTTAACAATTTTTCATTGTTTAAATCCCCATTTTCAGTTTTGTGATACTTAGAGTTAAATTCCTGTTCCAGTTTCAGAAGAATGAATTTTGACATCATTTTTAACCTAATAATCACTGTTATTTACATGATATAAAACCCCTAACATGAACCCCTACATGATTCCTATGTGTATGTCGAATTGGGACTGTTTTGGATGAGGTTTGGACTTGAAATCTGGATTTTACTGAGGAGACTAAAAACTGAGTTTAATTGATCTGTTGAGAGCATGTTTGAGTCTCATTTGAATTGTATAAGTTTTCTTCCAATGTGGTATTAACCTGTACATTTGTGGGACTGTTGTAAATCTGAGTTTGAGTATGTTGAGGCTGTGTATTGATTGAGTTGTGGACTGAAATCATTTCTTCCCTTTTCCTGTTAATTGCTACTGCTGTTTATTTCCCTGCACTTACATGGTTCACACACACACATAACTGGGAAACAAGTTCCTCACTGTTTGCCTGGTTTACACACACACCCCTCTTCCTATGTTCACTGTCATATTATTCCTGCACTTGGATACACAGCTTACTGTTTTCCTGCACATTCCTAAATGTCACATTTGGCCTAGCACTCACACACTCACTCTCAAGTTTTCACACACACACATACACATTGTTCTCTAGTTTCCTACATGCATATATAGGTATGCCTAGGTATGTATCATGTATATATGCACATATGTCTAAAGTATAATGTATATATGTATATATATTTGTCTTAAATGTAAATGTGGATAGATAATGTATGTGTGGTTTTCACATAGGAGTCTATAATACTTTGACTTGTGTATATGATATTAAGGGTAGCCTATATGCTATTTTTGTATTTCTATGTAGATTACATTAATATAGTAATATGTGTTTGGTAATTTAGATATAAGTATTGTCATGTGTATAGGAGATTTGTAGGTTGTTATAAATGGTTTTGCCTAATAGCTTATTGACCTAGTCTATTAGCCTATGGGTGTATTGTGTGTCTGCTTGACTAGTAAGCCTATATTAGACTTGTGTAGTCCTGTTAGACTTAGAATAGACTGGTTAGACTAGTATAGACTAGTTTGACTCAGGTTTGACTTGGTTGACCTAGTTTGACTTCTAGGGTTGACCAAAGTTGACCAAGAGTTGACTTTGGCCTAGATTGACCTAGAATCATGTAGAATGCATAGTAGGACTCCATTTTGATATTCTGGACTTGTTGTGACTTGTGCTGTTCTGATTAGGAGCCAGACACCACTCCTTGGACAGTACGTTTCATACCGGACACTCAGTTACAGGCGAGTACATTCTCTGATCATTTCATATCCTGTTTAGAATTAATTCCTGCAGTAGATTACTTTACTTGTACTGTCACGTTGGTCACACGGATTGGTACTATATGGATCCCTTCTCGAGATGTTATCCTTAGGGAGCATCCGGTACTACATGTTCTGTGCGTTTCACTTACATGACGTATCATATGCTTCATTGGTTCTTTGATCACTTACGACATATACTCTTATGATCGTAGAGTCTTCCTAGAATCCTTATCCCATTTATGGGACTACTATGTATCACCTTCGGGGTCTATCACCTTCGGGGTTCATCACCTTCGGGGTCTATCACCTTCGGGGTCTGTTACATAGCATCATATAACATAACCTGGCTGGATCCTTGTGTATTGATTGGGGGTACGGGGGAGTATAAATGGACATGTGAATAATACACCAGTAGTGTAGTATCAGAATCATTCCGTAGTGTAGCATCAGAATCATCCCAGGCCATTTACATGTTCATGATTGTACTCTGACTCACTAGTCACTGCTAGTTCTCTATGTATAGTAGATATTTACATTACAGTTCTCTTCCTGTTTACATACCGTATTTCTTTCAGTACTTGTATCTTACTTTACTGCATGTTTATATTTTCTAACCTGCTATGAATTGTTGAGATGTACTGTGCTCGCTCCTGTCCTGACTGGACCTGTTGAAATATTACAGAGGACGAGGAGGAGGCTTGCCTGGACACCTATTACGGGGCAGCCCTTGATGACACCTGTGAGCTGGACCCTCAGGAGGATCCAGCAGTAGCTGAGGACCTTCCCCCGACTGCCTAGACTAGATAGTTAGGCTTTTATCTATGTAGTTGGATCATGTTTTAGTTAGACTCTATTTGGAGATCAGTTTGTATATATTCTTTTATCTGAGACTTGTACTGCTGGGATTATCTTAGACTACTGTTTTATCTATTTCATTTCCTTGAGTTCTATTCATATCGTGCTATATCTTCCTTAGTTGTGATTGAGTTTCTATTACTATGTCACCCCCATTCGGGGAGTATAAACTGTTTAGATATATATACTGTTAGATGTTGTGACCTAGGACAGCGTTCTACCGCCGACACTGCGGCGTAGGCTGGACGTACCCACGTCTCGTGCCCTTACTCTAGGGTGCGGGTCGTGACACGTTTTTAGTGGTGGCCCATGCAGGTCTGCACTAGAAGTGTAGTGGTGCTCGAACTAGAGTATCACTGCAGCCTGCTATAGGATATAGGATATAAATTTTAAGGTTACTCAATCACTTTAGGAAAAATTCCTTTTATTGCCATCTAAATTCTTTTGTCTGCTGATCCCTTGAATTATAATTGTCCGCCCTTGTTATATCGCTCTTTCTCAGAAATTGATACTCTTGTTTGTCTATCTTCAGGATGGTAGAGACTCGTTCGCAGCGTGCCGTCCATGAGGATGCTATAGAGGGGACTGCTACCTCTCAGCCAGCACGGCGAGGCCAGGGGACTGCAGCTCTTGTCACCTCAGCTCGTGTTGAGACCTCGGCAGCCGCAGCAGGGGATATGCATCCACCGACTGGGAGGCAGGACCCGGTCTATCCAGAGGATCCTTTCCAGCCACCACCGCCTCCAGGACATGTGGACGCCGCTCAGATGTTCGCTTATTTTCAGCAGTTCATGGACCGACAGCAGGCTCGACAGGATAGAGGCATGGAGTTGGCTGTCACGACAGCCGCAGCTCGACCCGTGGTGCAGCAGCAGAGGACACCAGGGATCGAGCAGTTTCAGAAGATGAGCCCCAGAGACTTCATGGGGACAGAGGGGATCCTATATGCCGACGAGTGGATCGAGCATATGGAGGAGATCTTCCGCTTGGCCAGGATCCCGGCAGACCTTCAGATCGAGGCCGCAGCTAGCCGGATGCGAGATCTTGCTCGCACCTGGTATCAGTCGGACCCCAGGGTGGGGGTACCAGGGCAGACTTGGGAGCAGTTCGGGGCTTCTTCAAGAAGAAGTTCTTCCCGGATTCAGCAGTCAGAGCCTTGGAGACGCAGTTTGAGAGCTTGGTCCAGGGGAGCCTCTCAGTTGAGGAGTATGCGGGAGAGTTTGGCCGTCTCGGCAGGTTTGTTGAGGGGTTGAGCGAGACGGCGAAGGCCCAGCGGTTCCGGAAGGGTCTGGTCAAGGAGGTCAAGTCCCTGACCAAGGGGAACAGAGATGCTACGTTTGAGGAGATCCTGACGGGAGCCCTGTTAGCTGAGGATGATCTTGAGCTTAGGCTCAAGAGAGGGAGAGACCCAGTTGGAGGCAGTAGCAGCGGGGGCCAGGCCAAGAGGCCCCACTTTCAGTTTCAGCAGCCGAGGCAGTTCCAGCCTCAGCCGATCCAGCAGAGGCCAGCTCAGCACCAGCAGCAGCCGAGGCAGCACCAGCAGGGCCAGAGGCAGGTTATCACTTGTGGGTACTGTAGGAGGAATGGTCATGCTGCCAGTGAGTGCAGGAAGAGGCTGGGCCTCTGCCTAGTCTGTGGCTCAGCAGATCACCAGATGAGGGAGTGCCGTATGGGACGAGCAGCTCCGGGAGGTGGAGCTAGAGCTCCAGTGGGCCAGCAGCGGGGACCAGCCCTGCCGACGCAGCAGCAGAGGTTTGTCCAGCACCAGCAGCAGGCCAGGGGAGGCCAGCAGGGGCGAGCTTTCGCCATGGCAGCTGGAGATGCAGAGGTGACTGGAGAGCTGATTGCAGGTTCGATTCTTCTCGACTCCAGTCCAGCATTTGCATTGTTTGATTCTGGCGCATCGCATAGCTTCATTTCAGTATCTTTTGCGATTAGACGCGGTATCATAGCTGAATCGTTGCCTAGGACTTACAAGATCACGACCGGGGGTGGCATTATCCTCGTGCGTGATGTTTGTAAGGGTCGGAGAGTAGTATTGGGAGGCCGTGAGTTGGAGGTGAGCCTGCTCGTAATGCCATTGCCGAACTACGATATAGTACTAGGCATGGATTGGTTGAGCAGGCACCACGCCAGCATCGATTGCAGAGGGGGTAGAGTTCTGTTCAGAGCGCCGGGGGAGCCAGAGTTCGAGTATTCCAGACGTCAGGCGGAGCAGAGCAGCGGAGTCTTCTGTGGAGTCTCGGTCGAGGAGCAGACGATTCCACACCCCTTGATAGCAGAGTACATGGATGTTTTCCCGGAGGAGTTGCCGGGACTGCCACCAGACAGGGACATAGAGTTCTCGATAGACTTGGTTCCAGGAGCGGAGCCCATTTCTCAGCATGTCTATCGGGTGAACAACAGCGAGCTGGTGGAGCTGAAGAAGCAAGTGGATGAGCTACAGGACAAGGGCTTCATCCGCTCGAGTTCGTCGCCATGGGGCGCACCAGTGTTGTTCGTGCCGAAGAAGGATGGGTCAGTACGCATGTGTATTGACTATAGGGCACTCAACAACCTCACGATCAAGAACAGATACCCACTGCCGCGGATCGACGATCTATTTGACCAGTTGAGCGGAGCTCGGGTATTCTCCAAGATTGATCTGAGGTCGGGATATCACCAGGTGAAGGTGAAGGGGGAGGATATCCCCAAGACCGCTTTCAGGACGCGGTATGGACAGTTCGAGTTTTTGGTTATGCCATTTGGACTAACCAATGCACCCGCAGTATTCATGAACCTGATGAACAAGGTGTTCCATCAGTATCTGGATCAGTTTGTAGTAGTGTTTATTGATGATATCTTGATCTATTCCAAGACTGAGGAGGAGCACGAGGAGCATCTGCGGATAGTGCTGGAGATTCTCAGGAAGGAGCAGCTTTACGGGAAGCTCTCCAAGTGTGAGTTCTTCTTGGACCGGGTGGATTTCTTGGGGCACGTGGTGACTGGAGATGGTATCTCAGTTGACCCCAAGAAGATTGTAGCAGTCGAGGCATGGGCAGCGCCGACATCAGTTGCAGAGATCAGGAGCTTCCTGGGGCTGGCAGGATATTACCGGAGATTTGTGCAGGATTTCTCCCGGGTTGCAGAACCGTTGACACGGTTGACCCGGAAGGATACTGAGTACGTATGGTCAGAGGAGTGTCAGGCAGCTTTTGATGAGTTGAAGAAGCGGCTGACGACAGCTCCGATTCTGACGTTGCCTTCAGGATCAGGTGGATTCACTATTTATAGTGATGCTTCAGGGAAGGGGCTGGGTTGTGTGTTGCAGCAGCACGGGAAGGTAATTGCCTATGCTTCCAGGCAGTTACGTCCCCATGAGAAGAATTACCCTACCCACGACCTGGAGCTGGCAGCAGTGATTTTTGCTTTGAAGCTGTGGAAGCATTATCTGTATGGTGAGCGGGTGGAGATCTTCACAGATCACAAGAGCCTAAAGTACGTGTTCACTCAGAAGGAGTTGAACATGAGACAGCGTAGATGGTTGGAGTTGATGAAGGACTTCGACATTGCACTGCAGTATCATCCCGGGAAGGCCAACGTGGTTGCCGATGCCTTGAGTAGGTATCCGACAGCCATGTGTTTGACCATGGATCGGCATTTGCTTGCCGACTTGGAGAGCCTTGGGATTGAGGTGATCATGCCTGGGGTGCAGATGCAGCTATGGGGGATGCAGATTCAGTCAGACTTGGTGGACAGGATCAAGGCGGCCCAGTTTCAGGATGTGGCCTTTCAGAGTATCAGAGAGCAGATCAGTATAGGAGTGGGGGATCCTGAGTTCTCACTTGCAGAGGATGGTGCCTTGAGGCACGGTGCCAGATTATGTGTGCCTAGCGGGGAGCTCAGAGAGCAGATTATGCAGGAGGCCCACAGATCTCAGTACTCTATTCACCCGGGTGCCAACAAGATGTACCGAGATTTGCGGGAGCATGTATGGTGGTCAGGAATGAAGCGGGAGGTGTCCCACTTCGTGGCTAGGTGTTTGATCTGTCAGCAGGTCAAGGCGGAGAGACAGAGGCCCGGTGGATTGTTGCAGCCGCTGCCCATTCCCGAGTGGAAATGGGAGCATATTACTATGGACTTTGTATCAGGATTGCCGCGTACCCCAGGAGGGAAAGACGCGATTTGGGTCATCGTGGACAGGTTGACCAAATCGGCCCACTTCTTGCCATTCAAGGTGGGCACGTCTACAGAGAGACTGGCAGAGTTATATATGCGGCAGATAGTCAGGATCCACGGAGTTCCGGTCAGCATCGTCTCAGATCGGGATAGCCGTTTTACTTCCCATTTCTGGAGGAGTCTGCAGACCAGCTTGGGCACTCAGCTCAAGTTCAGTACTGCGTACCACCCCCAGACGGACGGACAGTCGGAGCGGACTATTCAGACTCTTGAGGATATGTTGCGGACGTGCGTCCTGGACTTTGGAGGTTCTTGGGAGGATCATCTTCATTTGGTGGAGTTTGCCTATAACAATAGTTTCCAGGCCAGCATCGAGATGTCACCTTTCGAGGCTCTGTACGGGCGTAGGTGCCGTACACCCTTATCCTGGGATGATGTTGGTGAGCGAGCTTTGCTGGGGCCAGAGATGATTGTGGATGCGGCCGAGAAGGTGAAGCTTATCAGGGACAGACTTCGCGTGGCGCAGGACAGACATCGGCACTGGGCCGATAGCCACCGGAGGCCCTTGGAGTTTGAGGTACAGATTAGAGTAGGATTAGATTTAGGTTGTTGTTTTGAATTTTTTTTGATCATGTTGTTATTTATTATTTGAGACCTTGCTTGTGTTTAGGTCGGAGACCAGGTTTTCTTGAGGATATCTCCGACTCGTGGTACGATACGTTTTGGTGGAGGCGGGAAGCTTAGCCCGCGCTTCATCGGCCCTTTCGTTATCAGCGGGAGAGTCGGTGACGTGGCTTACAGGCTAGACTTGCCGCCTGCACTTGTGGGGGTCCACAACGTATTTCATGTATCACAGTTGAGACGGTACGTGGCTGACCCTAGCCATGTGCTTGATCATTCGGAGATAGAGGTTGGGCCTTCTCTCAGCTATCCAGAGCAGCCCGTGGAGATTCTGGATCGACGGGAGAAGGTTCTGAGGAACCAGGTGATACCCTTGGTACGCGTCGCATGGAGGCATCATTCTCCAGGAGAGTCTACCTGGGAGCGGGAGGATGAGATGCGCGAGCGGTACCCCTATCTTTTTGGACCGTGAGGTATACTTTTCTATCCTTCTCATCAGTTGCATTTCGCCTTTAATTTCGAGGACGAAATTATTTTAAGGAGGGTAGATTTGTCACTACCACTTTTCTAGCTTGGGGGTATTTTGGCCATTTTTTTCAATTTTGGGAATTAAGTTGAATTATTATGTAATATTAGGATTTATTATAATTAATATGATTTTTGGTGATTTTTGGTGATTTTTAGGAGAATTGTTTTTGGGCCTATGGTGGACTTTGACTTGTGTTGACTAGAAGACTAACCTAGTTACTAATCTAGGTTATGGCCACTTAGCTAGGTTAAGTAACCTTGGTTTGACCTAATGTAATGAGGTTTAAGTCATTGGAACTAGGTAGGGGTGATTTGGAGTTGTGTAGGCTAATATGGCTTATGACTTGATAAGTCATGATTAATGACTTAGGCTTAATAGCCCATAGGCCCACACCATGAACCAACCCTAACCCTAATCAGCCCATGGCAGCCACTAATGACCCATCACATCCTATTTAATGCCTCCCAAAGTTAGGGCTAGCCTCTTCCTTAGGAAATTATTGCAAGAGAAGAAAGAGGTGAGCTCCCATCTTTAGAAATTCTTAATAAATCCATTTCTCATCCTTTTTAATCCAAACAAGTTGCAATAGTTTCTAATTATTGTTTTCTTGCTGGTGGAATGATTTGTTCTCAGTTTTCCAACAATTTAGAGGGGTTTCACCATCAAGAGGAGCATCTCTCTTTAGAGTTTTCAAGGGGTTTTGATACTTGAGGTAACTTCTTGTTCTCACCATAGAATCCTGAAATTATTGCATCAATAGGGAGCCCTAGACCTACCCAAACTATAGGAATAGGAATCCCTAATTTTTTTGGGTCGTTTCGTGTCCTAACAGGACACGTATCAGTGCCCTACACTAGGTGTTTGTGTTTATTCCTCACTGGAACTTGTTGTGCTATTTTCATAATATTTTTGAATGGAAAGTTGCTATTCTATGTCGCTTACACATTTCTTGTGCACTGGGGTGAATTCGTGCTTGTGTCGTGTCGCTACGACACTCGTGCACGCGCATTTGGACTCGCGCGCGCGCGGCTACAGGAGTCCCCTGCATCTCGGGGTCCTTTGTGGACACGACACGATTCGTCTTGACACCATTTTTTGGGTGAATGTTGGGGCATGTACTGACACCATGCTCCCCAATTTTTACTGGATTTCATGCATTGGTTTGGGAGAAATTCGTCGTGCACTGGGTTTGCACAGTGCTGTGCACTGTCTTTTTTTTGCCACTGACACGCGAGTGTAACTCAGACACGGGGACACGTCGACACGATTCAGGGTGACACGTGGTTAGCTTGACACCTGGCGAACCTAGGTTGGTGACCACGTGCCTTGAATTGGTCTGTGCTGTGTGCACAACACGCGTGCACACGTGCACGACACAGTGCACTAAATCAGTGCCTGTGTGCCCATTTCGTGTCCTGTTTTGTTGGGACACGTTTGTGTCCTTTTGTTTGGACACAAACACCACACCTAGCATGTATGCATCCTATATTTGTATTACCAACCCTTCATTTTTAATCTTAACAATTTTTCATTGTTTAAATCCCCATTTTCAGTTTTGTGATACTTAGAGTTAAATTCCTGTTCCAGTTTCAGAAGAATGAATTTTGACATCATTTTTAACCTAATAATCACTGTTATTTACATGATATAAAACCCCTAACATGAACCCCTACATGATTCCTATGTGTATGTCGAATTGGGACTGTTTTGGATGAGGTTTGGACTTGAAATCTGGATTTTACTGAGGAGACTAAAAACTGAGTTTAATTGATCTGTTGAGAGCATGTTTGAGTCTCATTTGAATTGTATAAGTTTTCTTCCAATGTGGTATTAACCTGTACATTTGTGGGACTGTTGTAAATCTGAGTTTGAGTATGTTGAGGCTGTGTATTGATTGAGTTGTGGACTGAAATCATTTCTTCCCTTTTCCTGTTAATTGCTACTGCTGTTTATTTCCCTGCACTTACATGGTTCACACACACACACATAACTGGGAAACAAGTTCCTCACTGTTTGCCTGGTTTACACACACACCCCTCTTCCTATGTTCACTGTCATATTATTCCTGCACTTGGATACACAGCTTACTGTTTTCCTGCACATTCCTAAATGTCACATTTTGGCCTAGCACTCACACACTCACTCTCAAGTTTTCACACACACACATACACATTGTTCTCTAGTTTCCTACATGCATATATAGGTATGCCTAGGTATGTATCATGTATATATGCACATATGTCTAAAGTATAATGTATATATGTATATATATTTGTCTTAAATGTAAATGTGGATAGATAATGTATGTGTGGTTTTCACATAGGAGTCTATAATACTTTGACTTGTGTATATGATATTAAGGGTAGCCTATATGCTATTTTTGTATTTCTATGTAGATTACATTAATATAGTAATATGTGTTTGGTAATTTAGATATAAGTATTGTCATGTGTATAGGAGATTTGTAGGTTGTTATAAATGGTTTTGCCTAATAGCTTATTGACCTAGTCTATTAGCCTATGGGTGTATTGTGTGTCTGCTTGACTAGTAAGCCTATATTAGACTTGTGTAGTCCTGTTAGACTTAGAATAGACTGGTTAGACTAGTATAGACTAGTTTGACTCAGGTTTGACTTGGTTGACCTAGTTTGACTTCTAGGGTTGACCAAAGTTGACCAAGAGTTGACTTTGGCCTAGATTGACCTAGAATCATGTAGAATGCATAGTAGGACTCCATTTTGATATTCTGGACTTGTTGTGACTTGTGCTATTCTGATTAGGAGCCAGACACCACTCCTTGGACAGTACGTTTCATACCGGACACTCAGTTACAGGCGAGTACATTCTCTGATCATTTCATATCCTGTTTAGAATTAATTCCTGCAGTAGATTACTTTACTTGTACTGTCACGTTGGTCACACGGATTGGTACTATATGGATCCCTTCTCGAGATGTTATCCTTAGGGAGCATCCGGTACTACATGTTCTGTGCGTTTCACTTACATGACGTATCATATGCTTCATTGGTTCTTTGATCACTTACGACATATACTCTTATGATCGTAGAGTCTTCCTAGAATCCTTATCCCATTTATGGGACTACTATGTATCACCTTCGGGGTCTATCACCTTCGGGGTTCATCACCTTCGGGGTCTATCACCTTCGGGGTCTGTTACATAGCATCATATAACATAACCTGGCTGGATCCTTGTGTATTGATTGGGGGTACGGGGGAGTATAAATGGACATGTGAATAATACACCAGTAGTGTAGTATCAGAATCATTCCGTAGTGTAGCATCAGAATCATCCCAGGCCATTTACATGTTCATGATTGTACTCTGACTCACTAGTCACTGCTAGTTCTCTATGTATAGTAGATATTTACATTACAGTTCTCTTCCTGTTTACATACCGTATTTCTTTCAGTACTTGTATCTTACTTTACTGCATGTTTATATTTTCTAACCTGCTATGAATTGTTGAGATGTACTGTGCTCGCTCCTGTCCTGACTGGACCTGTTGAAATATTACAGAGGACGAGGAGGAGGCTTGCCTGGACACCTATTACGGGGCAGCCCTTGATGACACCTGTGAGCTGGACCCTCAGGAGGATCCAGCAGTAGCTGAGGACCTTCCCCCGACTGCCTAGACTAGATAGTTAGGCTTTTATCTATGTAGTTGGATCATGTTTTAGTTAGACTCTATTTGGAGATCAGTTTGTATATATTCTTTTATCTGAGACTTGTACTGCTGGGATTATCTTAGACTACTGTTTTATCTATTTCATTTCCTTGAGTTCTATTCATATCGTGCTATATCTTCCTTAGTTGTGATTGAGTTTCTATTACTATGTCACCCCCATTCGGGGAGTATAAACTGTTTAGATATATATACTGTTAGATGTTGTGACCTAGGACAGCGTTCTACCGCCGACACTGCGGCGTAGGCTGGACGTACCCACGTCTCGTGCCCTTACTCTAGGGTGCGGGTCGTGACAATAAGGAAGAGTATCGGATAACATATCGCATCTGAATCACGAAACCAAGGGTTTACCACAGCCTGGGTATACGGGCAAGGCATAATCCTTGGTGAAATGACTTCAGACATGATTACAAGTTCATGATACTATACAGGACAGAAAATACCCTGTGTCCCATAAGATCCAAAACCAATACTAGTGACAGTTCTGCAAGTTGGGTGGCATGTCTCCCAACCTAGCATTCCGTGGTCCTTGTGATCTATTGACGAGGTAATTGATTAACGCTAATAGGTTTACCTGGAATATAGAATATAGAGGTCCATAACCCATTAGTTGACCAAGGCCTTAAGTATAAGAAGATAGTGGGATGACTGTATGAGAAAGAACACCAGGTGAGTTTTGATTCTCACCAAACTCGAACTACTTGTGCCTTCTTTCAAAAATATCACGTACTTGTATTTTGACTATCTTAACCAATGTTGCTATTACAGCCTAGTTTTGCAAGCTCACTCTGCTCTCGAGCTTGATTCAAGACATATGTTTAGTGGGGACGCCTACTAGCATATTGTCTAATCATAATCGATGTATTACGGTCTGATCAACCGTAGTGCACTCGATTCGCTCCCTTGATTATTCCACGTGGATTGAAATGTCGAGGTATCTATGATCTCATCCGCGACTGCTTTGACAATTCCTCTTGAATTATATGTTCGCCTTTGAATCACGAAATTGTATTCGGTAACACCCCCCTTGAACTCTTTATTGTTTTTGTCTTTCACCGATTTGGAAAGACGAAAGCTCGTGATGGTAGAGAGATCTAGAGTATCCCTATGGCTATGATAGTTGTATACACAAGTGTAGCTACCATCGGCCAGCCATGTGACTAGAACCTTTTCTTGAGTTACTCGTTCTCCTCTCGACCCCCAAACTGCTATTGGGTCCTTCTAGCCATCTGAACTTGAGAATGATTAGGGTTTTACCCTTAGTCAAAATGACAACCTAGGAGGCTATCTATTCTCAAGGAAGCAAATGTTGCGAGTCTCTAATTATTTGCTTGAAGCTTGCTTTAACTAGCAACCCTTAAGTCTGAACCTAACCCTTCCTCGACCCAAAGCCCACAGTTAGACATGAGATGAGTAAACAAGAGTAAGGACAATCAATTACCGTGACTATGGTAAACACTCATCCGAGATTGGTTTCCAACAAATATTGCTCCAGTTATATAGATTTTATTATTAAGACCTAACTAGTATTAGAACACCACAGACACTAGTTTAGCCAACACCATAGCTTAAATACCCTGACATATTATGACTTACCAGCTGTCAAACATCAATGCATGATCACTACAACTCTTGTATACTGTGGACAAGCATATCATTCTATTTTATCGACCACGTGTCATGGTACACACTCGTTTTCCATTTAGTGAGGAACGATCCTTGACTCGACTTATAACTACCGTACCCCGTTACACCGTGCCTGATTCTTTATTAACAAGAGTCGAGGTACAATACCTGGATTTTGGAATTCTTCTGACCTCATTATTCCTAAAACCATGACCTAGCTTCTAAGGTGGGTAGACTGTAAGCCTTCTAGAATTTTTGGGGTATGCAAGGATTATCGACTGATTAGAATAATTTTCATTAGGGTGATAATTAGTGCCCCATGGACTCCCATTTTCTATTTAGATCATTTTGTGACCTCGGCCGTGTCATTAACAATCGGAGCACGAGACCAGCTGTTACCTTCCAACAAATTTCATATGCAAGATTTAGACGAGTCCACCATCATCTAGGTATATTATGTCCCACTCAAATACGTCCCCTTGTACTCTATTTTTATGATACGACGTTCAGGTCAAAAGGACTAGCTATAACCCTTACCATAGTACCAGTATACTTCCCGACTTCCATTAGAGACTCAACCTTGACTCAAACCTTTCGACCCAATATATGGTTGTGATCTACTCGAAGGCCACTAAGCACATATCCCTAGTGTGCCACTCAATTGTGTCTTCTCGTGCTACTAAAACACAAAGGTCACGGAAGGCGCATTTTCGGGCTTGAAGGACCTAGCTAACCATTCTGACTGGCAATTAGCTCAACCATTTGGGTGAAAACCTATTCTAGGTTACCCTAACCTAGTAGAAATAGTTTATGATTGGAATCTTGTCCAGTCAATATATATTGAAATCCAATGTTCATCCAACCAATGATTGATGTCCAATCAGGGAACCCATTAAGACCCAGTAAAATCCATCCATACGTACCACCACATTTGGACTATAAAAATCGAACTTTCTGAAATAGGTCCCTATACCTACTATGTAGTTCCCACCTCTTAGAAGGTAAAGTCATTTGTAAACCTTATCCCATCTACCTGGAAGTTGCGATACGATCTTGTATTGTATTTATATCCCTTGTTGCGTGTTTA
>JANAVB010029816.1:7931182-7991182 GCA_029216955.1 Iris pallida | reverse complement strand
TTATTTAATTACTCATTCTCTCTCTTTTTCTTACTGTAACCAACCCTCTTTAAACTCATTCTTAATCACTCTTAATCACACACTCTTTCCCTTTACTCACTGGACCGACCCCTTCTTCTTCCCGCGGACAAAACCGTCGAGCCCTTGGCCTTTGGTTTCCCGACCGGCCGCAACCCCCTAGACTTCCCTCCGGTAACTCCTTCTCTCATTTCTCCTATAAAACCCCCTCTTCCCCATTCCTTTCCATCACCATTCCACCTCCATCCCCAAATCTCCCGTGCCCTAACCCTCATTTCCGGCGAACCCAAGCTGCGCCCCTCCACCCGAGTCCAGGTCGACCCCGTATCCCGGCGATCCCGACCCCGCAGCACTGCCCGCCTCCCAAGCTCCGACGTCGAGCCCCGGAGACCCCGCGCCCGACCCCGCCGGCTCCCTGCGCGGCCTCCCTGCCCGCCGCCGTCGCAGCCATCCGTTCGGCCTTTCCCGCAGCACTCCGCGGGTCCGATTTGCTGTTTTCGTGTTTCTGCGGTCCGGGATTCGCTGTTCGATCCGTTGTCCCGAACCCGAGACGCTGTTTGCGTATTCTTTTTCATTTATACATCTGAGAGCTCTAGCCGAGCAACCCAAGGTATATTTCCGTTGTCCCCGTTTCCGTTCTGTAGTCTATGATGAATTTTGGTCCACGAATTTCCTCCAGGAATTCGGTAATTTATAGACGAGACATTTTCGGACTTTCCGAAATCCTTTCGGATAGGTTCTGTTGGTTTCGGATTGGTTTCTGTGTGTTTTCTGTTGGTTCAGATTTTCCGAGAATCTCTCGGAAAAGAGTTTCTGGGAATTTTGGTTTAAATTGGATTTTTCGATTATTGGTATGCTGGTTCTTTATGCTATGGTGAATTCAATTTTGTTTCGGTTTTCCGAATTCGTTTGGGAAACAAATCTGTGAGTATATTTTATATATAAAAAATGGTTATTCCCTGGTATGGGACTTATATTTGGTGATTGTGGCACCCTTTCCCAGTTTTGGATTATCCCGAAAATAGAGGGAATGCTGCCGAAATTTTTATAAAATTTATAAAGAAATATTTTTAAATCGGATTTTGGAAATATTTTATAAAGTGGATTTTGGACGACGACCATACCGGTCCATGGGCCCTAGCTAAATGCAAACGAAACCGGGAGATCCGGACGTTGGGGCATTAGCTATTTTATGACAATTGGACCAAGTCTGAGACTCGTATTATATTTTAATTTAATTTAATCTTATTTTGTAATTAAATTGTAGGATAAATTTTAGAACTAATCAATGTTTCTTCTTATTTCAATTCGTGAAAATGGTCTGTAAGGACATAAGCCCAACTTTTATTTATTATCTGTGGTTTTGTAATATTAAAATTTTTTATTTTATTTCTGGTTGGTTGATTGACGTAAAACGTAAAATGATAATATAATTATTTTATAAAATTTAATATCATTTTCTCACAATAAAATAATTAGGAAATTACAAATTTATTACAAATTCACGTTTTCTTATTTAAAGAAAAATATTAATTTATTATATAAGACAAAATACAAAGTTTTACCAAGTAAGTCAATAACTACGAGTTTTTCCAAATACAAAGTTAAATTGACTTTTCTTCGTAAGACAGTAACTCACCTCGATAAGCGCTCTAAGTAGAGTTATAAATAACCTAAAATTTGACTAGGACAAATACAAGAGATTGTAACTAGCACACCTAGATATGGATTGAATATTGGTGCTAAGTCAGGAATTCTCAATTGTAGGGTTTCGAGGACTGTACTAGCATCATCCTGGAACCAACATCGAATCCATTCGTAACCAAGGCAAGTACGGTTATGTTAATGCGCAGTTTAATTAATGTTAGTAATCTTGCATATTTAAACCACTGTATTACACGTAACTCTTTCCTAGAGAAATGATTGAATCTGATTGACTCGGGATATTGGGGGAGTAGCGTAGTGTTCTATGACCAAAGCCCAAATAGATAATTGATTGTTCGAGCTTATTCCTTTTTCACGAGGATAGGCCGGACCGTATCATTAGGATACAATTGAATCATCCCAAACCGGTCATAGTCATTACATACTCGAATCACATTGTTTACTATCATGTAGTTTAGTTGAAAATCATTATTTCAAAACTGTTTAATATTACAAATTGCTAATTATTAGTGGAATTGTTAATTTTCATAATTGTACTTTGCTCCCTCCTGACTGGAGACCCAATATTTTTAGGTAACATTGATGATGCTGAGCTATTATAGCCACTATGACTGGCGCTTTGTCCTGTGATGTTACCCGAGCCTCGCTTGGAGGATGCCGATCCCGAGGTCGATAAACCATTTAGCTAGTTGTTATTTTATTTATAGTTGGAGATTGTAGACTTTTCATTTTTTAGTTGTACTTTCAATTATTGAATAAAAAGTTTTAAAATATTCAAATTATTAAAGTTGTGACAAATGAATATATTGTGTTATTGAGATTACCTGCAAGTGGATACAGCTTACTGCCGCCATCTCAACAACGGTGCAGGCTGGACATGATCCGATTCGACCCAAAAATTTGGGATCGGGTCGTGACATGTTTTTAGTGGTGGCCCATGCAGGTCAGTCTCAATAATCAACAACTTAGGCAAACATACTTAGAAATAATTAGAACACTAGAACATCAATTTGTCACAACATAGGACCGATATATATATATATATATATATATATATATATATATATATATATATATATATTATAAGTAAATATTTTTGTTTGCTATAGACGGGTAGGCTACCTTGTTTATGTTTTGTATTCTAAACCTTCCAGAGTATGGCCAAAGGAAAGACCACTCGTTCCGGCCCTGCTTGCGATGAGGTCCACCACCGGTCATACTTGGATCCCTACCCATCACTAAGACCTGTAACTGTCCCATAACTATATCAGGCCACCAGTTCATAGCACCTTTGCTTGTGATGCCCTTACCCAACTATGTAGTCTTAGGGATGGACTGGTTGAGTAAGCAGCATGCGCTGATAGATTGTCACAGAGGATGTGTAGTCTTCAGCCCACCTGGAGAGCCGGAGTTTGAAATCTCTCGAGCTCCGGAAGATATAGAGGGTATTACTTACTCCTCTATCACCGAAGAATCTGGACCTCTTCACCCTATCATAGCAGAATTCATGGATGTCTTCCCTGATAGTCTTCCAGGATTACCCCCAGATCGAGATGTAGAATTCACCATCGACCTAGTCCCCGGCTCTTCCCCTATTTCTAAGGGATGTTACAGGGTTAACCCGAAGGAGGCCAAGGAGATGAAGGATCAGATCAATGAACTGAAGGCCCTTGGATTTATCAGAGATGGAGCTTCACCCTGGGGAGCACCTGTCTTGTTTGTTTCCAAGAAGGACAGAACAGTGCGAATGTGCATCGACTACCGGGCGCTGAACAATATCACCATCAAGAATAAGTACCCTCTGCCCCGGATCGATGACTTGTTTGATCAATTGAGTGGAGCTAAGGTGTTTTCGAAGATTGACCTAAGATCTGGCTACCATCAGATCAAGGTTAGAAAGGAGGACATTCCCAGTACGGCGTTCAACACCAAGTATGGGCAGTTTGAATTCTTGGTCATGCCGTTTAGACTAACGAATGCTCCTGCTGTATTCATGAACCTTATGAACAAGGTTTTCCATGAATACCTAGATCAGTTTGTCGTTGTCTTCATCGATGACATTCTGATCTACTCAAAGACTGAAGAGGAGCATGAAGAGCACCTCAGGAAAGTTCTGGGAACTTTGAGGAAGGAGAAGCTATATGGTAAGTTATCCAAATGTGAATTCTTTCTAGACATGGTGGATTTTCTTGGCCATGTTGTCACAGGAGAAGTAATTTCGGTGGATCCTAAGAAGATAGCTGCTGTTGAGAAGTGGTCTACCCCAAGCTCAGTTGCTAAAATCAGAAGTTTCTTGGGCTTGGCTGGTTACTACCAAAAGTTTGTGAAGAATTTCGCCAGGATTGCTGAACCAATGACGAAGCTCACTCGAAAGAATGAAGAGTTCATCTGGATGAAAGCTTGCCAGGCATCGTTTGAGGAACTGAAGAAGAGACTTACAACAGCACCGATACTTGTGCTACCCGCAGGTACCGGAGGTTTCTCAATATACAGTGATACCTCTAGAAAAGGACTGAGTTGCGTTCTTCAACAACATAGAAAAGTGATTGCTTACGTATCTAGGCAATTACGGACTCATGAGAAGAACTATCCCACACATGATCTGGAGCTTGTTGCAGTCATCTTTGCTTTGAAGCTATGGAAGCATTATCTCTATGGAGAGAAAGTGGAAATATTTACAGACCACAAAAGTCTAAAATATGTTTTCACTCAGAAGGAGTTGAACATGAGACAAAGAAGATGGCTGGAGCTGATAAAGGATTTTGACATCAACTTGCAGTACCATCCGGGTAAGGCTAATACGGTTGCAGATGCACTTAGTCGATACCCAGTGGCGATGTTCTTAACTAAGGAGCGGCACTTGTTGGAGGACATAGAGAAGCTTGGTCTGGATATTGTACTGCCTGAGGAAAAGATGAAGGAAATGGGGCGAGAAGCTATTTTACCTGGAGCTGACTCAACCATGATGCAGTTGCAAGTAAGCTCGAGTCTGGTGGATAAAGTCAAGGAGACGCAGTTTCAAGACGAGGCACTTTGCAAACTCAGATATCAAGTGTTGGCAGGAACACTTGAAGCATTTTCTATCGCCAGTAACGGAGCATTGAAGAATGGTACGAGGCTGTGTGTACCATCTGGCGATTTGAGGAATGAGCTGATGCAAGAAGTGCACCAGTCGCAGTATTCCATATATCCTGGAGCTAACAAGATGTATCAGGATATGCGTACCATTGTTTGGTGGTATGGAATGAAGAAGGCTATATCCAGATTTGTGGCTAGATGCTTGATTTGTCAACAAATGAAGGCTAGCAGACAAAGACCCGCAGGACTTCTACAGCCGCTGGATATTTCGGAGTGGAAGTGGGAGCATATAACGATGGACTTTGTGTCAGGATTGCCTCGATCCCAAGGAGGGAAGGACGCCATTTGGGTTATTGTGGACCGACTGACTAAGTCAGCTCACTTTATCCCTTTCAAGGTTGGTTTATCCACCGAGAAGTTGGCGGCACTGTACATACGGCACATCTACCGGATTCATGGAGTTTCGGTAAGTATTGTATCTGACAGAGATACTAAATTTATCTCACACTTTTGAAAGAGTTTGCATGACAGCTTGGGAACACAATTGAAGTTCAGCACTGCCTATCATGCCCAGACTGACGGACAATCAGAGAGGACAATCCAGACGCTTGAAGACATGTTGAGATCTTGCGTCTTGGAATTTGGAGGGTCTTGGAGAGACCACTTGTATTTGGTAGAATTCTCCTACAACAACAGTTACCAAGCTAGCATCGGTATGACACCGTTCGAAGCACTTTATGGACGTCGTTGCCGCACTCCACTTGCATGGGACGAAGTAAGAGAAAGAGTACTGCTGGGACCAAAGATGGTGACTGACGCAGCAGAAAAGGTGAAGGTAATTAGAGACAAACTCAGGATCGCCCAAGACAGACAGAGGCATTGGGCAGATAGCAGTCGTCGACCACTGGAATTTGAAGAAGGAGATAGTGTCTTTGTGAAGATTTCTCCTACCAGAGGAACGATCAGATTTGGCAGAGCTGGAAAGCTGAGTCCCAGATACATCGGTCCATTTGAGGTTTTGAGCCGAATTGGTGAAGTAGCGTATCGATTAGCTCTACCAGCTAGTCTTGAGGACGTGCACAACGTCTTCCATGTTTCGCAGCTCAGACGCTACATCCCGGATTCGAGCCACATATTGGACCACTCAGAGTTGGAGGTCGGACCAAGTCTCACAATGCCAGAGAAGCCAGTGGTGATTTTAGACAGAGGTGAGAAGAAGACCAGGAACTCTATGACGCCCATAGTCAGAGTTATGTGGTGGCACAATTCCCCAGGCGAGTCTACCTGGGAGCGAGAAGATGAGATGCGGGAGCAGTACCCGTATTTGTTTGAAACCTGAGGTAATTCATAACCCTACTCTTTAAATTTCGAGGGCAAAATTTTTCTAAGGAGGGAAGGTTGCGAAACCCGCAATTATTAATTTGTGTTTGCTACTTAATTTATTCGGATTATTATTATTTTAGTTAAATAGAAAATTCTTTTCAAAATTAATAAATTGGATTTTGATTTTCTGGCTCAGACCCGAACCCGTTCTTATTTCCCGAAACCCGACTCGGAATCAATTCCGAAACCGAGATCGATTTTGTATAAAAAATATATATATATTATTTAAATAATAAATCCTTAATGTAATGAATTCTATTTACACCAGCACACTTAAAACTTTATTTAATTACTCATTCTCTCTCTTTTCCTTACTGGAACCAACCCTCTTTAAACTCATTCTTAATCACTCTTAATCACACACTCTTTCCCTTTACTCACTGGACCGACCCCTTCTTCTTTCCGTGGACAAAACCGTCGAGCCCTTGGCCTTCAGTTTCCTGACCGGCCGTAACCCCCTCGACTTCCCTCCGGTAACTCCTCCTCTCATTTCTCCTATAAAACCCCCTCTTTCCCATTCCTTTCCATCACCATTCCACCTCCATCCCCAAATCTCCCATGCCCTAACCCTCATTTTTGGCGAACCCAAGCTGCGCCCCTCCACCCGAGTCCAGGCCAGCCCCGTATCCCGGCGATCCCGACCCCGCAGCACCGCCCGCCTCCCGAGCTCCGACGTCGAGCCCCGGAGACCCCACGCCCGACCCCGTCGGCTCCCCGTGTGGCCTCCCTGCCCGCCGCCGCCGCAGCCATCCGTTCGGCCTTTCCCGCAGCACTCCGCGGGTTCGATTTGCTATTTCCGTGTTTCCGCGGTCCGGGATTCGCTGTTCGATCCGCTTTCCCGAACCCGAGACGCTGTTCGCGTATTCTTTTTCTTTTATACATCTAAGAGCTCTAGCCGAGCAACCCAAGGTATATTTCCGTTGTCCCCGTTTTCGTTCTGTAGTCTATGATGAATTTTGGTCCACGAATTTTCCCCGGGAATTCGATAATTTATAGACGAGACATTTTCGGACTTTCCAAAATCCTTTCGGATAGGTTATGTTGGTTTTGGATTGGTTTCTGTGTGTTTTCTGTTGGTTCGGATTTTCCGAGAATCTCTCGAAAAAGAGTTTCTGGGAATTTTGGTTTAAATTGGATTTTTCGATTGTTGGTATGCTGGTTCTATATGCTATGGTGAATTCGATTTTGTTTCGGGTTTTTCGAATTCGTTTTGGAAACAAATCTGTGAGTATATTTTATATATAAAAAATGGTTATTCCCTGGTATGGGACTTATATTTGGTGATTGTGGCACACTTTTCCAGTTTTGGATTATCCCGAAAATAGAGGGAATGCTGCCAAAATTTTTATAAAATTTCTAAAAAAATATTTTTAAATCGGATTTTGGAAATATTTTATAAAGTGGATTTTGGACGACGACCATACCGGTCCATGGGCCCTAGCTAAATGCAAACGAAACCGGGAGTTCAGTACGTTGGGGCATTAGCTATTTTATGACAATTGGACCAAGTCTGAGACTCGTATTATATTTTAATTTAATTTAATCTTATTTTGTAATTAAATTGTAGGATAAATTTTAGAACTAATCAATGTTTCTTCTTATTTCAATTCGTGAAAATGGTCTGTAAGGGCATAAGCCCAGCTTTTATTTATTATCTGTTGTTTTGTAATATTGAAAATTTTTATTTTATTTCTGGTTGGTTGATTGACGTAAAACGTAAAATGATAATATAATTATTTTATAAAATTTAATATCATTTTCTCACAATAAAATAATTAGGAAATTACAAGTTTATTGCAAATTCACGTTTTCTTATTTAAAGAAAAATATTAATTTATTATATAATACAAAATACAAAATTTTACTAAGTAAATCAATAACTACGAGTTTTTTCAAATACAAAGTTAAATTGACTTTTCTTCGTAAGACAGTAACTCACCTCGATAAGCGCTCTAAGTAGAGTTGTAAATAACCTAAAATTTGACTAGGACAAATACTAGAGATTGTAACTAGCACACCTAGATATGGATTGAATATTAGTGCTAAGTCAGGAATTCTCAATTGTAGGGTTTCGAGGACTGTACTAGCATGTAGTGCCCCAAAATTTGTGATACGAATTTTATACGTGTTCGTATTTCTGACCCGTATTTCTCTTTTCCTTGATTAGTTAGTTGTGGTTTATTTTCATATTTAGCATTGTGATTTAATTGTCATTTATCGTTCATGGATTAATTCTGATTAGTGGAGCTTGGTTTTATTTGGATAGGAGGAGGATTGGGTTGGCTCGGTTTGGCCTGGCTTGGTTTGGGTTAGCTCGGTTTGGCCTGGCTTGGTTTGGGTTGGCTTGGTTCAGTTTGGGATTGCTCTTGGTTCATCATGAACCAAGGGGTGAACCCCTACCTACCACCACCACTCATATTTATTACCTATTCTTCTTCTCTCTCTTCATTAATCTCTTCTTCCTTCTCCATTAAACCCACCACCAACCAAGAACACCCCTTAGGCAAGTGCATCTTGCTTCATGGAGGAACCCGAATTTTATTGTTCCATTCTCTTCTTTGCAACATTTTAACTTACTTTAGTACTTGATATTTTCTTTTTTCATGGCTAGATTCTTGTAGATCTAAGTTTAAATTATTTTCGAAAATCTTGGGTTTTGATCTACTAAACCTTGTTATTTTCGAGTTTTGATGGTTCCATGTTGTTGAGAATTTTATTCTACCCAATTTTGACCTTTGAAAAGTTGGATTTGGACTTATTTTGACCAAGTTATGGACTTTTGAAGCCTTGGGTTCAACCATGGAATTCTTGCTGATTTGGAGAAGACAGTGAGCAGTGCACGAGCTTTTTAGCTTGTGCCACTGAGCTGCGCGCGCTCTTTAGCACAGCGCAGTCGACCCCATACGCTGCCTTTTGGGAGCGTATGACTCGCATACGCTCGCTTGCTTGACAAGGAGTCGTATGGACCCCATACACTGCCTTTTGGGAGCGTATGACTCGCATACGCTCGCTTGCTTGACAAGGAGTCGTATGGACCCCATACACTACCTTTTGGGAGCGTATGACTCGCATACGCTCGCTTGCTTGACAAGGAGTCGTATGGACCCCATACGCTGCCTTTTGGAGGCGTATGACTCGAATACGCTCGCTTGCTTGACGAGGAGTCGTATTGAGTAAATACGCTGCCTTTTGGAAGCGTATGACCTGAGCATAGCTTTACCTGAGCGTAGCTTGACCTGAGCATAGCTTGACCTGAGCGTAGCTTGACCTGAGCGTAGCCTGATTACCCTGGATCTTCTATAGCCCTGTATATTGATATTTTATTAGATATTTTACGTCCATTTTATATCCTTACACCTTTTTTTTATAAACTTGATAATCCCGAATTTATTTATTATGTTTGGAATGATAATTGAACATGGCTTGATAGTGGCCCGCCGTGGTGCACTCTTGACTTGATAACTTGACCTGATAACTTGACCTGATAACTTGACCTGCTAATTCATGACATGACAGTGACCCGTAGTGGTGCACTCTTGACAAGTACCCTGACATGCTTGATAGTGGGCGCACTCTTGATAAGTAATAATGATAATGATAGTGGTCCGTCGTGGCGCACTCTTGACTAATTAATTTATTAGCCTGGACACCGTGGTTGTTTGCATGGATTGTGCTTGTATAAACTACGAGTCATGTGTGTCTTGCATCATGTCTAGGACATGATCCCTGAGTACCACGGTCAGGGATTCATACTGAATCTGGCTAGGTTAATGACTAGATTGATTAAATAGTTCATGGAAAATTTCCCAGTTACCTGTTGCCCCTTTGGTCCCGGCCTTATATATATATATATATATATATATATATATATATATATATATATATATATATATATATATATATATATACATGGGATTTGTTGCTATCCATCGAGATGAGCGCACTTCCAGTCCGCCGTCGAGTGTGGTACCTTAGGACACATGTATCTTACTACAGTGTGTCTGCTATATCCAGCTATCTTTTCCTTTTCTTGCTGGGATCACTCAGGTAGTAACAAACAGGTAACCGGACTTGGGATTCTCAATGCATCTTGCTAGTAACTAGGCCTGTGATAACCCTAGTTAGTTAAAGTAGCAAGCCGTATTTATTGCTTGGCCGTGATTGATTGGATGGAGTCTAGTCCAGCTTTGTCCCGTCCTGATTCTGTACCATTTCTGGCATGACATGATTACTCGTGCCTTATCTTAATTCTATATCATGAATAATTGCATGACCAGATTTCTTACCTTGCCGATAAATGGTGGGAGAAACCAAGTTCTGTTCAGACGAAGGGTTACAACCTCGGTCCTTGTTTGGTTTACGGGTTGTAACCTGGTTATCTGAATAGTCCCATGGTTATCTCATCGTATATCAACCTGTCATGCTTTATCATATGTTCTGTCTTTTATTGATTATGTACAAGATTGTCTTTTATATTCACCTGTCATGCTTTTTCTTAAATTACTGCCTCTTATTATGTAATTATATTATTGTGCTAATTGTTGGTTTTAGTTCTTAAGTGAAGCTTCCTTTGTGGCACTTGCTCTTTCTGGGGTCTGACCCAGCTGGTTTTGTATGGCCAGATACCGGGGCAACAGCAAAGGATCTACCTGCTTTCCAGCCACATGGTGACCACTAGAGGGAATCCTGGCAACGAGTGGGTTATTTTTGGCTCTCCCACTCTATTGTACATTATTCTTTTGAGGCGTTTAGCCGCCGAACAAGTGTTAGCTCGTATATATTTTACTTACTGTCTGCCTACGGGCTGTAACATGATTGGCAACTCGAGGTTGATCATGTATGACTTAACTCTTGCTAGTACTTACATTTTGTACGACTAGATTCATGATCATCTGGATATGTAATATTTGGGACGCCTTACAATTGTATATTTGGTGATCTGATATCTTGTGATTATTACTAGTTGTTTGAGATTGAGACAATAGGCTATTTTATGACCTTAAGAGACTGATGGATTGTAGTGAAACCCTCACATATCTAGACAGCCGTGACCGTATAGCGGTGTGGATTCCATTCCGTTATACGTAGCTGGCTATGTCTGCCCCCGCTCTCCAGTATTCTGGTTCTGGGGCGTGACATAGCATCATCCCGGAACCAACATCGAATCCAGTCGTAACCAAGGCAAGTACGGTTATGTTAATGCGTAGTTTAATTAATGTTAGTAATCTTGCATGTTTAAACCACTGTATTACACGTAACTCTCTCCTAGAGAAATAATTGAATCTGATTAACTCGGGATATTGGGGGAGTAGCGTAGTGTTCTATGACCAAAGCCCAAATAGATAATTGATTGTGCGAGCTTATTCCTTTTTCACGAGGATAGGCCGGACCGTATCATTAGGATACAATTGAATCATCCCAAACCGGTCAGTCATTACATACTCGAATCACATTGTTTACTATCATGTAGTTTAGTTAAAAATCATTATTTCAAAACTATTTAATATTGCAAATTGCTAATCATTAGTGGAATTGTTAATTTTCATAATTGTACTTTGCTCCCTCATGACTGGAGACCCAACATTTTTAGGTAACATTGATGATGCTGAGCTATTATAGCCACTATGACTGGCGCTTTGTCCTGCGGTGTTACCCGAGTCTCGCTTGGAGGATACCGATCCCGAGGCCGATAAACCATTTAGCTAGTTGTTATTTCATTTATAGTTGGAGATTGTAGACTTTTCATTTTTCAGTTGTACTTTCAATTATTGAATAAAAAGTTTTAAAATATTCGAATGATTAAAGTTGTGACAAATGAATACATTGTGTTGTTGAGATTACCTGCAAGTGGATACAGCTTACTGCCGCAGTCTCAACAACGGTACAGGCTGGACATGATCCGATTCGACCCAATAATTTAGGACCGGGTCGTGACATGTGGCTTGAACACGTCTCGTATCCGTAAAAAAAAGGATGTGGGTCGTGACACCGTTTACCTGAGCCAGTTATTGATTCCTTGAAGAATACTAATTTCTGGAATTTTGTCGAGATTTTCTACCAAAACAGAGTCCACGTCTCCGAAGTGGCCAAGATAGCGGAAGGGCTTGAGAATTTAATTGCAAGTTACACAGAAGAAGAAGATGGCATCGGGTGCTTTGAATTGAGCACCACTGTTAAAATTGTGCCAAGCGTCGACTATATGGCAGTCATCTTCGGTCTACTGCTGAATGAAGAAAGCGATGATGATATTTTTTACAGAAGATTGATAAAGGAAAAACAACAGCAGCCCACACCACCAGCGTCATTGAGCCTGTGTAGAGATCACTTCACAAGATTGCTGGCTAATACTAAGGGCAAACACTCAGAAGTCACGAATAAGGAAGTGAGAGACAAGTTCTTTGAATTGTTACGACGTCATCAACAGTATTTGTCGTACAGATTCTTGGCCTTGGTAGACAGTGTGGACGTCATCAACAGTATATGCTGGCCAAGGTTAATCCTGGCATATGTAATGGATAGCATAAAGAGGAGTAGAAGCAAAACTGAACGGGGGGATTCCTCAATGGCTTTCCACAAATTGGAAGGTTGCACAATATACTTCCTCTATTGGTTTGCAGAACATAGTAAATTTGTTGAAAGGAAGTTCGCCCAAATTCCTGATTACCCAAGATTTTTCACATGGAATGGGTATGAAATCTCAAACTTCCTCAAGGCCGAATATCACAGCAAGTTGAGATCGAAGATGATATTGGAAGATCTGGTTATACCTGTTGGGGAAGAAGAATGACACAAAGAAGATGAGCCACCTATAGAAGATGTTGAAGAAGAGGGAGATGAAGAACATCAAGAAGCAGGTGGGGATAATTTTGATGAACAACGGATACCACAGCATCATAAAATGGGCGCTGTGATGGACGACTCAGCAAAGGAATTGGAGGATTTGAAAAGACATCATTCTGATATTCTTGCGCAGAATGAAGAACTCAAAGAAAAGTTAAAAAAGATGGAGGCACAAGGAGCGCAGTTACGTGCAGCCAACCTTGAAAATGCCATACTCAAAGAAAAGCTGAAAGAGCTCGAGGCAGAAGAAGCGCAACAACGTGCAGTCAACGTTGTGATGGAGGGCTCTGTGCATGAACTGGAGGATTTGAGAAAGCAGAATTCTGTTCTTATTGCAGAGCTACATGCACAAGGTAAAATCTTTTCTATTTCAAATTTTTGATTTGTAATCTTCCAGGAGAATGGCTATTCTCCGTGTATTATAACACGGAGAATGGCATTCTCCGTATTATTTGAAACGGATAATTGCTATTCTCTATCATTTCGATACTGGGAAGGTTATTCTCCGTGTAATTTCAAACGGAGAATGCTATTCTCCGTATTATATTACACGGAGAATGTCATTCTCCTTATTAGATTCACATCATCCATTTCATTGTTGTTTGTTTTATTTCAGTGCAAACGATCGAGCAACTCAGAGAAATAAATAAAAGGCTCGTTGAGAAGAAAATAGAGCTTCAAAATAAAGTTGAATCGTTGAATATTGAAGCCGTTGAAAAGGATACGAAAAACGTTGATCTCGAAGCCATGGTTGTAGCATTGCAGCGTCAGGAGATTCAAGCAGATGTTGAACTTGCTGCTCCAAAAGAAGCCAAAAGAAGAGGAGGATCGGAAGGAAAGAGGTTCAGAAAACCATCAGCGCCATTAGCCGTTGAAGATGTTACTCCCTTGGAAAAGAATACAGTTAGAGAGGCTAATAAAAAGTGAAAGATTAATGCCGCTCCAAAATCCGGAGGAGACGCCAAAATGGCTGAATTAAAGAAGAACCGTGTCATACTAAGGCAATGCGATGAACTCTTACTTTGGAAAGATGCGAATGAAGAGCTGAAGAAGCAATACATCAACATCGTAATTCCCAAAAAGAAGTGTCCAAAGTATGTATTCTGAACCCTTTTTTTCTAGACTTTTTTCACAATTATGTAATGAGAATCTCTATTAATTTAATCTAAACTAAATTTATGTGCAGTGACAATACTTATTTTCGCCGAAAGAGGGTGAAAATGGAGTTTCAGTCCAGCTGTCGGCAATAGACCTGCAAGACATACTCAACTATGAAGACATGGAGGCTGGCATACTGAACCTAATAATAAGGAAGCTGAGAGAAATTCAAGGCATTAATAGAAAATGGGCCCTGTCTAGTTCAAAGGACGTGCCATTGAACCAGAAGCAAAAGCCGGCGCCCCAATCACATAAGTGGTTTGCATTCATGATGCCCCACACATTAGTAAGAATTCAAACAAAAAAATCCATATTTATGTGTACACCGATGAAAAATGACAAAAAATTACTCATGATATTATATTTTGTTTTTGGGAAACAGAACATCGTTGAACATGCCAATAAACCAGACGTAAAAGCCGGCGCCCTTCAAGACTTCCAAACAGATGTAGTAGACTTCGTCATGGGTTTGGAGGACGACATAGAGTTGCTATTCATCCCACTCTTTAATTTATCCATCAGACACTATACTCTGCTCATATTCAACTTTATCTCCTACGACTGGACACACTACAACTCCTTGAGGCAAACCACGTACGAAAAGGGCAAGGTAGATGCAGAATTAATGAAGAAGATCTTAGAGCCTTTCGTCAGGAGGAAAGTTGATATGTTGAGTGAGAGATGCCCGGCAAAGATGGAGTATGAAAGCAAAGTGCTGAATTGTTCTCCAAATTGTCCACAACAATAGGCACCCAACTGCCTCCTGTACATGGCGTATTATATGAATATGTTGATGGCTACTCCCTTCGAAATACCGGGAGGAAATGACGATGACACTCACCAAGAGATTACAATGATGAGGTTGGTATGGGCTAAGAAGTTGCTTTCAAGCAAATATGTAACACGAACCAAGCAATGACATTGTAAAACAATAATGTAATTATGTAATTGGGCAAGGAACTTCTGCCTTTTATAAGCTCTGTCTTTTATAATAAAATTATTTTTGAATTACATTTACATTGTCAAAACCACGAAAAGTTTGACTTTTATTTACATATGAAAGTCTGAACTACTACATAAAATCCTACTACCAAGAAAAAGTTGAATAAGACGAAGAATGGCATTCTTCGTGTCATTTGAAACGGAGAATGCTATTCTCCATGTTGAATTAGACGGCGAATACCATTCCAGTATTAAAACGATTGAGAAATGCTATTCTCCGTTTAACATGAAACGGAGAATAACTTTCCCGTTTAAATTAAAACGATGGAGGATTCTATTCACCGTTAATTTCAGAACGGAGAACAGAATTCTTCGTGTACCTTGAAACGGAGAATAACATTCCCTGTGGTCAAAGGAACTCCTTGAGTGCCAAGGAATTCCTTTGCTTCTGTTCCTGTGCCTCAAGGAATTCCTCTTGCTCTTGCTCTGACGATGCACGATGAAGTGATTTGCCTCAAGGAGTCATCCAACGGTTCCTATGCTCTGACGATGCACGATGAAGTGATTTGCCTCAAGGAATTCCTTTACCTCAAGGAGTTCCATTCCTCTGACGATGCACGATAAAGTGAATCAGTTCATCGTGCATCGTCAGAGGAATGGAACGCCTTGAGGTAAAAGAATTCCTTGAGGCAAATCACTTCATCGTCAACGTCCCAAGGAGGAGCTTGAGAGAGGAACTCCTTGAGGCAAAGGAACATCGTACATAGTCTGAGCGAATCAACGTACGGGCGATTCGACAGAGTGTGGGTTGGCAATCAACCCAAACCCTGGGGCTCTTCCAGAAACCAACATCATGGCACACAGTCGATGAAGTGCACGAACACGGACAGTCCACTAGGCACATCTCAGTCTTCTGAAGGACGTCATCACCAAAGCTTCTTCGAACGAGGAGATCGACAACCAAGAGGAAAGTGTCTTGCAAGGCGGGGGACCGGTAGAGTCCATCTCCATAAAAAAAAGCTAAGTGAGACGAGAACAAACTCTCCCTACACTACTGCTATTTATAGGCAAGAAACAACTCGAACTCATGCGCCAAGTGGCAGTCACTTCGAATTCTATTCAATTAATTTGCATTAATACCAATGCATCTGCCCCTTCTCAAGTAAAGCTAAGTAAGACTAGAACGAACTCTCCCAACTACTGCCATTTATATGCCATTAATACCAATGAATCTGCCCCTTCGAATTCTGCCAAGTGAACACCATTCTCCGTGTACTGTTGCGCCCAATTGGAACGGAGAATGGCACTTATATGCCATTAATACCAATGAATCTGCCATTTATATGCCATTAATACCAATGAATTCTGCCATTTATATGCCATTAATACCAATGAATCTGCCCCTTCGGATTATATTTTCTGTTTTATTTGGAACGGAGAATGGCATTCTTCGTTTATATAAATGGAGAATAACTTTCCCGTTTAAATTAAAACGGTTGAGGATTCTATTCACCGTTTATTTCAAAACGGAGAATAACATTCTCCGTCTAACTTAAAACGGAGAATAACATTCCCAGTGGTAAAATACATTAAAATATTCGTTCTCCGTTTTTATTTAAACGGAGAATGACGTTCTCCGTGTCTTTTGAAACGGAGAATGTTATTCTCCGTTTAGTTTGAAAAGGAGAATGAAGATGAGCTTGATGAGAATATGACGAGGTTGGTATGGGCTAAGAAGACTACAATGATGAGGTTGGTATAGGCTAAGAATTTGCTTTCAAGAGAATATGTAGTAACACAACCAACCTAGCAATGATATTATAAAACAATAACGTAATTATATAATTGGGCAAGGAACTTCTGTGTTTTATAATGTCTGCTCTGCTGTGTCTTTTATAATAAAATCATTTTTGAGTTACATTTAAATTGTGAAAACCACGAAAAGTTTGACTTTTATTTACATATGAAAGTTTGAACTACTACATAAAATCCTACTATCAAGAAAAAAGTTGAATGTGAGCTGCGTGTGGGCATCGTAGAGCAATGGAACTCCTTGAGTCAAAGGAATTCCTTGATGCAAATCACTTCATCCTGCAAAGTCAGAGCAATGGAACTCTCTGAACAAAGGAACTCTGTGCATAGTCAGAGCAATGGAACTCCCTGAACAAAGGAACTTCGTGTATAGTCAGAATGAATCAAAGTGCGAGCGCTTCAACCCAAACACTGCGGCTCTCCCAGTGACCAACAGGAAAGAGTCTTGCCAAGGCGGGGGATCGGTAGAGTCCATCTCCAGGATGAAGTGAATTCCTTTGCAAGGTGCTCTGCCTCAAGAAATTCCTTTGCAAGGTCCTTTGCTCTCAAGAAATTCATTTGCTTCTGTTCCTGTGCCTCAAGGAATTCATCTTGCTCTTGCTCTGACGATGCACGATGAAGTGATTTGCCTCAAGGAGTCATCCAAAGGTTCCTATGCTCTGACGAAACACGATGAAGTGATTTGCCTCAAGAAATTCCTTTGCCTCAAGGAGTTCGATTCCTCTGACGATGCACGATGAAGTAAATTCAGTTCATCGTGCATCGTCAGAGCAATGGAACTCCTTGAGGCAAAGGAATTCCTTGAGCCAAATTACTTTATCGTGCATCGTCAGAGCATAGAAACCGTTGGATGACTCCTTGAGGAAAATCACTTCATCGTGCATCGTCCGAGCAAAGGAACTCACGAAGGCAAAGGAGTTCCCGTGGCTCTTCCAGCATTACAAAAACTTGAATGCAATCAAGGAGTCAAAGGAACTCCTTGAGTGCCAAGGAATTCCTTGAAAGCAAAAGGACCTTGCAAAGGAATTCATTGAGGCAAAGGACCTACAAAGGAATTCACTTCATCTTGGATTCTTCCGAACAATGGAACGTCCTAAGGAAAAGGAATTCCTTGAAGCAAATCACTTCGTCGTGCATCGTCGGACCAATGGAACACATTGAACAAAGTAAATCCTTGCGGCAAAGGAACACCGTGCATAGTCCGAGCGAATCAACATGCGGGCGCTTCGACAGAGCGTGGGTTGGCAATAAATCCAAACCCAGGGGCTCTTTCAGAAACCAACATCATGGCACACAGTCGATGAAGTACACAAAAACAGACAGTCCACTAGGCACATCTCAGTCTTCTGAAGGACTTCACCACCAAAGCTTCTTCGAACGAGGAGATCGACAACCAAGAGAAAAGCGTCTTGCCAAGGCGGGGGATCGATAGAGTCCATCTCCACAAGAAAAGCTAAGTGAGATGAGAACAAACTCTTCCTACACTACTGCCATTTATAGGCAAGGAACAACTCGGACTCATGCGCCAAGTGCCAGCCACTTCGAATTCAATTCAATTAATTTGCATCAATACCAATGCATCTGCCCCTTCTCAAGTAAAGCTAAGTAAGACTAGAACAAACTCTCCCAACTACTGCCATTTATATGCCATTAATACCAATGAATCTGCCCCTTCGAATTCTGCCAACTTTGAGGGTTTCAATTCAAAGCTTCTTCCCAGACCGCCAGAGAAACCACATGTGAACCGACGCCACGTGTCGGTTTCTCATTGGCCGAAGTTAGCAGGGGGGCTGAGTGTTTTTTGTTTTTTTGGGTCCAATACCGTGCTGACACGTGTCGCGCGATTTGTTTTTTTGGTCCAATCTTTCGGTCTAGCAAGACTTTTTCGTTTCAATTTTACTCAAATATTAATCAAATATTCGAAAATTAATACCAATGAATCTGTCCCTTCTCAATTTTGCGAGTATAGAACGACTTATTGCAAAAAAATACGTTCAAAATTTAATCAAATATTCGAAAAATGGAAATATTGAGATTAGAAATTTCATATTCTTAAATATGTTGTCAAATTTTGTTAATTAGACATGTTTCCACCACTTTTTTGTGCCAATTAAACAGAGTATGGCATTACAAGAGTTAAAACGAAAGAAAATGCTATTCTTCGTGTTTTATTAAACGGAGAATAGCATTCTCCGTTTCCAATTACACGGAGAATAGCATTCCCAGTGTTAAAACGATTGAGGATTCTACTCGCCGTTTAATTAGGAAGGGAGAATGACATTCTCCGTCTAACTTAAAACGGAGAATAACATTCCCATTGTTAAAAACACATTAGAAATTTTATTCTCCATTTTAAATTAAACGGAGAATGATATTCTCCGTTTCATTTGAAACGGAGAATGCTATTCTCCGTTTTGAATTACACGGAGAATGCCTTTCCCAGTATTAAAACGATTGAGAATGCTATTCTCCGTTTATTTTGAAACGATTGAGAATGCTATTCTCCAACCCTATTGTGAGCATCTGCCCCTTCAAAATGACTTTTATACATATAAAAAAGAAGAAGTAAAAAAGTTGTCTTGGAAGTTGAATAAAAAGTTTTTATCTAATTGTCTTCTCAAACTTTTGCATTGGAGAACATATTTTTTATCTAATTGTCTTATGTGAATGGCATCTTGCCACATAGGAAAGACCTTGTCTTAAGTCAACGATGTTTTATTTGATTCCATTTGCTCTTTGTCGCTATTTCGCTTTCGTACTTTACAATTACGAAAATCGTGACCCGATTTTTTACAAACTCTACAAGTTCTAGGCTTCGGTATAGTCTGACTTACTGTAGGCTGGCTTGATTTTCCTTGAGAAGGCCTTCATTTTGTTGCTACCGGATTTGGCTCTTTTAAAGATTCATGCACTCCCTGAACTGCATCAGCTACCATTTGTTCTTCTTTACCAATATCGGTTACCATTTCTTTCAACTCCATCAGAACAGACGACATCAACTCTGTTCCCCTCTCTTGAATTTTGCTTATTTTTTATAATAGTATGTAAACAGATTAACTTGTTCATTAATACCACCATACCTTCTGCTCTCAATACTGTCTGGGTGGATGAATCTTCTTTCTGTGCCAGGTCCGGAGAGATAACTCTCTTTGCAATCCTTGAGCCAACGAGATTTTATCAAGTTCTTTGGAATATCTCCAATTTGCAATCTCTTCATTGCTGAAAAATGTGCCTACAAGAAATCCCCTTGGTCTCCATCCATAAGCATTCACATTTTATGATGTTGTCGGCCTGATCAAATGTAACCTTCCGGTTGACACTGTTTGGCGACATATACTTTTGGATAGTGCAAACTTCTGCCTCTCTTATGATGTGATGATGGAGAACAATATATGCATCAGAACGTGTGATTTCCTTTCTTACCTATATAAACACCGTTTTAGTGTAAATTACGATAAATTTATCTTCTATTACGGCCATGCTAGTTTGATTCACAACTGGTGTTGAGAGCCGCCAAACCGTAGTCACAATTTTGAAGGGCCTTCCATAATAGCAGCTTCTCATTCAAAAATCTTTTCAGAAATGCGTTCATAGATTCACATCTATTTGTTGCAGTAGAACCGCCAAAATAATTTCCACGTAGGAATGTATCCGTCCATTGCTACCTCGTTCTGTACAATGCAGTGGTCCACTCATTGTTCTCTACATTATAATCCGTTAGCATCTGCTGCCAACGATTTTCAAATTCTTCCTCTGAATAGTACCTGTTTAGAAAACATGGACAGTAACTAAAGTTGTAATATTGTAACAACAACATACTTCAAAGTAAAGTAGCAAGTGTGCGATGTACCTTTTAATCAGAAGACTCAATTTATTGTGAAAACCCTCTCGGTGTACATGTTTGGCTGCATTGTTTAGGATATGCCATGAGCACGTTCGATGAACTACGCTGGGCATTAAATCCTCAATTGCTTTATTCATGGATCTGCAACCATCCGTGAGAACCGTCACTGGTAATTTTCCATTCATACACTCTTGGAATTTTTCTAGAACCCAAGAATATGTCTCTGCAGTCTCATTATGGATCATTGGAAACCCAAACACACAAGTCATTGCATGATTGTTTGTACCCACTAGAACCACCAACGGCATTTTACTTCTATTTGTTTTATATGTAGAATCAAATGCTAGGGAATCTCCAAATAATTGGTAATCGAATCGACATGCACCGTTAGCCCAAAAGAGATGGGTCAATCTGGAATCTTCATCTACCTTGTACGCGTAGAAGAAATCTGGGTCAATACCCTCCTTAGATTGAAGAAATGTAAGTGTTGTCGTAGCATCAACATCGTCTAGTGCTCTACTATCTTGAGCTAGAGCGTTGTATAAATCCTTTTTCGTCCATCCAACCTTCTCCCAGCCACCTTTCTTGTGGACAATTAAATTCCATATCGCTCCAATCCCCATCCCTGATTGCTTCATAAGCTTAATTTCTTCCAACTCTGCGGGTGATATCGTACGATGGGATCTCAAAAAAACTGTTTCATAATCATTGCCAGGCTATGGTTGTGAAGTACATGAAATTTTTTGACGACCCATATCTTTGTATCGGTGTACCCAATACAAAAAATTGCTTTACAACCACTTCTGCTTTCACTTCTTGGCTCACGAACCCTGTTAGGAGCTTCCTTGTATTTCTTGTGTCTGAATCCCGCATTCGAACAACACCAACTACGGACCATCACCATCTCAGATTTTTTTTTTACCTCGTTCTTTCTAATACTGAAACCATATGCTTTTGAATATATCCGGTAGAATGTCTCTGCTTCTTCAATAGAGTTGAACTGTAGGCCAACAATATCTTCTTCTAAGAGTTGTTTTGGATCTTTGTTAATGTTGGCAGACTGCAATATTTTTTTCATCGTCGCTGCATCGAAATCCAATGGAGATTCACCGTCGTCCTTAATAACAGAATAAAACAAATAAATATGAGAAATAAATGTAAAAATATAATACATTTCTTAAATCCATTAGAAAGGGTGATGCGAAATAATATTTCGTTGTTTGCGTTGATGTCGTCGTCATCGTTATGATGCATTCTTCCATTGTTTTTTTCATCTTGTTCTTTACTGTCTTCTAAGTTAACAGCTTCCAAACTTTGCTCATCATCCAAATCATCTGACAGTTCTCTTGAAAGGAAGCTTTTTTCATCAACTAAATCTTCCACACGACGATCAGTTTCTCCATGTGAAGTCGACATTGAAAAAAATAGAGTGTGTTAGAAACCAACAGAAGAAACGAAGGACAAGAAACAATACAAGAAGAAAGAGTAGGCTATTTGTACCTCCAAATTATCCCTCTAATATATAGCCCTCCCATCTGATGTGGCATGTTAAATAATATTGTGTGTCATCTGACATGACTGATGACATGGCAAATTTTAATCCAAAAAGTTAACTACCCAATTTTCTCCATAATAAGTTAACGTTAATATCAATGTTAATTTAATGTTAATATTAATTTATGTTAATATTAATATTAATGTTAATGTTAATGTTAATATTACTATTAATATTATTATTAATGTTAACGATAATATTAATTTTAATGTTAATGTTAATGTTAACATTAATTTTAATGTTAATTTTTATTTTTATTTTTATTTTTAAAAAAATTTGCCACGTCAGCTGCCAGATCAACATATCACGTCAGCTGCCACGTAAGGAGGGACAATTTGAAAGTACAATTTGGAGGTACAAAAAGTATTATTCAGAAAGAAATAACTTCTAGCAAGGCAACAACATAACCTTTTCGTCTTCCTTGTACCTCCGTCACGTGACCCTCTTTTGATGGCTCATGAAAATCTTGAGTGATTCTAGAAGCAAGCATAATTTTAAGAAAACAACTTTTAACAACACAACTTTCTCGTCTTCTGGGTACATGTATTATTAAATTGTATAGCTAATAACGCATGAGGAAGCATGCAGCAGCATTCTCCACATGGCCCTCTTCTGTAGGATAACGCATGCAGCAGCATTTAATGCTACGCAACCCTATTGTCTTGTTATGTGTTGTGCATCCTATGTGGCATGAGGCACAAGACAATATCTTGTATAGGCGGCAAGATTATATTCACAAATGACAATAAGTTTAAAAAGCCATCTCCAATGCAAAAAAGTATTGAAAAGACAATACAAAGTAATTTTTTACAACTTCCAAGACAACTTTTACTCTTCTAATGATATGATATCAGTATTTATTATTAAATTGTGTAGGATAACGCATGCAGCAGCATTTAATGCTACGGGATCTGTTGCATAAATATTTCTAATGATATGGTATTAGTGAACACAACCTGTGAGAGAGAACCCGAGAGAGAGAGAGAGAGAGAGAGTGTGTGGGAGATGGGATAAAGAGAAAGGATCGAGCTCGACTAGATTTTAAACTTAAAATTCAATTTTTGGTTTTCATTACTAATAACTAGTTCGCACGTACGAGTTTAGACGAACACTAACCGAGCAACGTGACATCAGCTAGGTTTCTAATACCGTGGCATTCCTGTTAATTTAAAATTTATAATATTATTGAAACTAATATTAATACTAAAATTTAAAATAGTTTTTGATTTAACATTTACTTCAAACTAGTTAAAGTTAAAATTGCATTCTTTTTTATTTAAAATGTAATTGGAACTACAATCAATATTAACATTCGCTTGTCCCGTAGTTTAAGTCGTATTTCACTGCTTCTTGCTTAAGTCTATGCACCCAAAGAACTTGATTATTCAAGTCGAACGCGTGCACAGCACGTTCCCTCGATGCAAGGCTTGACGTAGCCCTTGCTTGTCAAGTCGTTGCACGAACACATTAGAAAAGAGTTTTGTTGGGCTATCGAAGTATAGCAAGCACCGTCCTGTGTCACGTACATTTGTTAAGCAGTGAAAGGGTGTGAAGGCCACTGGCAATGTCAAGCCATCACGGACTATAGCTTGGTTAGACGGCGACCCTTTTGCGGCGGGCCGAATCGGTCCCTTGGCCTAGGAATGGATTGGTTGAAGGAGCAATACACAAGAATAGACTGCCATATTGGCAGGATTATTTTTGGTATTTCCGGTGAGGCAGAGTTTTCATTTTCCGGTAAGGCAGAGTTTTCACCATCGACTTGATTCCAGGGACGGCACCAGTATCGGAGAGAGTCTACAGGATGGCACCTTCAAAGTTAGAAATCTTGTACAAGATGATTGAAGAACTCAGAACCAAGGAATTCATTCGTGCTAGTGGATCGCCTTGGGGAGCACCAATGCTTCTTGTGAAGAAGAAGGATGGTACGTCAAGATTATGTGTTGATTATCGTACATTGATGACTTATTTGATCAGCTCAAGGGAGCGGCTGTATTCTCGAATATTGACTTGCGGTGAGGGTACCATTAGATCAGATTCAGAGAGCAAGACATCCCGAAGACGGCATTCAGATCGAGGTATGGACATTGGGAGTTCCTTGTTATGCCATTTGGAGCGACCAATGTGCCAGCCGTATTCATGGACCTCATGAATCGTATCTTCATGCCCTATTTGGATCAGTTCGTGATAGTGTTCATAGACGACATCTTAGTCTATAGCAAGAGTGAGGCAGAGTAGCAGCATCTTCGTATAGTTCTTTAGATACTCAGGGAACACCAGTTGTACGCGAAGTTCAGTACGTGCGAGTTTTGGCTGGATCGTATCTCGTACTTAGGTCACATCATCACCAGAGGTGGAGTGAAAGTGGACCCCCAAAAGATAGTGGCCATAGAGTCAATGGCCAGTACCTAGCACCGTCGCAGAAGTTCGGAGTTTCTTTTGATTCTACACTATTATGAAAAGCATTCATTTACTTCACATATTGATTTTGAAGTAGAGGAACGAGGCGAAGGAGGTCAGCCACTCGCCTTAGACTTGCTTCAAGCGAGCGACTGGTTGGCTGCGCTGACGTCGCCTACGCGATCACCTGCAACCCGCTGAATATAGGACTTGGTTCCAAAGAAGCCATTCCATAACGTGGAATTGATCTTAATTCAATCGTTCCCATTCGATCGACCCGGCCGATTCCGACCTATCGGTCCCAACCGAATCGGTAGCGACATTGTTCCTTTCTCGCGCATCCCGTGGACGAAAACGGGAGTCGATGTAGGGACGGGGCACCACAACAATCTCAAAGCTCATCATATAAAGTATGACTTGGGTGATGGAAACACTGCGCCATGTACTGAGTTTGCGCTATAACTTGGTTTCGGTAGGGAGGCTGGCAGATGATGGCATTCCCAGTCTGTTTGGGGACAAAGATGCAACAGTTACGTTGGCCAAAGGTAGGCTTTGAGTCGATTAGAATCTATGAATCGAATCGATGCAAAGGATAAGTCCCGTTTGAGCAAGTGCTGATTTTAGTTGATCTGGTGTGCAGGCTATACTTTTACGCTGGATGATAATAGGTCGACATTTTGCCTTATTCAGTAAAGTGTCCGCAAAACCAAATCGTCGCCTTGCAACGGAGTGTGGCATGGGCGCGGTAGGCCAAATCAACCGAGTAGTTCAAAGGAGGGAATTATGTATGGTATTTATGGTTCACATCATTAGGACGGGTTACGACCGTCCAGTGTTGTGATAAGCTATGATATCAGTAAGTTTGGGATCCTTCGGATATTGGGCTAGCAACCCGTATCGAAGCGATCAGGATATGTTCGGCTCGAGGCGGGGCTCGGCTTGGACGTGCCGAGGCATGGAGTCCTTAGCGTTCAAGAGGAGCTACCGCATTGGCGTTCGGACATGCGACATGGAGATGCCCCAGCGAGAACGATGATTCGGATGAAATCTAGCGAGGGCGAGCGATTTCCCGAATCGAAGCGTGACAAAGGGTTCCCAACAGTTGACTCATCCAAGTCAATGGGGACTCCTATGGCAACAACTACAAAACTTGATAATGATGAAGACGGTATCTCGGTCGACATTCGTAAGTATCGAGGTATGATCGGAAAAATTTAACAGTAGCATTAATATTAAATCTACATTGGCTTTTATGTTAATTTAAAATTTACAATATAATTGAAACTAATATTACGAAAATGCTATTTGGCTCCCAAAAAATTTGGACGATACCATCTTCCATTATGTGGCATATGACATGGTTGCTAACATGACAGCTGACATGGCAAAATTTAACAATAAAATTAAATTTAAAATTAACATTAATAGTAAATAAATAATTTAATATTAAATTAACATTAATTAATATTAACATTAATATTAACATTAATATTAATATTAACATTAACATTAACATTAGCATTAGCATTAGCATTAACATTAACATTAATATTAATATTAATATTAATATTGACATTAACATTAACATTAAAAAAAATTGGGTAATTAATTTTTGGGTTTAAAATTTGCCATGTCAGCTGTTATGTCATCTGCCATGTCAGATGCCACATAATGGGAGATAGCATCACCCAAATATGTTGGGAGCCCAAATGACTAATTGTTAATATTAATACAGTGGCATTACCGTTATTTTCCAATAGATTCGTGCCTTGTTCGGTCACACCCCTCCACGAGCGGGTTACACCCCCGAAACGAGGGGTTAAATATCCTTTTCCAAAGAAAAGAACCCATCCAACTAGAGAGAAACAAACAAAATAAGAAGAAGAACAGTCGCAATGGAAAGGAGCAAGAGCAAGATCAACTGCAGCGGATGGGCCGTCATCCCTACCGAGATTCTCTCGATGATACTGGTACTATCGGGGATGCCGGCGGACGAGGTAATGTGCAACGTGGTCCCAGTTTGCCATTCGTGGTGGAAGGCGCTCAACGGTCCCTTAGACTATTGGTCTAACGTCGACTTGGTAAAGTGGTGCCGGAGGACCCAGCAAACCGCTGAGATTAGTTTGACCATAAAGAAGCTCGTGGCTCGTAGTGGGGGACATCTAGGGTCCTTCTCCGCGTACAAGCTCGACGAAGCAGCCTTCCGTTTTGCATGTTTAAGGCCTGTGCAAAATTTTATTTGGCATTATTCTAATACTTTATTTTTTCTATTACAAAATTTTACATATACTTTTGTTAATTTCTATTGATGTTTTCCCATTTTTATAATACAGTGGGAAATTTCTAAGGGTGCTGCGCATTCCGAAGTACGACGTGAGTGATGAAACTTTCGTGAGACACTTGGAGTTTCTCTCGATGCTGGAAGAACTCGACATTAGCTACTGCCTCTATATCACGTCGACTGGAATATTTTTCGTTGGAAAGTATTGCCACCGTCTGGTCAAGCCGAGGAGGAACATGCCCCCTCCAGATTTTATGCTCAGGAACAGATTCGTGCTGAACACGCAGAACGAGACGGAGGGAAAGGTCGTAGCTGATTCGATGCCGCGTCTCGAGCACCTACAGATGGGATTCGGCATGTTCAATAGAGACACGCTGCGATCTATCATATACAACTGCAAGGGTCTTCGCGTGCTCGACATACGTGGATACTTCAACGTGCACTTCGACGACGACCTCTTGACAATTTGTTATTTAATACAGACGTTTAAACGACCCTTTGATGATGTAATCCCAGGGGAACCTGGATACGAGATGTATAGTGATTTAAATATCATCATTCATTCCTGGAGTGAATGGTTCTTCTAAAATTATGTAGTGTCCCGTCCCGCGAAGTCAATTGGAGGAATCGAAACGCCGACGGCGTTCGGACTTGGCCTTACAACGGAGACTCGAAGACATCGCTCAGGTGGGGTAGTTTCGGTGAGCTTGCCTCATCTTAGCCTTCACTTAATAATTCGTGTGTTTTCAACTTGCACAATAGGCTTGCTAATAATAGAGACGAATCCACATAGCTAAGGGAGTAATCCCGACGGGTCGAATCGAGTTTAGAACATAGAAAACGTCCCACGGTCGGCTTAGAATGATTGTACGGTTGCTTTGAAAATGACACTCGGTCCTTCGTCCCGTGACTTGGAAGAAGGAAAGTTGGTATTCGACACAAACGATGAGTTAGCCTAAGTGAATAGGCGTCGCCCGCGTAAATGCTCAATAAAGCAAGCACGTTTCCACTGCGCAAGGCTTGGCATAGCCTTGGCTCGTCCCTCGGGTTAAGTTGTAGGCTTGAGTAAGTTAGGCAAAGTTATTCCGGTCGACCTAAGCCATTCCAAGTGTCGTCCCGCTCTTTCTGCGGTTGTCAAGTTAAATAGTCCCACGATCTCAAGGGCCGTCATATAACGTATGACTTGGGTGATAGCGTCGCGTAGGACAGAAGTCAGTTAAAGGCACGAGCCACGGTTGGCACGATGTAAAGTTAGCCACGGTCCATGGCACTTAAGGAACACGTTTTGTTCAGGTTAAGTTGGAAGGCTACGTAGTAGTCGTTCCCTCGAGTTCAAAGAAGTATGCGAGGCGGTCCCTCGGTTGGGAGTCTCGCGTTCCTATCCAAGTTAAGAAGTTCGAGGCGGTCCCTCGGTGGGGAGTCTCGCGTTCCTATCCAAGTTAAGAAGTTCGAAGCGGTCCCTCGGTTGGGAGTCTCGCGTTCTTATACACATTAAGATGTTCGAGGCGGTCCCTCGGTTGGGAGTCTCGCGGTCCCGATGTACGTTACGCAAAGTATAGTTCAGAGCACGAGTGCTAAGGATTGTTTCCAGTCGTACCAATAAATTAGGCCATGCATTTACGTGAGTCTAGATGTCTCGTAGGTGCGTGGTCATTGGACACCTTATCGACATAGATTTCTGCCTAGACTGGTTATTGTTGGCCCATTGGTCATATGGTCAACCTGATTTTAATAATTGATCAAACTCTGTCTGGATATACGAAGCTAGTCGGAATATCTCAGATTCTTGGACATGATCAAGATTGGCTATCCATTGAATTCAAGACCGAAGATCTGTTTGCCTACTCGAGTCTGTAAATTCCTTATGTAATGTATTTTTTATTTTATTTGAGTCTAGGAATATGTTGTACACCGAGTCGTACTGGCAAATAGGCTATCCCTTAAATGAGTTCAAAATGTTTTTAAAATGACCTCTCAAAAAGGTTTACAAAAAGGTTTTCAAAAAGGTTTTCAAAAATCACCAAAAGCTTTTTCAAAAACCCTAACTAAACCCTGACTTAACCCTGACAGAACTCAGACCGAGTTTGGCCAGGGTTCGGCCAGAGTTCGGTTGGTGGCCGTTGTGATTTTGAATCCTTGAAACTTGGTCCTCCTGCAGTTGCGGATTTGACCGAGATTTGCTCAAAGAGTTCTGCCCGAATTCTGCCCGAATTCTGTCTGAAGTCTGCCTTTGGAACTCCTATAAATAGAGAAGGATTTCGATCATTTCAATTCACTCATTCACTTTCAATCTTCTCTCTATCTAAAGCTTTCAGTCTTCCAAAGAGTTTTCTAGAGCTTTCAATTTCAGATCCCAAGCCAGTTACAATCCTCTAGTCAATTTGCCAGTGCGGTACGGTCTAGAAGTTTCTGAGAGATTGTAATCAGAAGGCTTGATTGAAGAATACCTCTTCACATTTGAAGTTGGATGAGTTCTTCGTATCAAAGCTCGCGTTGTAGAAGTTGCAAGGACTTCGTAAGAAAACTTGCGGTTTTTCCAATAGTGGATTCAACTGGCAGCAAGAGTTCTACCGACTGGATTAGTCCTCAACAGAGGGATACCAGTATACATCGCTGTCTTTGCGTTTGCTCTCTTAACTTTGCCTTTACATTATTTATGTGATTAATATTCTGTGATTGTGCTGCTAACATTTTTTTAATTAGCATTATTCCGCTACCAACTCTATTTACCCCCCCTCTAGAGTATTACGCTTTACTATTTCGTTCCTACAATTGGTATCAGAGCGGGTGTTACAGGTAAAGCAAAGGTAACAGTGCAATTATTTATTCATTTTAATTAACTGTTATATAGATCACAGCACAACACATGGCAACTGTGAAATTCACAAGTGAAGGCCAGGCCACAAACAGACCCCCACTGTTTGATGGTACGAATTATACATATTGGAAAATACGGATGAGTTTTTTCTTGAAATCTCTTGACTTTGATTTATGGTCCATTGTTCTTGATGGCTATCAAAAGCCACCTCGTATAAATGTTGATGGAGTTTTAGTTGAAAAACCCCATAGCAGATATACAGAGGAAGAAAAGAAAAGGGCCAGTCTTGACGCACGTGCCATTAATGCTCTTTTTTGTGCTTTAGACAGAACTGAATTTAACAGGGTGTCTATCTGCACAATGGCTAATGAAGTGTGGAAGCTACTTGAAGTCACACATGAAGGCACGACTCAAGTCAAAGAATCTAAAGTCAGCAGACTTACTCAAGAGTACGAGGCGTTCAAGATGAAGCCCAACGAAACAGTTACACAAATGTTCGAGAGGTTCTTGGATATTGTAAATCCTTTGTCCTCCCTAGGCAAAGATTACAGTAACCATGAAAAGATTCGCAAACTCCTGCGAGCTCTCACCAAGAACTGGATTCCAAAGGCTACTGCAATCATTGAAGGGAACGACCTCACAACTATGTCCCTCGAAGTACTCATGGGTAAGCTACTCACTCATGAAATGGAGCTATAAGATTTTGAAGAGCCTGCACCAAAGGAGAAGACGATCGCTCTCAAGGCTCAGCACAGAAAAGTTGCTGAAGATGACTCAGACAGCAGTGGATCTGACGCTGAAGATCAAGCACTCCTAGCAAGGAAGTTCAAAAGATTCATGAGACATGAGAAGAGAGTCAAAGAGAACAACAGCAACAACTGGTACCAAGAAGATGCTGTCTGCTATGGTTGCAAGAAGAAGGGACACATGAAGAAGGATTGTCCCACAAACTCATCATCAAGCAAGAAAAGCAACAGGTATGAAAAAGGGAACCTGAAAAGATCAACATCACGGAAGTATGCCAACACTAGCATATTGCATAAAAGTGAAGCCAGCGACTCAGAAGACGAACAATCAGAAGACGTTGTAAACGTATGCTTTATGGCATCCGATCAGGTACCTACTGAACCTGTAGTTGATACTTATGATGACTTCACCTTTGAGCAATTAGGAGATGCCTTCAGTGACCTGATGACTGATTACAGGAAACTGCGTAGCAAGTATCAGACCTCTAAGAAGGTACTCAAAGAGTATAAAGGTGAAATAGGTAGACTTACCGACCTACTAGCTGAGGTTAGAAATAATGTTAGTGAGTCTGGTGAGCTTTCTTCAATAAAGCTCTTATTACACGAGACTACCAAGTCATCTGAAGAGAAAGACAAAATTATTGACCAACTTAAGGAAGAAATTTCTATAGAGAAGAAAAGTCTTCGATGTGCATAAATCAGAATGGAATCACTCACTTCTGATTATACTAAGTTGTATGACACTTCCAAAAGATTAGAAATTAGGTTAAGAAAACAGCCTGAGCCTGCTGCTTCCTAACCTAACACGTGTCACTTACCGAAAAATCGGAACATTCCCAAACCAAACACTGTCAGACCTAACCCTATAAAACCTTTACCCCAAAAGGTTAAGCCCAAACAAGATTATAGGTATGCTTTCTTCTATACTAGAAAACCCAAACCTACCAACCATGCACACCACTCAGCTTTCAACACTCGACATGCACAATGTCATTATTGTGGCCTCATTGGTCATATTTCATCTGCATGTAGAATAAGAAAGCTTGTAGATTTAAATATTTATGCCTGGATACCAAAAGCTAACAATTCAGGACCCTACAAGAAATGGGTACCAAAAGTTTCATCTGCAAACTGTTTTGTAGGTGAAACACCCTTCACATGCTAGAAGCAAATGGATCATCGACAGCGGTTGCTCACGGCATATGACCGGTGATGCTACCCTATTTGCAACACTGTCGAAGAAAAAGAAGGAAGGCTATATCTCCTTCGGTAATAACTTGAAAGGGTATATTATTGGTATCGGTGATGTTGGTAAGTCTCTCTATCCTGTAATTAAGGATGTCTGTCTGGTTACCGAGTTGAAACATAATCTACTCAGCATAAGTCATCTAGCTGATCATGGTTATGGCATCAACTTTGGCAAAGACAAATGTACTATAGTTGATAGCTCAACAGGTAGTACTATCTTTGAAGGTATCAGAGAAGACAATATATATGTTTTCTATTTGTTAGAAGAAACTAACATTTCATGTAGATGCTTAATGGCCAAAAGTGATGAGAGTCATCTGTGGCATATGAGACTCGGTCACGCTAATATGGATAAAATATCAAGATTATCCACAAAGAAGCTAGTACGCGGTTTACCGGACATTACATTCAAGAAGGATTCGGTATGCAGCCAATGTGAAAGGAACAAAGCTACCAGATCCATATTCAAGTCAGTAAACGCAGTATGTACTACTAAACCTCTACAATTGCTTCATATGGACTTATTTGGTCCTAGCAGAGTTGCTAGCCTCGGAGGTAAACTTTATGCTTTTGTAATTGTAGATGATTTCTCTAGATACACGTGGGTATATTTCTTGACACGCAAGAATGATGCATTATCCGAATTTGTCGTCTTTTGCAAGAAAGTTCAGAATGAAAAAGGTTACATGATCACTCGCATTAGAAGCGATCATGGTGGCGAATTCGAGAATGCTAATTTTGAGCAATTTTGTGACACACACGGTTTTATACACGAGTTCTCCTACCCTAGGACTCCACAATAAAATGGAGTTGTGGAACGTAAGAACAGAACTCTAACCGAAATGGCCAGAGTAATGTTAAACCAGTTTAGTCTACCCAAATATTTCTGGGCTGAAGCTGTCAATACAGCTTGCTTTGTTCTCAATAGAGTTCTAATTCGACCCAAATCGAAGAAGACTCCATTTGCGTTATGGTTTGATAGAATTCCTTCAGTTTCTTACGTTAGAATATTTGGCTGTTGTCACGCCCCGTTCCCAAAATAAGGCGAGCCGAGTACGTAACCACATCCCCAGGCTACGCGACATATGAATACTCCAGTACCCATATTCGCGATTGTCGCCCGTAGGGTTCTAGGATAGGTTGATCACAGGTCACATGATGCATAAAAATATAAATGACAGTTTGATTAAAGGATATTCTAAACTATAAATAGAAATTTTATTATTCTACCCGATTACAACCATTAACCCAATACATATATTACATTACCAGCTACAAAGTTTTACTAGTTGATACCAAGTCAACCTCCTCTTTGTCTCATTCATAAAGCTTCTCTTCAGTGTGCATTTGCATTATCTCCTGACCTTCATCAAACCTAGTGAACAAAACTAAGTCGTCAATACGACGAGCAAGCCCTTAGTCAAAGGAATAAAATGGGTAAGGTAAGATGATAAAATTATCGAAATTGAACTGAGGGAAAGGATAATTTAAAAGGTATATTCACTGATAAAAATTTCTTATTGTATTAACATCTTTTCCTAAAAGAATGCCGGTGTCAGGTATAAATGTGTAACAATCAAACAAATCTTGTATGAAAAATGCAATATTTAGAGAAATAATTCTGGATCACACAACTTCTATTTTCTCAACAATAATCCCATTTACCCGGGATCAGGTTTATACTAAATGGGCGGTGCTTAGATTTATCCGTCCCATTAGTATCAGGATCACATATTGATGTGATATAATCAGGATAACACATGAATGGTTTTTCGAGTTATCGGAATCAAGTGTTATAACAATTGTCGTATGACTTGAAATTTTTCAAGAATATCGGAGCAGGCTACATTGGATATTTACAGGGCCGAATTCGGGGATTCGGGATCCAATGGAAAACAGGAACAGGACAACAGGAAGTGAGCTAAGCCTCACCCCGACAGACCCGTATGGCCATACGAGTGCCGGTAACAGGAACTGATCAGTTTTGTAAAATATAATATTGCAAAGATTTCGAAGGTGTGATCCAAAGTTTATCTCTCCCATCCCAAATGCAATTCTTACCGAAATGTAACTTAGTTAAAGTACATTTCAATTTTGTATCTCGTTTTTCGTGTGATAGAGAACACACATTAAACGAGAATAAAGTTAAGCAGGAGATTCCGTCTTAGCGGAAATAAAATGTTAAACTAGAATTTGTGCGCCTAAGGCAACACTTTCAAAGATTTCAGGATTATGTTTGTACTAGAAAATTTGGTAAAATTAAGAACTGTGGTTTAATCATTTCGACTTTCTAAAATGGCTAACTCTGGAAATTTTTCAAAAATTTCGGCAGAGTCTCCTTTGTATTTTGGAGCCCGAAATTTTCACAATAGACATTATTATAAAACATAAACCCGGGTTCGCCGACCCCTTCGGTGGAGCAACCCTCAACACCAGTACCACGCAATATATAAAATCTCGGGTACGCCGACCCCTTCGGTGGAGCAACTCTCAACACCGGAACCACGCATTTATATATATTTATAAATTAAATTCCATAAAGTGAGAAATATTCAACTTCTTACCTAGCAAGTGTTCTTAGCATTTCTTACCCATTTGCAGTACTAAATGGTAGCAAATGGTCAACTCTCTGGTACTCTATCAAAACACAAGTAATCTAGCATTTTCGTTAGTCATCATAGCACGTGAAAGATAAATCAAAAACACTTTATACTTGCACGACAATTTATAAGGTTTTGATTAATCCAAAGAAATCAAAAATTAATTATATTTTATTAACTATTATAAATCAAATATATAATTATGCATACATAAATTCAAGATTCCAGATAATTGAAAAAAATTCTGAAAGTTACTGAAAATTTAATAAAATTTAACAATCGAATCTATAACTATATCGATAAATATAGAATATTTAAAATTTGGCATCTACGATAAAATTTGATGGATTTCGGTTCAAATTGTTAAATATTGATTCTGGATTCTGTATTCTAGTCTACTTTAAGGTATAAAGACCCATTCTACGTATTTTCTTTTCTTTCTAATATCTAAATGGTCATAAGGTTTTTGTAATGCTGAATTTAACAAACACATATTAACTATTTTGTCATTAGCTTAATTTGACCCCGACAAGGCCTAAGAACTATTAAACATAATAAATTTCTCTGTCTCAGTATATCATTTATATTGATATTGGTCTAAGATCATGTTGGATTAAATGTACAAGGCATATGTATGGGTCAGAGGCTAATTTTAGAACCAGTACGATCTAGAATCTTTATTATAAAATATTGAGGCTAATCAATACATAAATGTCTCTTTTGCAATGTGCAGTATAGTCTAAATAAATTATTAGATGTGCTGAATTCTATTTTTAATAATTCCTAATGACCTATCGGGTTACGAAATCGAGTCGGAGAAATCCAAAACTTGCATTGGAAGTACCATGCATGATTATAATAATAATTATTAATTCTTAGGCCTGAAATGTCATCTAAAATATAAAATTAATCATATTTCTATTTAGAGCAGCGGTTAATCCTTCAATTTTGAATGTAAAATTTTCCATTTGAACCATAAAGCAACTTAAAGTATTCCGAAGAGGGATTTATGAGTACTACTTGAATTTAGACCCAAATTGGCAAGTGTACGACATCTAACATACACGATTATAAACTTATACCCTTACAGACATAATAAATAATATAGCTAATCCATAAGAGAATTTCACATTTGGGGCTTAAGATTAGATCCCTAATCTACTTACACCTCACAAGCAACTCCTCATAATCTAGCACACTAGAATAACCATATTCATACATTCCCAATTTCTACGTCATGCACAATTCATTTCCAATGACCCACTAGAACAATTTCAATTTTTGGATATAGTCATTTATTTCATAATAACTAATATCAAACAATTTAAGGAACAATATAGGAATTTGACATGAATAAAATTAAAAGATTTATGATAGGAGAGGGGTTGCCTTTGTTTTGAGCAAAACCTAGAATTCTCTTCCTTTCCCAACTCTCTCCCAATTCAACCCTATTTCAATAACAACAATTTTAAACAACAACTAATTCTTCTAAAAATTAACCTAGATTTAGAAAGAGGAAAATTTTGAAGGGAAGAAGTATACCTATGGTTTTGGAATGAAGAAGAGGGAGGAGATGAAGACCGGAGAAGAGGAGGCGGTTGTGTCGGGTCCGGTGGCCGGCGGTGGTGTCGGATCCGGCGGCAACAACATCAACAATGAGAAGAGGAGGAAGGAGATGGAGGAGGAGTACGCCGGAGGGAGGAGGCTGGCCAGTCCGTCGGCGGTCGGGCGCGCGGCTCTCGCGACGGCGTGCGGCGGGCTGCGGGCGTGGGTGCGACGGACGAGGCGCGGGTATGGCACAGCAACCGCAGCAGTGGTGGAAGAGGGAGAGGGGGAGGGTGAGGAGAGATAGAGATGAGAAAGGAAAGGATGGAGATGGGAATTGAGTGCTGGAGAGAGAGAGGAAGGGTGGTGGGTGTGCTGGTTGTGATGAAGGTTTTTTTTTTTTTGTAGAAAGAGAAAAATCCTTAGAAAGTGAAATGTGTTTAAGAGAGTAACAAGTGTCTTCATGGGAAAAAGAGAATGAAAGAAATATGGCCAGCTCTCCTCTTTCTTGGCTGAGTCATAGGGAGGAAAGAAACCATGGGTCCATTGGTTTTGTTTTTCCATGAGATGAAAATTTGCACCAACCCCCTTTCCAAAACTAAAATTACAAAGGTGCCCAAATGTCAATTTAATGTAAAACGAATTTGCAACAAAAACATGATTATTTAATATGCAAACATTTATACTAATACACTTATATATATATATATATGGGATAATAATAATAATTAATCGTAATAATAATAAGTAGTTATGACAGCTGTAAATGTTTTATTCTTAATACAAAAGACAATTTGGGAAAATTTGATGAAAAGGCCGATGAAGGTATATTTTTAGGTTATGCGGCCAAGAGCAAAGGATACAGAGTCTTCAACAAAAGAACCATGATCATCGAAGAGTCAATCAATGTCACCTTTGATGAACTAAATCAGATGACGATCGATGACAATGACGAAGATCCAACTGTACCAAGCTCAACATCAGCTGATCCTCAACCAAGCTCTGCACTAGCTGAACCTCCTAGAGAAGATCCAGGAACCAGCTATCTTCAGAATCTTCCAAAAAGGTTGAAATTTACAGCTGATCATCCAAAAGATTTGGTAATTGGTGATATTACCAAAGGAGTAAGTACTCGTACATCCTGTAGAGATATTGTTTCTAGTGTTGCATTTATTTCACAGCTAGAACCCAAAACTATTAATGAAGCATATAGTGATAGTTTTTGGATAGATGCTATGCAAGAGGAATTAAACCAATTTGAACGGAATCAAGTTTGGGAACTTGTTCCCAAGCCTATTGATCATCCGGTCATTGGCACCCGTTGGATATTCCAAAATAAACTAAATGAGAATGGTTTAGTGACTCGTAACAAGGCTCGACTCGTAGCTCAAGGATACAATCAAGAAGAAGGTATCGACTACGATGAAACTTATGCCCCAGTTGCGAGATTAGAATCCATTCGCATGTTATGTGTATTTGCATGTTTTCATAATTTCAAACTTTTTCAAATGGATGTCAAGAGTGCTTTTCTAAATGGCTTTATAAAAGAAGAAGTTTTTGTAGCACAACCTCCAGGTTTCACAGATTTCAAAAACCCTGATCATGTTTTCAAGTTGAAGAAAGCTCTATACGGTTTAAAACAAGCCCCTCGTGCTTGGTATGATCGTCTAAGCTTTTTTCTACTTGACAACGGCTTTTCAAAAGGCAAGGTTGACACTACACTGTTTATTAAGTCTTTTAATGGCAAACTTCTTTTAATTCAAATCTATGTTGATGATATTATATTTGGATCTACTGACGAATCTCTGTGTCAAGAATTTTCTAAGTGTATGCAGAATGAGTTTGAGATGAGTATGATGGGAGAGCTGAAATTCTTTCTCGGATTGCAAATCAAACAAACTGATAATGGAACATTCATAAATCAAGCCAAGTACACAAAAGACTTGCTAAAGAAGTTCGATCTGGACAATGTCAAACCTATTGGCACTCCAATGGCAACTTCAACAAAGCTTGATTCAGATGAACAAGGCAAGCCAGTCGATACACGTAAGTATTGAGGTATGATTGGTAGTTTACTTTATTTAACTGCTAGTCGTCCAGATATAATGTTTAGTGTTTGCCTGTGTGCACGTTTTCAAGCTAACCCAAAGGAATCACTATTGTCTGCAGTTAAGCGTATCTTTCGATACCTTAAAGGCACTTCTTCTGTTGGTTTGTGGTATCCCAAAACTAAGTCCTTTGACCTTATTGGTTATTCGGATACAGATTTTGCTGGATGCAAAGTTGATAGAAAAAGTACCAGCGGCACTTGTCATTTCTTAGGCAAGGCTTTAGTCTCATGGTTTAGTAAAAAGCAAAATTCTGTAGCCCTATCAACAACAGAGGCTGAGTACATCGCCGCAGGACGTTGTTGTGCTCAGATTTTATGGATGAAACAAACCCTAGAAGACTATGATTTATTTTATACACATATTCCTATTTTCTGTGATAACACGAGCACTATTAATTTGACTAAGAATCCAGTATATCATTCTCGTACTAAACATATCGAGATTAGACATCATTTTTTTAGAGATCATCATCAAAATGGAGATATAAACCTTGTGTACATAGATACTGAAAATCAACTAGCTGACATCTTCACTAAATCTCTAGCGGAAGATCGTTTCAATTATTTACGTCGAGAATTAGGAATTTTGGACGTCAATAATATTAATTAATTTTGTTTTATGATTATATATTATTATGCAAAAACTGTGTTAGAGACAAGCCAATAAAGAGTCTGTCTGTCACCACAACTACTGTTGAAGCGAAGCGGTACTTAAGAGTTCCCCGGTGAACCTCCGCCAGCTGGGACAGTACTCCTACAGCTAATCTAAGACAGTCGCTGTATAACGACATTTAAATCATAAAATAATATTAATTATGTTAATTGAAGGCTAAAATAACTAATCTTTGAATTAAATATTTGAAATGAGACAATGAAAAAGAATGGCAAAAATTAACTATGAAGAACCCTAGGCGAATTCGGCCAGAGCTCTGACCGAATTCGGTCCGAGTTCGGTTGAGGGTGTCTGGTTATATATACAGAACCCGAGCAGCCCTTCTTCTTCATTGCTTCCAAATTATTTCAAACAGCAGCAGCAGCCGACCCGAGCACCAAAACCCTAGTTCTTCACCACCCTATTCCATCCAATCCAAGAGGTGAAATCTCTCCAAAATTTGGAATCGTGCGGAGATCGTCGTTCTCTACGACATATTTTGATTTCGTGAGGTATAACTCCATCTCTCTCCATCTTTCAATTAGTGCATTTTTATTCCAATTTGCACAAATGGCACCTAAATTCAATCCATCTAAGAGGAAGAAGACGACCCCTAGTGAGGAAGGGTCATCTTCGCATCCGCATACGGATTCCCTCTTCTCGCCGGTCCAAACGAGCGACGGTGCGTTCGACGGGTTTTTCTTTCAAACCCTCGACCAAGCCCTACTGTGGTATGGTAATTTTTCTATGCGATCCATATGCACAGGCGCTCCAGTCAAATGGACTGTATTTCCTGATCATCGTCATTTATTTGAGGCATTAGGGTTACATCTTTTTGTTAAAATCTGCTTCCCTATAGCAACTAATGCCATTAGATTATTTTATTGCAATCTCATGTTAGACACTTTTGATGTGAGCACTCGTGTTGGAGGTATTGATATCAATTTCGATGATAGCCTCTTAGCGGAGATCCTTGGTATCCCTAACGAAGGTGAACCGCTAGTCGATATCACTGATTTTGATTTTTCCGAAGGCACAACACTCGGAAGTTTCAAAGCGGAACTCTGTGCACCTGATAGAGTACGCTCTGGAAAGTTCAAGGCTAACAACCTGAACTTGTTTAACTATGAATTGCATCGCATCATCTATTCCACTATTCTTCCAAAATCTACTTCCAAGGATGATGTGACATCTCTTGAGCTGTCCGCCATGTACCACATTCTTAAGGGGATTCCTTTTTCTGCCCCTAAGACCATGATTCAGATGATGGGTCGTTGTCGTACAAGAGATAGAAATCTCTCTTACGCGATGATTCTCCCACGCATCTTTCAGCGCTTCGATATCGATCTGTCGACTTGTACTCAGGACCCTGAGCCCAAGTTTTTTCAGTTATCTTGTCGTAGCATGACTGCTACAGCTCCACCTCGTGTTACTCCTACTGCACCTCCTCCACCACCTCATCAGTATGCCATGACATTTGAGGGCATACATCAGCATTTATCTGCTTTGCACGTCTCGATGACGGATATGGCTCGCGAGCGTGAGTTCCGCGACGTCACCCGTTATCAGGCGATGGCAAACTCCTTGGCTGATCTTCGTTTCGCTCAGACTGGTCATTCAGCCGGTTCCATCCCTCGAGATCCAGCTTTTTCGGGTTACCGTTGTGAGTATGAGGCTGTCCATGCCTACTTCCAGCCAGGTAACGCCTATGATTGGTATCGTGCACCTCGTGATTACGTTGGTGAGTTCTATGCTGGCGCCCCTACTCATCCTTCTGGCGTTGGTACTTCTGGTGCTGGTCCTTCAGGACATGCTGGTCGAGCTGATGTTGATGATGACGAGGATAGTGATGAGGAGATGTGATTTGATTTTTTTTGTGACATTTTATTCTACACTTGGAAATGCTCCAACATTCCAAGTTTTTATCAGTACTATTTAATTTTTTAGCAGTACTTTCTAGTTTGCTTCAGTACTATTTTCATTTATGGACATGTTTATGGTGTTTCAGTTATGGCATTTCAGTTTATTTCAGCACTTTGTTTCAGTTTTAGCACTATCTCTTTATACTGCTTCTTCATTACAAACTGTCTGTGAAATTGCATGCCTGAGATTTTTTTTATATTTTTGAAACAATACATGCCTGTAATGATATTTCTCTAATTTTTATGCCTTATTTCTTTTATATGTTTTCTCACTATTTGTTACTTATGCATTGATTGCGGGGGAGCCTTTTCTTTTACAATTATTTTGCTAAGTGACAAAGGGGGAGAAAATTAAAGATCTAACATTTTTTTGAGAATACAGGATATGAACAATTCTACTTCTACTTTTTGATATTTTTGAACAAGCTTAATGTTATATCATTCATAGTTTGTCAATTATCAAAATGGGGAAGATTGTTGGCCCATTGGTCATATGGTCAACCTGATTTTAATAATTGATCAAACTCTGTCTGGATATACGAAGCTAGTCGAAACATCTCGGATTCTTGGACATGATCAAGATTGGCTATCCACTGAATTCAAGACCGAAGATCTGTTTGCCTACTCGAGTCTGTAAATTCCTTATGCAATATATTTTTCATTTTATTTGAGTCTAGGAATATATTGTACACCGAGTCGTACTGGCAAATAGGCTATCCCTTAAATGAGTTCAAAATATTTTTAAAATAGCCTCTCAAAAAGGTTTACAAAAAGGTTTTCAAAAAGGTTTTCAAAAATCACCAAAAGCTTTTTCAAAAACCCTAACTAAACCCTGACTTAACCCTGACAGAACTCGGACCGAGTTTGGCCAGAGTTCGGTTGGTGGCCGTTGTGATTTTGAATCCTTGGAACTTTGTCCTCCTGCAGTTGCGGATTTGACGGAGATTTGCTCAAAGAGTTCTGCCCGAATTCTGTCAGAAGTCTGTCTTTGGAACTCCTATAAATAGAGAAGGATTTCGATCATTTCAATTCACTCATTCACTTTCAATCTTCTCTCTATCTAAAGCTTTCAGTCTTCCAAAGAGTTTTCTAGAGCTTTCAATTTCAGATCCCAAGCCAGTTACAATCCTCTAGTCAATTTGCCAGTGCGGTACGGTCTAGAAGTTTCTGAGAGATTGTAATCAGAAGGCTTGATTGAAGAATACCTCTTCACATTTGAAGTTGGACGAGTTCTTCGTATCAAAGCTCGCGTTGTAGAAGTTGCAAGGACTACGTAAGAAAACTTGCGATTTTTCCAATAGTGGATTCAACTGGTAGCAAGAGTTCTACCGACTGGATTAGTCCTCAACAGAGGGATACCAGTATACATCGATGTCTTTGCGTTTGCTCCCTTAACTTTGCCTTTACATTATTTATGTGATTAATATTCTGTGATTGTGCTGCTAACATTTTTTAATTAGCATTATTCCGCTGCCAACTCTATTCACCCCCACTCTAGAGTATTACGCTTTACTATTTCGTTCCTACAGTTATACGCCGGGGTACCGAGCCCAGTCATCCTAGGAGGTAGACGTTATAGCAGCGCATGCTTTTATTGCGTGGGTAGTCGGGGGCTTTCAACGGGGCTCGCTACCTACGCTGAAGGACCCGCCGCCTACCCGAGCTATGTCCGCGATGGCTTGTCATGCCAGTGGCCTCTCATATAGATAATTGGCGTGCTACGCGGCGAATTCGGATGCACGGTGTCGATCGTAACAAAGGAAGTGTAAGCACAGTATGCGATGTGTTGTGAAATGTGTGCTCGGTTGCACCCAAAGTATTATAAAGCCTACGATTCGGCTATACGTAAAGATACGGGCTTCGGCATGTGATGCGGCATCGTGTTTGAGTTCTCAACACCAGTTCCATAAGTTGGGTTAGGCGTTCTGAGTTAAGTCTGGAAGGGCCGTAGGGCAAGTTGGTTGAGTTATGTTAAGTTGCCGGGCACGACCTCGGAATGCGAGGCACGGCCACGTTGTCGCAATACAAGTATAGGCAAGACTTAGTGAGGAGGCACTGCCTCAGAGATAAGCTCGAATCGAGTTCACCGTACAACCGAGTTGTTACGTCCCAGAGTATGGCACGAAAGGCAAGCACAAGGTGATAAGTTGATGTTATTGGAACGAGAAGGTCTAGCGGTAAAGTATGAGTACGTTATTAGCGCAAAGGCACGGTAACGGTCTAGAGACACAAAATAGACCAAGGCATCGGTCCTAAAATCGATCCTAAGACAAGACTAGAAAGACAATCGTAAAGGGGCTTGTATTACACAAAGTAAAATAAACGTGTTGGTTTTGTATGGGTGGGCGAGGAGCTCACTCCATCAGTACAGTTGAGTACTGACACCCACACAGTTTCTATGTGCAGGCACAGGTAGAAGCTCGTGGCGCGGAGCTCGCTTGGATGCATCGAGGCACGGAGTTCCTTGGCGATTCGAAGCGTGCGGTCGCTTGGATCCAAGACTTATACGGAACATAATGTATGGACATCGTCTTTCGAAGCTTCCGCTGGCTCAAACATTGTAATCGAGAGAATAAGAGAGAGCAGAGTGACTTGTAAAGTGAGAAGAGTGAGTTTGAGTGATTGTAATCTTGGCTTTGCGCCCCCAATGTAACCGTTGTTTCGATATCAATAAAGAGCTACTTTTGAATAACTTATGTTTCGTTCTAAATTTCCGCTGCGTGTTCAATGTCTCTACTTGGGACTTCTGTGCGACGACCTCGTCGCAGCCGCTGTAATCGGCCGTTATGGAACCCGCCTTGCACGAGCGCAATCTAGGCTCGTGCGACATGACGCCTTAGCGAGGACAATCGCTCTTACGGGAGCGGGGCGTGACAAATTAGCATGCATGCATGCATGCATTTCTTTCTATTTTTCACTAGTCAACGTATACGTACTTTTTTCGTATTTTAATTAGAATATTATAAAGTCAGTAGAATAGATATAAAAACGTATGAAATATTATAAAGTCAGTAAAATAGATATAAAAGTATATAATATTATAAAGTCACCACCAAATTTTCTTATTATATAGTAGAATAGATATAAAAACGTATAATATAAACCAATTATAGTTAAATACGCTTCTACCTCATTTGGTTAAGGTGCAAGATGCAAGGTATTTTTTGAGTTCGATTCTCCATTTTGACAAAATTTTACTTTTGTCAACAATTTTTTACATGATTAATTTTTTTTAAATAAAATGGACTGTGATATAATGACGCCTAAGACGGCTCACTTCTGAGCCGTTTTGAAACCTCATTATATAGTGGAAGATATGATATCAGTATCTTAACATTAATACAACATCTCAGTGTAATCATATCCAAGAGATTTCGATATTTTCTAACACAGATTTTACCTTCTTCAAGATGAATTCTGGCGGTGCAAATTCTACTCATATTAGTGGTATCAGTGCCATTCACCATAATTAATGGTGATCGATACGAAAATATTGGTTTCTTTTTCACAACCCTTTAAAATCTATTAATACAGCCAAACTATTCATCTTCACCAGCCTTCAAAATCAATTTATATAGATTCAAAACAAAACTAAATAGCCAAACTATTTAAAATTCACAACCCTACAGAACATTCTCAAATGTACCATTCTCCGTCCTAAATGTACCATTCTCCGTCCTAAATGTACCATTCTCCGTCCTACATGTATCATTCTTCGTCCTATATTTATCATTCTCCATCCTAAATGTACCATTCTTCGTCCTAAATGTACCATTCTCCGTCCTAAATGTACCATTCTCCGTGTTAGATTAACGGAGAATGGCCATTAACAGTCCCAAAAATTGTTCCATACTAAGTTAAAAGCATATAATAGCACCCAAAAAATGTTAACAATAGAAAAATTCTACAGAACCCAAACACCAGACTCGAACCTAGGCCTTCCATGTAAAAGCCAAACAGCACAACAAACTAAGCTTGGAATAAGAAATATCCCCAACTTCCAATAAGGAATAAGAAATTGAATATCCCCAACTTTCAATAAGGAATAAGAATAGTCGGTTAGGAACGTGTATATATATACATAGGGGTCCCCATTCATCTGAGTAGGTTGCACATTTAACATGGCTCCAAAAAGATCATCTGGTTGGGAACCATGGCCAGAGTCTTCTTCCAGTCGTCGCCGAGCCTCTCCGTATGGAGCACCCTCTGTGCCGCCTCCGGCCCATGACTGGCTGGCAGCGGCTGTAGACTTCCTGACCTCCTGTGAGTTGTCACTAGAGGTCATCGCTCGACCTCCTCATCCGGCGCCCAACTTTGACCTGTTGCCGATCACTCCGGAGGAACGGGATTCTCTGGAGAAGAGGGAAGCGTTTTGTCGCCTGTGCCATAGGGCGGGTGTGCGCACCCTGCAGGACTTTGCGGAGATCCTCCGCGAGGCCAGTGAGGGGTAGACCTCTTATTTTTCTTTTTTTTTTCTTTTTTACAGTTTTTTGTCCTCATCTTGTATACTTCGCCGGAGAATGTTCCGGCGACGAAGCTGGAATTTAATGCAATATAATATTTTGTTAACTCAATTTGGTTTCGGCTACAAGCGACTAACTATTTTATCTATTTTTTATTAACAAATCTTGTTAAATCAAATCCATATATCAGCGACGATATCCCCATCAATGACTTGTTACGTCATAGAATTGATTATGTTGCCAGCGTCAATCTTGCCGTCAAATCCATCTTAAATATGATTACAAAGTAAAATAGAGGACAACTTTGAGTATTTCAATTTTACTCTTTTCAAGTATATAGTCTTGTTACTAAGTCGTCAAACGTTCAAAAATTTAATCAAATATTCGAAAAATGGAAATATTGAGATTAAACTTCACATTCTTAAATATGTTGTCAAATTTTGTTAATTAAACATGTTTCCACCACGTTTTTTTTGCCAAATTTTTCAATAATTTATACGGAACACGTGGATATATACTAGTAATAATAGTAATAAATTTAATTTTGGAAAGTAGTTTTTAAAATTAGGGTCTCAAAATCCTAAAGGTTTATGTAGTGATTTCATATGGATATATACTAGTAATAATAGTAATAAATTTAATTTTGGAAAGTAGTTTTTTAAATTTAATAGTAATAAATTCGACCGACTTATACTAGTAATAATAGTAATAAATTTAATTTAAGACTCAAAACTATTCTAATTTTTTCTACTTTCCAAGGTCATATAAGACGGTCGAATTTTTCCTCTTCTTCTCTCAAACTCTCTTCCTTCTCCCAAACCCTCTTCTTATCAAAATGTCGCCGAAGAAATAATGACCGTCGTCGAAGGGGAAGAATCCATAAAGGGATGCGATACAGGCCCGAAGGGCAGAAGTTATAAGGGCGGTGAAATCCAAGATTATGGTCGCTAGGGCAGAGGCCGAAAGGGCAGCGGCGGAAGCAGCGGCGGCGGCAGCGACGATGAAAGCGGAGGCGGCAGCCAAGCCACCTGCAAAAAAGGCTAAAAAAACTCATTGCTCGGCAAAGATCGGAAAATCTATCTTCGATACAGAGTCGTCGGAAGACTCAACTTATGAAGATCGAAGGCGTACTCAAGCGAAGGCTAAGGTGGCAACGGATACAGAGTCATCAGCGTACTCTGAGGATTTTGAATCCTCATCAGAAAAGGAAAATAAAGAGGATGAGCAATCATCAAATAAGTCCCAGGATGGAGAGAAGGTAAAAAAAATTTAAAGACTCTAAATCTAAGAAGATTTACATTAAATATTTCAAGAAAAAGGCTGTTATGCCTGAAAGATCAATTAAGATGGATGATGTCGAAGACGAAGCTTTCCTGGATATATTGAAATTCTATCAATTGGAGAAACTGAACAAATATTGTCATGAGAAAATCTCCCAAACAATAGTAAGAGAATTTTACTCAAATCTTCCGGCTGAAATTAAATAAAAAGAAGAGGATCAACAACTGGTGTTTCTGAGAGAAAAACTGATTAGGGTAAATGCTGCTGTCATCAACGAATTTTATGGATTTGATCCAGTTCCTGAGTTTGATATGAAAGATATTGATAATGTTTCCATGACGGATGCAATTCATGAGATTACAGGTGTATCAATGGGTGCCAAGACCCCTCAAAATGTATACAAAGATTAATTAAAAATTTTGTATAAATTGTTGCATGCCTACGTATCTCAAACACTCAACCCTACTGGACATGAGTTTTCCATCCATCCCGAGAGAGTAAAAAATTTTTATTATATGGGGAAGAAAAAAAGGATGGATATAGGTTCCTACATATTCAGTAGAATGATGCATCTCGTAGAAAAACCAACTGCAAGGACAGGTCTCCCTTTCGGAGGATTTGTATGCTCGATGGCTAGTAAACATTATGTCCCAAGCTTAGCAGGGGATGTTTATATTAAAAACAAAGGCCCCATGAGAAAACTAACCTTCACTCGAATGTTTGGAAAACGGGCAGCAGCTGCAAGCAAACCATCAACATCTGGAAAACCATCAACTTATGGAATCAAAAACACTAAGGACATGGTTGATGATCTATACAATTTTGTTGCTGCAAAATTTGAGAATATCTTCAAAGAGATGAAGACTATATCCGACAACCAGAAATTAATTTTGGATAATATTAACCAGATAGAGGTTGAATTTGCTGACCAAGAATAAGATTTTCCTTCCCTCGTGAAGAAGGTAAATGGAGCTAGCCCAAACTCTTATGTAAAAATACACACTGTGCACATTGACACTTTAATGCTAGCCGTCACTTTGATACTTCTATTTATGTTTCTGGATGTCATTTCTACATATACAGTGATTCCATACTGACTATAATTTTTCTTATTCCGTCCCTCAAGGTATAGGTGAAGGATATTTTGAGAAAGAAGAAGAAGAAGAAGAAGAAGAAGAAGAAGAAGAAAAAAGAAACAAGAAGAAGAAGATGGAGATGGCTATGAAGATTCATCTTTTGAGTTTTGAATCTTTTATTTCAATTTGGAGGTAATATATGACTTGTAATATGGTTCTGAATATTTGTTGGTCATGGCGGTCAAACTAAAATTTGTGTTTGAAATATTGTAAGACTAAACTTTTTGCTTGTACTAAGTGCATAGTTCGTAATTTGTTTGGAAAATGTAATATGGTCTTGAATTTAGAGTAGGTCTGATATTTATTTGGATTATTGTATTGTGAATTATGCAGGTTCTATGTTGAATTACTAACGTGGATTGGGCAGATTACTGTAACGTGAATTATGCAGTTTATTGGACTTGGAATGAAGTATCCTTAATTTGATTATAATTTTTTGGTTGAAGCGTTTATTTGATTGGCAGTTGGCCTTCACAGATGATATTGATATTTTGGTATATTTCTTTGATTTGCAGATGCCCTTTACAGATTTATGAGTCCTGGGTGCATTCATAGGGTTTACAGATGGCCTTATTACAGATGCATTCCTGCGATCACTAAAACTTTATTTGATTTTAATGTGTTTTGCTTTCTGTAAAAAATTATTACATCGATGCCATCAGTGTGAATTCGATGCCAGTTTAATGCATAATGTAATCATGCATGTTCATCCCTTATTATTGCTGAAGCAAAATTGTAATCCTGCCTGTTCATCCCTTGTTATTGCTGAAGCAAAATTGTAATCCTGCCGGTTCATCGTTTGTTATTGCCATCAGTACATCGATGCCATCAGTATGAATTCGATGCCAGTGTAATACATAATGTAATGTAAGAAAAATTCTCTTGGATAGTAGGTTAATTATATTCAAACACTCGCAAGAAATTTTGTGCAGCCAAACAGTGGAAGTCTGATAAAATGATATTCAGATTTTCTTGAACATGATTTAATATTAAATGAATATACTTTGGTAAATGATATTAAAAATACTGTAAATATTTGGTGAAAAAAATATGAGATACTTGAACATTTTCAGTCCTAAATGTACCATACTTTGTTAAAATCACAAAGAGTGTTCATTCTCCGTTTTCAAAGAACGGAGAATGGCCATTCTCCATGTTAAAGGAACGGAGAATGGCCATTCTCCATGTTAAAGGAACGAAGAATAGCCATTCTCCTTGAGAATGGCCATTCTCTGTATTAAAAGCAAAGAGAATGGCCATTCTCCGTGTTAAAAGCAAAGAGAATGGCCATTCACCGTCCAAAAAAATATTCTCTTCGAAAATATTATCATTAGAAAAGTAAAAAATATTTCGTCCGATCAATACATTTTTTTAAATATGTGAGCAGATGATCCGCCCGACCTCAGAAGCAGGTTTCCTCAGTTCACCACCACCACCATGACATGTAGCTTTATTAACAAAATATTAAATTATTAGATAAAAAATAAGATTTCTGACAATGGCATGGACAGTAAAATTAGAGTTGCCCCGCTGGTACTTCTTCTTGTTCGAGGAGGTTTCGACGACGTCCGACGCGAATCGGACCGATTCTTCTCGGCGCAGGTGGTACTCCTCGTTGTTCTAGGAGGGCTCGACGACGTTCGACGCGATCCGGACCGATTCTTATTTCCTTCTTCATCTCCGTTTCTCTTTCCACCACCACCACCAACACCACTACCACCACGGCCTGTAACCAAAAAAAAATTACGAAATATTAAATTGGATGGACGAAAAAAGAGTAAATATGAGTTAATTTAGGGTGCTCATTGAAAAAACTAAAGTGAAGAATGACCTGCTAAAGCAAGTTACCAGCAGGTCAAAAGTCTAAATCAGCATTAAATGATGTTTCTACTCTATTATTCAATCCGAACCATTGTACCAACATCCAACGGTCCAAATTTCGGATGTATCGATACATCTTTTTCCAGGAGATGTACTGTAGAACGACCCTATATATATATATATATATATATATATATATATATATATATATATATATATAATATATATATATATATATATATATAATATATATATATATATATATATATATATATAAAACTTAGGATTTAAACTCAAGCAACCATGAAAAATACATCATATCTTAACCATTTAAGTTCGACTATTTAGTTGTAAATATATCTTATTATATAGTTAAATACTTAGTTACATTTTTTAAAAAATTATTAGTGGAGTATTTACAAGTGGTTAGGGAGGGGGGCTCACTTGAGGGAGGTCCCAAGTTCGAGCCGCACCCCCCCCCCCTCCGTGGGCATGGGATGGCTGGGTGGTCGCGGGCGACCACAGTCCCAAGCTGGCGGTCTCAAGAAATGGACAAAAAAGGTAGTTATTTAGTTATTTAGTTATTTATTATTATTTTTAAAATTTATTTAAATGGTTGATGATATTCACACGGCTTTGACGGCTCACTTTTGCGCCCATTTGAAGCCTATATATATATATATATATATATATTTTTTTGAAACATTGGGTAAATGTGGCGAACTCGCCTCCACTGGGGCTCGAACTCCTGACCACTTGGGCCGCATGCATCTCTCTTAACCACTAGGCTACATATACATATATATATATATATATATATATATATATATATATATATATATATATATATGAGTGCCGCTATTAGCACTCCTAAAATGTCATTCGGCACTCCTCTTTAATTTTTAACATTCAAATTTTAAATTTGTCCATGCGTTAATATTATTGGTACTCCTAAAATGTCATCCTACACTCCTCCCTCCATGCATGCACAAATTAATTTCATATTTAATGCAAGAATATATTTTGATTTTGAATGTTAAAAAATTAAAAAGGAGTGTCGAATGACATCTGTTGAGTGCTAATAGCAGCACACACACACACAATAGAGAGAGAGAGAGAGAAAGAGAGAATAAGGGAGGTAAGGTATCACCTGGTGGCTGTCACCCCCCATGTTATCATTATGTACCGAAAAGTGTGCAAGTGCATGATGATAGCATTGGGGGGTAACATATAGCCGCATCACCGTGAGGTGGCACCTCACCTCCCTTATTCTCTCTCTCTCTTTCTCTCTCTCTTTATATATATATATATATATATATATAGAGAGAGAGAGAGAGAGAGATGAGTGCTCTAGAACCAGCCAATTGGTTTTGTACTATGAAACCAATATATGTTATACACATTAGATTTGAATTGAATGGTTGAGATTAGATGACTTAAAAAAAGTGGTGGGGTTTATGCCATTTAATCTCAACCACTAAATTTCAAACCAATCTATAAAACATAGGGTGGTTCTATACAGAAATGCTCCAAAACCAGCTGGTTGGTTGTCACGACCCGCACCCGCTTTTTCGGATACGAGACGTGTCCAAGCCAGCCTACGCCGCAGAGTCGGCGGTAGAACGCTGTCAAGCCCGCAAGAAATAAATGCTCAAAATCATAAAATGTAATATTTGCTGCTCATTCACATTTCTAAGTTTATTACAACATTTACAAGATTTATATTTAAAGGAAAATACAAAGTTCTCACAATTAATGAAAATGACAACTAGTTCCACTATCTAGGTCGGCCTCAGCATACCCATGTCTTCCCAGTGCTAAGAGTGATCGCGGCTAAAACCTGAAAAATATTGGTTTCCAGTCAGGAATGGAACAAGTACACAAACCGACGGCAATGCGAAAATACAATAGAATTAACAAGACATGAAAATAACATATGAAAGATAAAAAGCTGGAAGATAACTGATGACATGGCACGATGGAGAAATAAAGAAAAAATAAAAGACATCTACCTAGGTGGTGTGAAATATCTATTTCGACATGTGAAAGGCTAGGGGTAAATCCGACACCTACACGTGTCGTGTGCAGATGCTATTATTCAAGAATAGACTCATGGGATAGTTCTGGGTAGTTCACATGTCTACTAAGATATTTTCTCTCCCGACTACTCCATGTGACGAGCGTGTCAACAAGCAGCAAAATATATGTATAGACATGAAATGATAAGACTACTATGAATCGAAAGCAATCAGAAAGTGCACTTGCCTGAGGTCCTTAGCTGGAGAAACCAATAATAATATACAACTCAAAGAGCCACAATCAGTCAACACATGCAGAAGTCTCCAGATGCTGAAATAAATAGTACCAACATTTTCAGAATAGTCAAATTAGCTAGGATTGCCTGTCCTTAAGTCCAATTCTGGACACAGGGGCAAAACGGTAATTTTGGGTCAAAACGGTGTCCGCCGTTGGACCCGCTTTGCACCGAAAAGTGTGCCAGAGTCAACGGTCTCTAAAGTCGTCAAACTATATGTCAACAGATCCAGTTTTCCGATACGAATCCAACCGTATGTCCAAAGTTGGATTTCGGCGGGCCGTGCACAAAATCGCCCGTTGAGTGGGACTGTAGGGCCCGTAAAACGACGTACGATTCAACTGTCTCAGAATTGGACCAAACTTGGCATACATGACCAGAAAAATGATACGGTCCTGTTGGCGCAAGTTTCGTCTCGATCTGACGAGCGTGCACAAAGTAATTAGGAAACTTGCACAGAGGCCGATACGGTGAATTTTGACGGATACACATCAATTCGTCGCGCACACGCGACCAATTTGAATTCTGTCAAAGTCCACACGACCACGAAGCCGTTACGCACCTTTCGATGCTTACGGTGCGCGACCACGTCGCCCGGTTTGGCGGGACGCACGTCGTATCGGATGGTTTTATTGAATTTTCTAGTTTTTAGAAACAGGTTTTTCTCTAACTTTGAAACTGAATAATTTTGCATATAGTGAACGAAAAATAAATCTACGATAAGGGACTTGATCTCCTACTGGTTAGCTATAAATCTGTTTAAACATATTTTGAAATACCGCCTTATTCTGGTCCGAATTCGATCTCAAATATGGGGGTTTGGGACAGTTCCGAAACTCGAAAATTGAGATTTTTCTCGGTTTGGGAATCGATTTACGACGCGCACACCGCAACTTGTTCAATTCTATTTGAAGAGGGTTGAGGGTGTATAGGTTGTCGGCGTACCTGATGAAACGGTTCGCAAAATGGCAAAAAATTGACGGAGAAATCGCGTCTCTATTTGATGCGCCTGCAGCCGCTGCTGCTGTGTCTGCTTCGTGCATGCGCGCGCGCGCGGATTTCCCGCGCCTGGCCGGCGGCGTTGGCCGTGAACGGCGGTGCTGTGAGCGCGGGGGTGGCCGCCCCAGGTCAGGAGGAGGGTGGCGCTCGATCCTTTAGGGTTTAGGTACTCTGTTATATTCGAGTATATATACATTACGAAAGTAATCGAACAGAGATTCGGTTCTGGCTTCAGGCTTGGGGTCACCCGGCTTGGGTTGCCCACGCGGCTGGCAGGCCGGGCTGGACTTCTCAGCTGGGCTAGGATTGCTCCTTATTTCCTTTTTCAATTTCTTTTTCTTTTACTAATTCTATTATATATATATATATATATATATATATATATATATATATATATATATATATATATATATATATATATATATATATATATATATATATATATATATATATTATTTCTTTATTCTTTATTATAGAATTAGTAATAGAATTAGTAATATATATATATATATATATATATATATATATATATATATATATATATATATATATATCTAAGTACAAAAAAATATATATATATCTAAGTACAAAAAAAAAATATATATATATATATATCTAAGTACAAGTATACATATATATATGTATATACACACACACCATATTTATATATGTATATTTACATATACATATATATATACACATACACATTTCTATATTTTTTTTTATATATATACACACACACCATATTTATATATGTATATGTATATTTACATATACATATATACATACACATTTCTATATATATATATATATATATATATATATATATATATATATATATATATATATATATATATATATATATATATATATATATATATATATATATATATATATATATAAATATATATATATATATATATATAAATATATATATATATACATATACTCTATTTTATATATACATACCAATACACCCATATATAACATTTATAAATACATACATTCCCATATATATATATATATATATATATACACACATACTCATATATATATTTATTTATATATACATATACTTATCAATATTTACATACGTATTTTACCTATATTAATATTAATCTAACTATTTAAAATAAGGCACCAAGTTTTGTAGGGAAGTTACCATACATGAAATGAACAATTACATTATGCTAGCATTTTATATATATATTTAGTATAAAATCCTGGAGATTTAGAAATGCATCACTTGAAGAATGTTCATCCATTTTCCAAGTAAAATATCTTTTAACTAGAAATAATCGTATTTAATATATTTAAGCATTATAACAATAATATACTCTCTAGCCCAGAACATAAATACCAATATAATAATAGTCAATAAATATACGTCTATATGAACGTCTCTGGACTCACTACTCGACTACATGAGCTTTGATTTGGTTCGGATCCCGTCTGAACTAAATTGGTACGGTCTGGTCTCCTACAAGTCAATAACTAATAATAACTAAATAATTAGATTATTTATAGGGTCATGTTACAACTTAGCCGGGTTTTCCTAGTTAGGACATCCCTATGGCTCAGCCTTCCCTGGCATGGCCAATACACCAGTCGAGGCACGCCACTGCACTAGCTGTGCCACAATTTCCTGTCACCTTGTACTCCAATTCCTAGCTATGGCAAAAATCATGTACCGTAATAATAATCTAAATAACTGTTTATAAAATATAAAAATAACCATTCAAATAAAATAAATAATAATAAAATATTTTTTGAATTTTTTCGGGAAGGGGAGCTACAAATCTATCCACCTTAAAATAATTTCGTCCTCGAAATTCTAATCCGTAACTACACCCTAAGATTCAATAAGATGTCTATCTAAACCTTAATCTCCTTAAATTAATTAATCAAAATATCATATAACCCTCTCTAGCCATTTCATAACTCTGAATACTTGAGGATTTCTACCCACCTTTGGTCACACTATTCCATCAAATCTCTTGTCGCTAAAGCTTTACAATCTTCCAACTAATTACTAAAATTGCTACCAATAGTTATCTATTGCTTATGGCATCTATAATCCTCTTCTATCTATCAAGCAACCCAAAATTTACAAGCAATCAAACTTACACAAGTAGCTAAGAAATATTGATAAATTCTAATAAGCATGACCATTCATCACTCTGAAATGGTGAGGACAGGAAGATAAAAAAAATAATCGAGAGCAAATATGAAGTTTCAAGAGTGGTAGAGTGTATCTAATGATACAGATAGAGAAGAAGGTTTATGAACCATTAACTTATTTGCTAGCTTGGGCTACTCTAGTCCAGTCACTTGCTACATCAAAGAATCCTTCATTTCTTAGAGGGTCTTACAATCCATGCAATACGAAAATTCTGTTCTCGAAATTAATCTAAACAAGGTTCCAAAATAGAACAGAATTGGAGAAATCAAGATTGTGATCTTTTCCGTGGTTATTTAAACACACGAGCAAGGGATAAAATGCAATACAAGATCGTATCGCGACTTCCAGGTAGATGGGATAAGGTTATGAATGGATTCACATTCGAAGGGGTGGAAATTACATAATAGATACAGGGGCCGACTTCAAATAGTTCAGTTTTATAGTCCAATTATGGTAGTATGCATGAATGGATATTACTGGGTCTTAATGGGTTCCTTAATTAGACATCAATCGCTGGTTGGATGAACCTTGAATTTTAATTTATATTGACTGAACAGGATTCCAAGATAAAACTATGTTTACTAGGTTAGGGTTGAGGCTCTAGTGGAAGCCGGAAAGTGTACCGGTACTATGGTAAGGGTTATAGCTAGTCCTTTTGTCCTGAAAGTCGTACCATAAAAATAGAGTACAAGGGGACGGGTTTGAGTGGAACATGATATACCTAGATGAAGGTAGACTCGTCTAGATCTTGCATGTAAAATTTGTTGGAAGGTAACAGTTGGTCTCGTGCTCCGAATATTAATGGCACGACCGGGGACACGAAATGATCTAAATGGAAAGTGGGAGTCCATGGGGCACTAATTAACATCCTAATGGAAAATATTCTAATCAATCGGTAATCCTCGTATACCCCAAAATTTTAGAGAGCTTACAGTCTACCCACCTTAGAAGATAGGATATGGTTTTAGGAATAATGAGGTTAGAGGGTTCCCAAAGTCCGGGTACTGTACCTCGACTCTTGTTAATAAAGAATAAGACACGCCGTATCGGAATACGGTAGATATAAGTCAAGTCAAGGGTCGTTCCTCAATAAATGGAAACGAGTGCGTGTGCAAGGACACATGGTCGATAAAATAGAATGACCTACTCGTCCACAGTATACATGAGTTGTCGACGGGGTAACCAACTCTAAGGCACAACATATGAAAAGATTTCTAAGAACTGAGTCATGAATTTCTATTTGTGTCAAACCTTCCATACTATTGTCACAAGGGTTGTAGTTAAAGCGAGCTTCAATAAATTATTAGAGGCTCACAACATTCGATCTCTGGAGAATAGGTAACCTCCTAGGTTGGCATTTGGTCAAGGGAAAGATCCTAATCATTCTCGGACTTCAATGACCAGAAGATCATAATGGTAGGTTTATTGTCGAAGGGAGGACGAGTAACTCAAGACAAGGTTCCAGTCACAGGGCTGGCCGATGGTAGCTACACTTGCAGACACAACTATCATAGCCATGGGAATGCTCTGTATCTATCTATCAATTACGAGCTTTCGTCTTTCTAATCGGTGAAAGACAAAACAACAAAGAGTTCAAGAGAGATGTTATTGAATACAATTTCGTGATTCAAAGGCGAATGTATAATTCAAGAAGAATTGTCAAAGCAGTCGCGGATGAGATCCTAGAGACATCTACATCTCAATCCACGTAGGGTAATTAGATGAAAGGCGAACCAAATGCATCATGGTTGATCATACCGTAATACAATAATTCTGATTAGACAATATGTTGGCGGGCATCCCCAATAAACATATGTCTTGAATCAAGCTCGATAAATGAGTAAGCTTACAAAAACTAGGCTGTAATAGCAGAATTGGTCAAGATAGTCAAAATATAAGTAGGCGAGATTTTGAAAGGAGACACAAATAGTTCAAGTTTTGAGAGAATCAAACCTTACCTGGTGTTATTGCTTATACAGTCAATCCTACTATCTTCTATTCGTAAGACTTTGGTCGACTAATGGGTTATGGACTTCTGAATTCTATATTCTAGGTAACCTATTAATGTCAGTCAATTACCTTGCTAATAGATCTCAAGGACCACGGAATGCTAGGTTGGAAGACTTGCTACCCGACCTACAAAGCTCTCACTAGTCTTGGCTCTGGATCTTATGGAACACACAGCGCATCCTTCTATTCTCTATAGTATCCTAAACTTGTAATCACGTCTGAAGTCATTTCACCGAGAATTAGGCCTTGCCCGTATACTCTGGCTGTGGCAAAACTCTTGGTTCCGTGATCCAATTGTGATGGGCTATTAAATACTCTACCCTACATTGACACAAGGGTATCTAAGATCTAAAGAGGTCAACTAGGACACAGTTTTAGCAATGCTCCATAAACTATTATTCTTCGAAAGGATTTCAATTCTATGGGTTGTGCCTTGCCAGTACGCTGCTGGCTGGCCACTGCAATCATTAAAACTATTCCAACTATATTCCTAGGACTTCAAGGAGTTGCTAGGGATTCAACTTAGTTGACTATGGTAGAAAGCGTAAACACCTGCCTGTAAGCCTCAATCCTTAAAGTAAAAGGTTGACCGGGAGACATAACTGACGACAAAGAAAATAAGAACATCCTAACATTTATCTCATATATATTTCAAATAGTTGAGGGAAAACTTTAAATCAAAGTACAAGAAAAACTGAATCAAAAATTATAAACTAACTCCTTACAGCAAAAGAGAATTTAAAACAGGCAATTCTAACTTATGATATAAGATTTATATCTAATAAAGCAACAGAAAATTAAACAGTTTATCAAAATTAACGCCATAATTCTAGGCAAGTCTAGCATACCAAGCGAATAGTATATCCATATTGTATCACATTGTCATATCAAACGTAATAGTGTACCTATAGGGATCTAGCAAGCTATCTAAATTGCATGGATTATCTAATAACCTTAACTACCCACGGTCAATTTGAACAAGGGACTCCTAGTCCTAGTTATTCTCCTAATTTATTTTAATCCTAATTGTGAATGAGCATTTCCTGGTCGCAGGCTTGCAGCAGTAAATATGGTACTACCGCGAGTTCGCATAATTTACGAAGACTGACCTGCATGGGCCACCACAAAAACTTGTCACGATCCGCACCCGTTTTTTCGGATACGAGACGTGTCCAAGCCAGCCTACGCCGCAGAGTCGGCGGTAGTAGAACGCTGTCAAGCCCGCAAGAAATAAATGCTCAAAATCACAAAATATAATATTTGCTGCTCATTCACATTTCTAAGTTTATTACAACATTTACAAGATTTATATTTAAAGAAAAATACAAAGTTCTCACAATTAATGAAAATGACAACTAGTTCCACTATCTAGGTCGGCCTCAGCATACCCATGTCTTCCCAGTGCTAAGAGTGATCGCGGCTAAAACCTGAAAAATTTTGGTTTCCAGTCAGGAATGGAACAAGTACACAAACCGATGGCAATGCGAAAACACAATAGAATTAACAAGACATGAAAATAACATATGAGAGATAAAAAGCTGAAAGATAACTGATGACATGGCACGATGGAGAAATAAAGGAAAAATAAAAGACATCTACCTAGGTGGTATGAAATATACATTTCGACATGTGAACGGCTAGGGGTAAATCCGGCACCTACACGTGTCGTGTGCATATGCTATTATTCAAGAATAGACTCATGGGATAGTTCTGGGAAGTTCACATGTCTACTAAGATATTTCCTCTCCCGACTACTCCGTGTGACGAGCGTGTCAACAAACAGCAAGATATATGTATAGACATGAAATGATAAGACTACTATGAATCAAAAGCAATCAGAAAGTGCACTTGCCTGAGGTCCTTAGCTGGAGAAACCAATAATAATATACCACTCAAAGAACCACAATCAGTCAACACATGCAAAAGTCTCCAGATGCTAAAATAAATAGTACCAACATTCTCAGAATAGTCACATTAGCTAGGATTGCCTGTCCTTAAGTCCAATTCTGGACACAGGGGCAGAACGGTAATTTTGGGTCAAAACGGTATCCGCCGTTGGACCCGCTTTGCACCAAAAAGCGTGCCAGAGTCAACGGTCTCTAAAGTCGTCAAACTATATGTCAACAGATCCGGTTTTTCGATACGAATCCAACCGTATGTCCAAAGTTGGATTTCGACGGGCCGTGCACAAAATCGCCCGTTGAGTGGGACCGTGGGGCCCGCAAAACGACGTACGATTCAACTGTCTCAGAATTGGACCAAACTTGGCATACAGGACCAGAAAAATGATACGGTCTTGTTGGCGTAAGTTTCGTCTCGATCTGACGAGCGTGCAAAAAGTAATCGGGAAACTTGCACAGAGGCCGATACGGTGAATTTCGACGGATACGGATCAAATTCGTCGCGCACACGCGACCAATTTAAATTCTGTCAAAGTCCACACGACAACGAAGCCGTTACGCACCTTTCGATGCTTACTGTGCGCGACCATGTCGCCCGGTTTGGCAGGACGCATGTCGTATCGGATGGTTTTATTGAATTTTCTTGTTTTTAGAAACAGGTTTTTCTCTAACTTTGAAACTGAATAATTTTGCATATAGTGAACGAAAAATAAACCGACGAAAAGCACTTGATCTCCTACAAGTTAGCTATAAATCTGTTTAAACAGATTTGAAATATCGCCTTATTCTGTCGAAATTCAATCTCGAATATGGGGTTTGGGACAGTTCCGAAACTCGAAAATTGATATTTTTCTCGGTTTTGGGAATCGATTTACGACGCGCACACCACAACTTGTTCAATTCTATTTAAAGAGGGTTTGAGGGTGTATAGGTTGTCGACGTACCTGACAAAACGGTTCGCAAAACGGCAGAGAATTGACGGAGAAATCGCGTCTCCATTTGATGCGACTGCAGCCGCTGCTGTGCTGTGTCTGCTTGTGCATGCGCGTGCGCGCGGATTCTCGCTCTGGCCGGCGGTGCTAGCCGCGCGCGGGTGGCACTGTGAGCGCGGGGGTGGCCGCCCAGGTCAGGAGGAGGGTGGCGCTCGATCCTTTAGGGTTTAGGTACTCTGCTATATTCGAGTATATATACATTACGAAAGTAACCGAACAGAGCTTCGGTTCTGGCTTCAGGCTTGGGGTCACCCGGCTTGGGTGCCCACGCGGGGCAGGCCGGG